>BGNK01000234.1:0-111007 GCA_003297005.1 Symbiodinium sp. clade A Y106 | reverse complement strand
ACACACACACACACACACACACACACACACACACACACACACACACACACACACACACACACACACACACACACACACACACCTTCGCCAAACACAAATTGGTCTCGGGCCGTTGAGCAGTACCAAGGACTAAACACTTCAGGAACATGAGCCTTGCTCCAAAAAGTGGGGACTGCAAACAATCCAGGCAAGTGTTGCCGGACTTGCTCAGACCCCCAAATCCCCCTGCAAGCCTGGCTCGTGTTAGGCAGCTCCTGCAGAACTCGCAGAGCCTCTCGCAAGCGGAGGGTCGTAAATCTTCACAAACTTCGCAGATTTGCAGTCTTGTGGTGTTGTTTACTTCTTATGATGAGGGTTGAGGCTTGAGCATCACCTTTAGCGCAATCACCAAAGCAACAACTGCCACCGACTGTAACTACTTCTGTTTTCGTGCTGCTGCTGCTGCTGCTACTGTCGTCGCAGTTAACTGACACCATCGGCCTGCGATGCCTCTACTTCTTCAAAATGCGTGAGGGCGCATGGTTTCGGCACTTAACAATGCGTGAAACGGCGTTTGGGTTTGAGCCTTCGGTTGCTAAGCGTGAATGACAGCCTGCTTCACCTTCTGAGGCAAGGCCTCCACCAGCGGTGGACACAGATAGAGTTGCGCAGCGTCGGCAGACAGCTCCTTGATGTGTCCAGGTACAGGTGAGGAAGCACCAAACAACGCAGTGAAGGATCGTCTTTGTCTGCCCTATGCTTCCCTTCTGACTTTGCTGCCGTGCCACAAGCGTCAGGAAACACGAGAAGGCATCATATTTTAATGGTCAGGCATAGAGGTGCTCCAAACGGCAAACGTTCCGAGAAAGTGACAATCTCATGTCTTCTTGTGTCCCGAGCACTGGCCGTACGACTGTTGAACATGAAGCGCAACACATGAGGGGACAGAGTAAACTTAAAAGCAGGTTGAGGCTGGATGCCTACATGGTCTACATGCTTACTTCAAACAGCCCAGGTTCCAGCTTCCGGCACTGGAGTTTGAAGAACTTCACCAACACCAGTAAGCCGATGAATACTGGGTTCGTGCATTCGCTCACCTAGTCCAGATTCCAGGGCACGAACTGAAAACTCTTGCATTGAAACAACGTGAGGAATGCCGCCTGGGCTCACCAATGCAGCCGAGGTACCAGGAGAGAGGGGCTTGGCTTGGTGTCTGCCACGCTCGCTGCAGTAAAACTGCTCCAGCTCTGCTGCACCGCATTGCAGAGGGCACCTCCATCTGAGGGCAGATGAGGACTTTTGCCTGCGACGACCTCCCCGATTGGTTTCAAGATTCCTCGTGGAATGATCCGCAGAACATCGCCGGCTACGTGCAGGATCTCACCGGTTTCTGGCAATCGATCCCTGGCAGAGCTCCCCGTGGAGAGTGCAGCCAAATCCTCTCCACGTGCGATCCTCAAGGGCTGGGGATATGAGAACGCATGGAGACAGCATGGAGAAACCTAGAGCTATTCCTAGTTCCCCAAGGGCAAGAACGAGAAGTTCTTGTCAGCAGGCATGCGAGTTTTTCCTAGGTGCCCACTATCTCCCCAGCTTTGCATCGAGAGGGCATGTTCCAGAGCTGCGAGGTCCAAGCCGCCAGCCCAGCTAAAGCACGCGTCATTGTCTCTTTCCTCGGCTTGGAATCTGAGGTTTGAATTCTACAGGTCCTTACAGTGGAAACATCAGTTGACATTATAAGTAGCTTAGCGGAGAACATCTCCAACTGATGTCCGTCTATGTCCGGTGGAATCGACCTTGAAAGCTGCACTCTAAATCCATAGCCCCAAAGGCCTCACTGCGCCGCTTCAGAGCACAAAAAGCTCGCTCTAACTCCGGTAACTTTTCTCCCCGAAGCGCTCCGGCACGAGCAGGAACTCCGCGAGTGCTCCACGCAGTGTATCGCCTTCAGTGACCAGGCGGGATTTATGCCGGTGCGGCTTTGGGTTCTTCGGGCTCCTGTGCTCTGAATCACTGTGCACCGCTCCGTCCAACCTCTCGAACCCTTTGCTTCCACCACATCCCCCATCTCGCGATGACAAGTGTCATCAGCATGAGGGTTGTCACAACGAAGTGCGAAAAATGTTTCTGGCTACATAGCTCACTTTTTGTACGCATGGTAGTACTGCCCGATGATCACAAGTCGGGCATGGCCGGTACGAGTTCCTGATGATCGGAATTGCATTATGACAAGTTTTTTGTGATGACAGCCCCCTGCACATGAGAGAAGTACCATTGTGCTGACACGTGCAGTGTGTTTCAGATAAGCTTCAGATCTGTAGGCTTCAATATCAATCACGACGACTGCTACATAATAGCATCAGTACGAACTATGAGAATTACCATGACCATGCTGATCTGGATGAGAAGTAATTAACTGTGACAGAGAAGATCTGAGCAATATGACCAAACCCTTCTTAAGATTGCAGCGAGTATGGTGCTATTGCGCTTATGGCAACGATGGCAGGTCTGCCCCCTACGCTGTGACCGGCGCAGCAACTTGCATTCCGTCCCCAGTCACAGCCACGAACACCCTCACGTAGTAGCCCCTTGATGCCAAACTCCAGCCTAACTCTTGTGCTACCCAAACACAGAACCTTCCGGTCCAAGCGGCGGAGCTGGCTGTCTCTGAGGATGCTCGCAACCAGACCAGTTGGAGCACTGCGCCCTGTCTGCGGCTTGACCACCTCAGAAATTTTTTGCATTTCACTCACCTTTTGGGGGAGCTAGAGAGGGGCGTTCTGACGCATCGTTGCTTTTTTGCCGTCAAAATGCCTGCTCAGCTTGCGCTTCCATGGCATCCCCCTGCTCCAGTGCGGCGAATCTGTTGGCATTTTGGCCTTTCCTCGGCTTTCCCATCAAGTGCGAGGTCTCTGGCATGGAGGCAATGAGGTGTGCAACCCTTGCTTTAAAGATGTTTCCACCGGCGCCCCCGTTGAGCTGCTGTGATGCTGGCGAGGGAAAGTTCTAACTAACTAGCCGACGGAGTTCGAGAGTATTTGCGCACATGGCAGCCTATAGCTCGAAACCGTAGTGGCAGACGCGGGATACGCAACACAAGGAAAGTCACAGTGCGGTCGAGCACTCAAGTGGTGCGCAAGTGCAACTGCATGTTTCCGGCTTCCGTAGGCTAGTCAGGCCGTTTTAAACGCGTTTCCCCTTGAAGCTGCTAATCTTCGCTGGCGAGAGGCCTCTTCTTGCGATTGCCTGACGATTGGGGTACCGACCGCTTGGCTTGGAAGACCCGAACTTGTGGGTCTTCCAGCTGGTTTGCCTCGCAAGCAGAAGCCCAGGCAGGGCACGTCAGGCACATCAGGCCGTGATATAAAATTTGTGGTTTGCATAAACATTTTTACTTCTGCATGGAGTTGTGAGGTTGTCGAGATGATAAGGCTTCGAAACCAAGGGCATCTATACAAAGGCTTCAGGGCTCCTGCATCTTCTCTGCGTGCAGTTTCGCTACCTCGTGGGTGGTATGCGGCAGTGCTTGACGTCGGAAGCCCTGGCAAACCTGCTAAAGCTCCGAATACTGATGAGACCTTTTGATCGTGCAAGGCAAAGCACAAGAAGCTCTGTGAAAAAAGCTGCACGAGTCCAACATGGTCGTAAGCGCAGCCCCAACAAGGCGCGACACTGTCAGACCCACTCAGACGCTGCTAAACCTACTGCTACTGCTACTACTACTACTACTACTACTGCTACTGCTACTGCTACTGCTACTCCTACTACTACTACTACTACCGCTGCTACCACTACTACGACCACGACTACTGGACCACTACGTCTACTACTGCTACTACTGCTGCTAAAACCGCATCGCGAAATCTGGAGTTTCACCTATCCCCTCACGCAGGCCCTGGCCTGAGGCAGCTCCGTCCCGGCCAAGGCAGCGAGCAGGTGAACCTTGGCAGATGGGGGCTTTGGTTTGGGGTTCAGGCGGTTGGTCGTACAAGGTCAACACAAGGCTTCTTGGCGTTCTTGCCGGTCTTAATGCTTTTATTAACATGGGTTGTCCCCGTCGTCTCGACTACAGTGTCTGCTGCTACTGTTGTTAAGAATACTGTCCGTCCCCTTATCCTGAACTGAAGCGGCACTGAACATCATGGAGACTGGGGGGGAGCATGTGTAATTTAATCGATGTTGCAAAGTTTCATGTCGGCCACTACCATACTAACCGCCCGACTAATGTTCATTGTCTTCACAGCTCTCAACCTTATTGACAGATTTGCTAACAGGAGCGTCTTCGCTATCGCAGCAGCTATAGACGCACAAATCAAAAGTTTTGCCGGTCTCCGACTTTGCTGCAGGTAGCTGCTGCTCGGGAGAAGGAGATCGCCGAGGCAGCATGTGCAGGGTCGAGCCATGCAAACCCTGCAGTTTCAGTGCTCATCTTCACAACGGCGGACTCTGCCTCGTGCTGTGATTCAGAAAACTGCAATTGAGTTTCCAAACGGGGTGGACACAGTTTGGTTCGGGCCCTTATCCCACAGGTCCAAAACGAACATCACTCGCCAAAAACCACACCCAAGCGTCGTCGACACCGTTCACGGCCCAGGCGTCTTGAAGTCTCGTTGAGATTCCCTTGATTAGGGCAGGCAGGAATGCCTTGCAGAAGTCCCCCAGGCGTGCATCCTGCATGAGACCCTGGGTCCTGACCAGGGGCATAAACAGCTCCCGCAGATACAGCTCCGCAGTGTGAGGTCGCATCGCAGTGATGCTCTGCGCCACATCCCTCAACCATAGCACAGAGTCGTCCATCTCCCAGAAGCCATGGCAGGCCATGCATGAACGAGCTGCTTTGGCAGCATGGCATCGGAGCTCATGCACGAGACCACGGATGGCCAGGATCCAGCGCGGATTCAGGCCCCCGGAGAACTTCTCAAGCATCTCCTTTTCCTCGTCCGAGCTCAAGTATCGCCCCAGCACGCCCTCTAACTCTGGCTTGGCCGGGAAAAAAACCAAAAGCCGGGCAAGCTCGTCGCCGGCAGCTGCCTCAACATAAACGCTCGCAAGCGTCTGCAGCAGTCGAAAAATGCCCGGTGCCCATTCTTTAACCACCGCATCGGGCAAGCTGGGCTCCAAGAGTTTCGTGCTAGGCGCGCTACGCGACACGATACCAGTGAAGCTGCTGAGCAAAGTCCTGGCATCCCTGAGTTTGGCCAAGTTGGGCTCTTCGATACGGAAGTCGGCCAAAGGTGGTGACTCCCGGGCAGCAGCCAAGATCATGCTCAGGAAACCTGTGGCTTGGAGCCGGAAGCAAGACGCTCATCAACCTAAACCCTCTACTTTAAACTTTACCCTGATATCTCTAGCAAGACATAGCTTGAGCTTTTAATGTTTACACAAGAGACCCTCTGCATCCATGGACACGATCTCGGAGCCCAGCCAGGCCGTGGTGCCTTGGACACTCTCTTCGGTTGATGTTGAGCTTTTTCGAGTGTAGGGGTGTTAGGGCTTTCGGGTTTTAAGGGCTAAGGGTTGCAGGAACAACAAAGGGCCTGGGACTGGGGTACCGTGTTTGAGAAGTGTGCACCTTGCTCCAGCACACCGTTGAACAGCTGGACTTGTCGAGACTTGTCCTCGGCTGCAAGATCTAGGCCCTTTTCGACTAGTGGTGTCTCGGAAGACGAGGCAGCGTTTTCTACTGCTACAACGACATGTACTACTCCTCCTCCTACTACTGCTGCTACTACTCCTCCTGCTACTCCTACTAGTACTAGTACTACTACTACTACTACTACTACGACCACAACAACTACTACTGCTACCACTCCTACAAGACCTCCTACTACACTCCCACTCCCACTCCGACTCCGACTCCAATCCTACTAACATCACCACTACTACTGCTGCTAGTACTAGTACCTGGTAGCTCTATTGCTGATACTACAGCAACTACGATGTTGGTTGCGCCTCCAGTACTGGTCTCAACACTCTTATGCATCATGCCAGAAGCTTTGCACACATTGCTGATCGGCTCTGTGGAGACATGGAACCTTTTGCTGTACATGAAAACCATGGGCGAATAGAGGTGCATGAACGATACGAAGCAAGGGATAGGTAGAGAATAAACTCGCCAAGGAAATGAACACCTATAAGCCTATATAACTACATGGTTGAATCTATACGTGTGCAGGCATTCACATGCTTTTAGCAATCATCATCCATACCTTTCGCGCTTGGCTATGTACCTGTTGTTGCTACAGAAACACTCTGCTGCCACTGAGGTAGTATCCACATGCTGCATAATAAGTATATTTATCAATGCTCGTTAAACATGTTAAACCAACCTCTAAACCAATGTGAGGACTTCTGTTGTCACTATTGTCCTTGAAGCTCAGTTCCGGACATTTCCCAAGGCATCTTCTGAAATCTAAGCGCGATATCCAAATTGCCTACACCTCGTATGGTAAGATGCTATCCAAGTGTCCAGGCCCGGGCAGGAGGCGAGAGCCAGCGCCAGAGCCTCAATCAGCTGGCCGCGGGCGTGTGCTGAGGAGACGCTGCCGGCAAGCTGCATGCACTCCTGGTTGAGCGCCTCCGCACCAGTTCAGTCAGCATTCGGCTAAGTGTAGAGATTTCTGCTAAAACCGTTGGTCTGCCCTTGAGCTTTGGTCTGTGGGTGCCTCCAGCTGGTTGGCACGGAGAACGCCCGACTTGCAAACGGACACGAAAGTGCTCAAAGCCCTCTGCTCCAGCTTGATTCCTTTCTGCTGTGCTTTGTGAGCCTCGGGGTGGGGTGATCGGATGGGCGCCAGGATTCGCGTCAGAGCATCTCGCAGCACCTCCTCGCTCCAGTGCTTGAAGAAAGGGCTGCAGGATGATAAAAACTCGAGCCTGCGATGCTCGATGGAGGGGTTGAAGCTAGGCGCTTCAACACAAACCTGCTGCAGGAAGGACAGCATCGGTTTGGAGATCGCTCCCGGATCGATGGAGTTCTTTTCAGCATACTTGAGAGCCTCCAAGGCCGTAGCTTCCACCAGAACCAGAGCACTGTCATATTCCTTCGATTCAACAAGCTGAGCGGTTGTGGGCTCGTGCTCAAGGAAAGAGAGCTTTCTGGGTTGAAGCAAGGGCCAAAGTCCTGGGGGCACCTCCGACCGAGAACCCAAATTCTGAACCTCCAAGTGCAAGCGTGGGGACAAGAATCGATAATCAGCCCATGTCGGGACTGTTTCAAACTTAGGCTCCCCGTCACAGTACCGACATGCATACTTACGGAAAAGAACCAACCCCAAACTAGAATTGTCCAATGTGGTCCGGCTTGGGGCTGGTTCCCGCAAACTTGAGCTTGGCAGTGTTTCTGGAATGAGGAGAGTCAACCTCGGGAGCCAATAAACCCGAAATCGGGAACCCTTGATGCAGCAAGCACGCTGAACCCTTACAACCCGACCTAAACTTCCTTCAAGGCTCTTCAGTCCAGCTCGAGGCCGGATCGCCTGCCAGGGCCCTTGCGACCAAAGCCCCTGCAAAGCGGCACAGGGCATCGAAGCCTTCCGTGGGCAGACGGCGGCTTCAGGGTTCAGGCCAGGGCCATGGGGGGTTTCGGCGTGCAGAGGCTCGGGGTTCACGACTTTTGACGCATCGAGCTACATCGTCTTTTGGAATGGACTATGGAACCTGATCCAGAAGCTGCCAAGTTCTTCTGGTCTGTGTGTCTGTCCACGCAGCCCCGCTGTATAATGCCAGGTGACGCTGAGCTCCCAGCAAAACTAGAGTATTTATCTATATATATATATATATATATATATCCCCGAGACTCATTCGACTTCAAAACCTGGGACCAGAGATGTGAATAGTAACACTAGCTTGAAGTGTCGACCTTTCCTTTTGGCACCCGGTCTTATCCAGATCCTGACCAACATCATTGCTTGCATGGGCCACTTCCTGGACTCAGACAACTTCGCAAGCCCTCGTCCCGCTCAACATTCACCCTCCTGCCTCAAAGCCTCAGCCTTGCGCCATGACGAGCAGATACGACAAAGATGATGACGATGGCTACGATTTTGATGATAGTGGCAGCCATGATGGCCTAATATAGGGGCATTACTAATTATAGGGTCTTGGGGTATATTATACTATAGCTACAATAAGGAACCCCCAAGATAGTATGGGTGATTATTTAGGCCCCTATATTTAGCAGAGTCAAGCTCCACAAAAACCTTCAGGTCTCCACCTTCGTCGCTGCTCGTAGTCGTAGCCCCCGGTCGGCAGAGTTCAGCGAGCAACTCTCGGCAAAGTGTGCGAACCATCCCGACCTCCCACTCGAAGCGCGCAGGGCGAATCGGATTCTTGGTATAGAGTCAGAGTGCCCATCATTCCACTGAACTCACTTTTCCAAAGCCGCTTCGTGCTATAGTACTACAAGCGCTATGATCAGCGATCTTATTCGTTTCGCAATTTCTGCTGGTACTTTCGCCACATTGCAATCATGGCTGTCGGTGTGACTCGCGCACGTGTACTTGCAAGTTTATTTGTCGATTTGCTTGCTGTAACCAGTGGTATTGAGTTCATTCCATTTTTTCCTATCGGTGGACTGCTGTGCAGTTTGAAATCTTGTCCAGTGAGTCGGCTTGCTGCCGAAGGCCCCAGGTTCTGATATTTGGGTTTCGGGGTTTCGCAGTCGTGGCTTCCATGCCTTGGAGCTGAAATTTCACCAGGGTCCTCGCGAAATGCTATCCTTCCGTTACTTGTTTGCTAGTCTTGCCATAATTACGTATGTTAATTATATTGCTATTATGGTGATTGCGGTGTGAAGCTGAGGAGGCCTCGTTCTTCCCAAGTCCTGTTTGGATTCCACTGCGTGCCACTGCCATCTTCATGCATGACTGCCAGCCCATCAGAGGCATGAACATTTTACAAACATCTCCCCCATCGCATTGTCACCGACCTGACACACCCTGAAACCGTCTCTGTCTCTCACACACTCACACTCACACACACACACACCTCCGCAAACCACATGCGTTCATATTCGTTATGTCCGACCTTCAGCACAAGCCAAAACCCCAGACCTTAAACCCTCAACCACCCTCTGTAAGCCCCTGAAGCCCTGAACCCCAAACCGTAAAACCCTAAACCCGTTCAAAGAACCGGCTATTTCGAGTAAAAAACGTCTGCCTTGTGAGCCTTGGTCGCCTCGCCAGACCTGGGGTCTCCAGAAAGCTGTCAGGGCCAGGGATCCGGGGTTTAGGGTTCAGGATTTGGGGTTTTAGGGTTTTGGGTTCAGGATTTGGAGTTCGGGGTTTTATGTCTAGGATCTGGGTTTTTCAGGGTTTCGGTTTGGGGTTTAGGTCAAGGATTCAGGGTTGGTGGTCCCCTGAAGTACTTTCAATCTCCCTGACGAAGTACTATACACTTAGTTGTGGTGGTCATTATCAGCGGATTTTCAATTCTTGCTCATGTTACCATCGCCTAAGCTTTTCGAACTGGCAGGGGGGGGGGGTTGGGTTTAACCCTCCCGGCGGATCTGCCAATTCAACACTCTTTCGGGTTGATGTAGGGGCCTTTATATTTTTGGAATAGGGTTTTGGGGCCCATTATACGAAAATAAGGAACCCCCAAAATAGTATTGTTAATTATTGAAGCCCCTATAGTATTCCGCAGAGTTTCTCGCCGGGTGGCGAGGTCGTCTCCACTTCGTCGAAGCTCGCCGACACCGCCATCCAATCAGACCACTCTGCAATGGTGGAGGGGCTCCTGCTGGTACCATGTCAATGTCGACTTTCAGGTCATGGTCATGGTGATGCAGAAAGGAGAGCAGCAGCAGTAAATATCTCGAAGTCCCTTCAGATACAAGCTGGCCCTCCATACAGAGTCTTCAAGAACGACGACAACGACAACGACACCAACAATAACCAAAACAACCGATGGAATCGACATGTCGGTCTTGTTTTGCAAGGTGGCCCTCCTCCTCCTCCTCCTGCTCCTCCTCCTACTAGTATTACTATTACGTCGGAGGCGGCGGCGAGGATAACTACGACTACGACTACTGCTACTCCTACTCAGCAACGTAACAGACACACTACAGTCATGGCAGTCTTACTGGTTATGCAAGTCAACGAAGCCAAACTTGTAGTGATGATCATGATGATGAGGATGATCATGATGATGATGGTGGAGGTGGTGGTGATGCTGACTAGAGACGGTCAAAGTAGATCCCTCGATTCTCGCACGGTGCCCTCCTCTGGCTCGAAGCCGGGCCCAAGCAACGGAGCAGCCAGGCGCTGCGCTCCGAAGAGACGGAGCCTCCGGGTGCCTTCGAGGCTTCAGCGAAGTCTGCCTTGAGGGCAGCCACGTGTAGGGCGCCCACCAGGGTTTCCAGCGGAGGTCGGGAAGGCCCCGAGCCGGAGGCCTTGGGCACGTGCCGCGCCAGGGAGACCATGCTTGTCATTGCATCGATATGAAGAGCTGCCGAGGGGTAGCGCAGGAGGAAAAGAAGTGCTGCCCAAAGAGTGCCCATCTCGGCAGGTGGCAGGGCTTCACAGAACCCCGCGGCGTTGAAGCTGCATAAGTCAGCAAGTACGCGGCCAACCTGCTGGTGGTAGCCATAGCTTTGCGGCCTCTCAATGTCGAACTTGCATTCTTCGACGAGCCTGGCGATCAGTGCCGTTAAGCGACAGATGTCGTGCGTAGCTGGCGATGTGGACTCACCTTTGCCTTTGGAGCCCTTGCCTGATGGCTTCTGGGATCCCAGCTGTTCTGCCCATGATGCCAGAACCGTCACTGCAAGCTCCTTACAACCGGCAGACTGGAAGCCAATCTGGACAATCTTGTCAAAGTGATGGCGCAGCAGGACCTTCACCGGAACTGCACTGGGCAGGGCTCGGCATAGTGTGAGAACTTCACGGACCACCTGACTATCCCCTCCGAAGCGCTGCAACGTGGCCTGGATGGCCTCCACCAAGGCTGGGGCTCCTGAAGGCTCCTCGAAGAGACCCGTCATGCCAGCGGCAACTTCCCGACGGCGCTGTGCTGTCATGTCCTTCGTATCCTCCGCCACAGATTCAGCAAGCTGTGACCACACCCCTAAGCTCACGAGAGCAGGGCCCACTCCAAGCGTTTGTGATTTGAGCGAAGTGAGCAAAGCCGGAGAGAGCTCCGGCCAGGCACCTGGCCAGTCCAACCTTGCAATGCAAGACACGACCTCGGCACACTTTCGTCGCACGTAGTTGGGGGTATTAGGAAGGCTCCAGCTGTTCGAGCCTGATAGTTCCAGTAGCCAGGCCTTCACCGCTGTCCACTCCGGCCCTGCAGGCCTCTTGCTCTCTGCTATCTTCGATCGAACCCATGTTAGGGTCAGCTGGAACCCCAGTCGTTGAACTGGTGGAGCTTCTGCACTGACCAGCTTCCGTGCAAGCTCCGCAGAGGGCTGCCTTGGCATGCTCACAGGCGCCACATCACTTGGTTATCCAGCTACTTGGGTCGGGTGCACGGGCTGCCGAGCTTTCATAGCATTCTCAATGTGTTGCAATCCTTATAACTATCACCGAACAGGGTCTGCCTGGGTGAAGCCTAGATACTTTTGCAAAAAAACATCGCACAGCTCACATGCCTCTCGCACCTGATCCGAAGAAGTGGAGGGCTGCCTCGGAATCAGAAGCGGCACTCAGCAAAACTATCCAGCCTGTGCAGCTCTACTTGAATCTCGAACCCCTACACCAGCAAAGCTACTCCAGAGCCAGGACGGCTTCGACGACCCTCTCGGCAAGCAAGTCGGGATGATCTTGGCTGGCATGTGCCATCGGAAAATCTTCCAGACCAGCCTCACCGTGTTGTCATGCCCACGAATTTGTTGCCTGACCTTCTTATTGCTATTCACAGCGCTTCGTGCTGCGACCACAAGCAGCAGTAGTCTTAGTTCTTAGTACGAGGTCTAGAAGGACTACTAGTAGCACATGCGCTGCTGCTGCTACTACTACTCCAGCCATGATTGTTCTTCTTGCTATGAGTGTTGTTGCATGTCCTCGCTCTCGGATTCAAAACTGCGGTGATATTGATATTGTCACTGATGGACCTGTATAAAGACTGTGACTCTGAGCCCTAAGCCCTATTCGAAGCTCCCCGAGCCAAATACGGCTGCTGTGACTCGCAAGTCCCCGCGATCTACCCGAGAGCGGCTGATTTCAGATGTTGGGTGCAGGGCAGGCATGGCAGGCATAGAAAGGCTGAGGGAAGGGGTTTAGCGTTTGGTCGCAGATTTGATTCACGGCTACTTTAAGGAGAAGAGGGTAGTGCTTGCTTGGGAGAGCTGATATAACTTAGCCGCGCTGCTCCGCGGAGTCTTACAGTCGCCGACCCTTGAGGGATCCTGAGCGATGAGCAGATGAACAAATAATTACATAGAGGCAATGAGAGCAAGTCTTCTTAGGACAGGGCTCACACGCTCCACATGCCATGTGAGTTAAAGTGTGTGCGATCTGGCCCGTCTCAAGCATGCACCACAAGCTTAAGGATCAGAAGCACACTGGCTAACTGGCTGCGTGCTGCTTGGTGTAGCCACACAGTGCGCAGCATGGTATTTTCCATCGACGAAGTTCTTGTGCTGGCAGGCATTTTGCGGCAGCGATAGGCAATGCCTGCCTCCAAGCTTGTTGCAGGAAGCGATCTCATTGACAGGGGCTCTAGAACATCGCAGGGTGGCACCTTTGTTGTGTCGAGTGATGATGCAGACATGGGGTTAAGAACTGGGCAAGCAGGCTTCATGCCAAATGCACGTGGCAACCTCACTTTTGAAGTACGTGGACGGTAGACGGGCTCTAAGTCGCAGAAAATAACGGCCGAGGAAAGCCCATCACAAAATTGTGGCCACAAGCTCGGGCTTCGGGTACACACAGAGCCTGGTCTTGAGTCTGCATGGTCCAGCTCACACTTCAGGGCTGAGAGTTTACGGCACACAAAAAGTCTTTGCTGAGGCTCCTCTAAAGCGTCGATGATGCGACGATGCTGCTTTGGCTTTGCAGGTTTTGGGAAGGCCAACACGCTGATGTCCTTCCTGAGCCCTTCTCGATACGCTCGTCGCAGACTACCAGGGTCGCGGCTTTGAGCTCCGTGGTTTCGCAAGTGCTTGTCTCCAATCCCTAAGGGGCCATGTGCCCAAGTAGTACATACATTGGCCCTTAAGTAGTCTAAGTAGTCGCTATATAGGTACATTGGGGCCAATGTATATACTACTTGGGTACATGGACCCTTAGGGAATTTCGGCTGAAGGCACATCTACTTCCGCGGAGCTCATGCTTCCGCGCCTCTCAGCTCGCCGCTACTTGCCGACCTCACTTGGAGCACAACTAGCTAGAACATGGTTTCTTCTGGGGGATGTATCCGCCATCCCTAAACTCCAAACCCTAAGTCTAAGTGCATTGTCTGTTGAGGTTCCTTCATCAGGAGCCCACCTCTTTGGATCTTGGGATTTCAGCATCGATGCATACAGGATTTCGTCCGTTTGTGATCTTACGTTTTAACCAAGTTGGCAGTCTCATGAAGCAGCCAAGCATTTTGGGGTGCAGGGTTGAACCTTTAGAGTCTTGCATGTAGGACTCGTGTGGTACTGGCTAACGGTCATAGAGTTAGTTTCGAACTTCCGCCAAAAAGGACTCTAACTGGGTTTGCTATTGACTCCTGACGACTCCGTCCATCCTTGTGATTTAAAGGTTCACGATGCACTATAGGGGCCTTGATAGCTAGAATGGGGCTTTGAGGAACATGTCTTTCAAACACTAATGGGGACTATAAGCCTATATTAATACGAATCATTCCTAGGGTTCAGGCATGTTCAGGGTTTCGGCTCTGCAGATCCGAAGCTTGAGCTTCTGGTTCGCTTGTAGGGTTTAGGCTTTTGGGCAGCTTCCGGGCTGGGAAGCAGGGTTTAGCAGTTTATGAGAAGCACTGACTTAGCTTTGAGGTCCGGATTCTAGCGGTGGTTTCAGCATCAGGAGAAGGTTCCGAGGCCCTTACCCCGAACAGCACGAGTTTCTACAGATCAGCCCAGAAACCCACACCCCTTAGCGCATCTGCGACCCTGATCTTAAGAAGCACAAAGTCCGTTAACCCCAATCCCCAAAGCCCGTTGCACTGAAGTCCCTGACCCAAACTGTAAAACCCTGAACTCCAAACCCTGGACCTCCCGACGAACCCTGAAAGACAAAGGGTGTTCGCTCGAAGCTGATCCGTTGTCGGCAGGACATGGTAACGTGCTCGTGCTGAAAGAGCGTTGCTGTGAAAGCCCCAGACACTTCAAAACACGACACCCAAAACTCTGAACCCTTACAGTCCCAAAGCCCCGAAACCCCTAAACGCTAAACCCCAAACCTCAACCTGAACCTCTGTCATGGCACCGGGGGGTTTGGGGGATACGGACGCACCGTCCGTGGCTTCGTCGATGCGCCAAAGCCAGGATCCAACCTGCTTTTCGGTCTTAGCAGAAGTATGGGGGGGCTTAGAGTTTCAAGGTTTGTTGGGGTTTACGGTTGGGGGTTTGCCAATGCCCCCCTCAGTTACTGGAACCTCACATGTTTTTTGGAATGCTTTCGTCAACTTGCTTGTTGTTTTTTCGTAAACGTGGTACAGAAGTTAAAGGACGGTAGCGTTTGGATATCTAAGCGTGTGTATACAGATATATGCATATACGTATGTGTGTACATATACATACATAGATATACATACGTACATACATACATATAAAGTTAGATAGATAGATAGATAGATAGATGAGCACCATATACATATACACATACCTGTATGTATACATATGTAAAAATGTGTGGGTGTATATATATATATACACGTACATACACACATACACATACATACATACATACATACGTACACACGTACACACATACATACATACATACATGCATAACACTACGTTACGCTACGTTGCGTTACATTTCATTGTACATACATACATACATACATACGTACATACACCAAATAAATACATACATGCATACATACGTACATACATACATACATAAACACATAAACACCTGCATAGATACCTGCATGCATGCATGCATGCATGGATGCATGCATGCATTCATACATATTTGGATATACATATATGTATCTGTAGATGTACAGTGTGCAAACATATATATATATATATATATATATATATATATATGTGTACCAGTATCACCATGACCATCCTCCTCCTCCCCCTCCTCCTCCTCCTCAGCATCATCATCGTCATCACCGTGATTACCACCATCATCATGATCACACCCACCACCACCACCGCCACCATCATCATCATCATTATCATCATCGCTACTATCGTCATCACCATCACCATCACTACTATCGTCATCATCATCACCATCAGCAAATCAAACATTTCTGATCAGCCCACTTCGCTGCCTCAGCTTGACATTGTCTGGATGTTTCTGGCTTGGCCGAGACTAGAGTCTGTTCGTTCTGGTTCTGCTGTGCCATGGTATGGCCACCATGTGGCCTGGAACGAAAGATTCCAGGGTGAGGCGCTAGTTGGATCTGACTTGGCTTCGGCTTTGGGGAGGGTTCGCGGGCAGATGCACTTGTCTGCCTTGTGTGCTGTGATGTGTTTAGGAAGCCAGGTTTTGAGATGCACTCGCGACTCTCAGCACTCCTGACCCATACGTGCGATGTAATTGTTTGCACCTCTTGTTTTCGCCTCCCATTCTATTTTGCAATTGGGGAACCAAAACCTGCAATGATCCCCTCGGGACTCTGAGCAGCATTGCTACTAAGATGCAAGCAGTCGCACTTTGGGCGGTTCGTTCATAAGATCAAGGCCTCTGCTTGTGCGTTCAAGGGATCCCAGCTTCGAACTCAAAAGTCTCGGAAGCCCCAGAAGCTCAACTCCCACAAGTTGGTCTCACTGAAAGCCCACGGCCTAGCCGTAAGTTCAGCTTCAAACCTCAAGTTCATATTCACCCCCTGAAGACTCTGAAGCACACACCAAGCACGATTCCCAGAATGCACCTGGGGTCCTCGGGGTTCGGAAAGGTAGCTTCCGGTGGGCCGGAAGTGCTCGGCTTTCTCGCAGACCTGCCAATGTCTGCAGGTCAAACCAATGTCCCAACCTCAACCAAGAGTAGCCGATGTGCCGATGTTTGGATGTAAGACTTGTAGTGGTAGGGATTCAGGGGGGCACATTGTACATGTAGGGTTGAGGTACCTGTGTTTCGGGTTAGGTTTTAGGAGGCTTTTGGGTTGATAGCTGCGATGGGGACGGAGATTTCCATGTTTTGGACTGGACACTCACAAGCTGAGCTGACATGAGCTGACGACATAAGTACTGCTTTGGAACGCTCTGCAAGGCACCAGATGACTTCTTGCATGTCCTGATATGAGCAGATCGGCATGCAAACGCTGCGTATAGCTTCATCACATCCATAGCAGAACCTCCGTCGCAATGAAAAACGCATGGGAAGTACTCTGCTAATCTGATTATGGAGATGTCGATATGCGATGTATTGTCGAGCAGGGTCTGCAGGAGCCAAGGCTGTCAACCGAAGCCAGCCAGATTGAACCACTCGAGAAGCCCAAACCCAACGTGATGTCAAACCCTCGGGCCCAGCGGGCAGAAAAGCAAAGACTTGACGAGATCAGCGATCGCTGAGGCTCAAATTGCCATGCTCGAAAGCCCCATGCCAAAACATGTCCGATCTCTTCGACTCCACTCCGGAAGCAGCCGAGGGCCCAGCTCTGCCTCCTGACAAGATTCCAGGCTTTCGTGACAGTGTAGAGAAGTGGTGGAACTGACATGCATGAGGCGTAGAGAAAGCTGCCTCCAGAATGGCTTACATATTATTTGCAAGGAACTTATAGCAGCGACAGACAGCGGCGCTCAGAAGCCATCATGACAGGCTCATATTAATCTTCGAAGCTACGACGAACCAATCTGGAAGATCTCCGGTGATGCCCATGACCACATTTGTCACCGTGGTGGTCGAGGGAAGGGGGGTTGGGTGTCGCATAGCATTTCGGATTTGCAGGGCTGCCAAGGCTAAAGGGCTTTCTTTGTGGCACTTTCCTATGGTTGAACTGGAACAACATGCCCTACCCGGTGGATCATGCAAATAGAGCTGTCGGCCTACATGATGCACAACCGAAGTGCTGTAGTCTTTTGACTCTCTCGCAAAAGGTCAACATGATAGAGGACATGCTACAGTAGCAAGTTTGTGACGTCCCGTACAAGTAGCACTGTCGCAAGAGCAAGCCAGATGATTCCTGGATGCAATCCGACGCGGCCCTAACGAAGGAACGCCCTGCCTTCTCATCTCCGGCCGACGGAGAGCCTGAGGTGCTTCCGGAGGTGGCTTCAAGCAGCTCTTGTCCTGCTAAAGTTGTTGGCTCTGATAAACTTGGGCTTTGTGGATTCGGAGGGTCGCTCTGGAGGGGCGAGGCCAGCCCTGAAGCTGCAGACACTCGCAGTAGTCCTTCGATCCGAACCCTTTAGCCCCAAGCCCAAGGCCAGCCCTCGACCACGGCTTATAAGTCCTGAACCTTTCATCCTAATGCCGAAATCCTGAACCCTCCACCCCTAAATCCCCCGACACTCGGAGCAGCTGTTCATCGCTTCTGCTTTCTTAGCCGCCGGCCGAGGGAATCTCTGCTTTGGTGTTGGTGACCCCTGCAGCCGGATCTCCGGTTTTGAGAACTCTGGGTGTTGCAGCAAGGGGCTTATGCAAAGACTCAACAGAGGGTGCTAGGCGAGAATATGGGTTATATAGGAGTGTAACCGGTTCAGTGTTGTAGTCTTGTGATTGTGCCTTTCCCACAAGTCTTCCGGCCTTCCAGAGTTTGGGGTAGGGTTGCTATGGTTTGGGTGGCATGGCTCGCAAATGGACAAGGTAGCTAGCTGCTGTCGGTTTCACGCTTATCCTAAACTGCTCCCTTATAAGACTGTCATCGCCACTTCCAAAATTCCACTCATCACAGCCTATGGCCGTGCTTGAAAGCCCGCGGCGCTCAAATTTGGGTTTGAAGCCCGACTCTACAAAAAGCAGGGCTATCACAGCCGATGGCCGTGCTTGAAAACCTGCGGCACTCAAATTTTGGGTTTGAAGCCCGACTCTACAAAAAGCAGGGCACTCTCCTTGGTTCTGTTTTGGAACCCTTGCTAATCTGCTAATTAGGCTCCAATCAGCATAGACTGTGCACCTGAGATCCGCGATGAGCCGATCAAACCTGAAGCCTAAGAGACCTCGCCGCAATCGAAGGAAAACCCTTCTGACCTCATCTCCTGGGCACGTGTCTTGGCCAGGCGTTGGAGCTGAGTGAGTCGGTTGTTGTAGCAGCCTTAGGGCATTTCGGACTTTAAATCCTCCAGTCTTGGCTTTGTCTTCATTACTTCTTCAGGGATTTGCCTCGCGAACTGCTGCAGGGTTGTGTTGATGATGCTGAGCTTGCTTGTAAAAAGCATATAATGCCCGACCCTGGACAACCACACCCATCCTGTCACACGCACACCCAAAGCTAAACCAAGCTCAACGCGTCGCTGCAAGCCCCAAAACCCACGGACAATATGCGAGAGCACTCCGCAGCACGGCATGCTCTTGGGCCCTGGGCCCAAGTAGGACGTGAAGATCGAGCCCTCGGGAGGAGAGTAGCGGTAGCCGTCCTGCTGAGTTCCCAGCGGCTTTTTGTCTAGCAGCGCTGGGTCCGCGTTGGAATCCCAAGCGTCGGCTGAGGTATAGGGGCTGTTTGTGGCATCAGGTTGAGAAGTCAGAAGCTCCATGCCTTATGACGAGGCCTTGGAAGGGAGTTGCATGAGGCCAGCCAGACGCTGCTTGCGACCCAAGATAGGTGTAAAGCTCTGAGGGTTCCTTGTAGAGCAAGTCGAAGCCGCCGACCTGCAGCTCATTTCCGCTGAGGTACTTCTCGATGTCTAGCAACCTGGATGCGTTCGACGACTTGGGAGGATGCGGGGGGAAGGGATTTTTCTTTTGCTCATGTTTCTGAACCGCCGGTGCCCGTTTAGTGCGCTGGATTCCTGCAGTAATTTCACTGCTGCTGTAACTAAGACCCTCTAGAACAGCAATTAGCAGGACCAAGCCGGCGCACAACCAGCTCCCAAGCCGAAACTCTTCGATGAGTCGCGTGAGCAGGTCATCGAGGAGTCCATACTTCATTTCCTTGCGTCACCGACAGGGGCACGCAGCAATTAACAGGCACACACACACACACACTGAAAAGCCCGAAAGTCTCCGTGTACACGACCAGACCCACATACACATGCCACACCACTTGCCGTCCGGCAACGTAATCTGCGGTGGTGTTAGCTGTCAACGACGGGGAGGCATTGACCTCGCAGCTGAGACGCTGTGCTGTCGAGGCTTCGAAGCGGCACCCAAGCACAGATACAGGGGCCTTACTGGAATAGGGCATTGGATGCCGCTGGACTACAATCATAATAAGCGACTGTAAGGAGAGGGTGTGACAAACCCCTACATTATTGGGTTGCTGCGGAACTTGAGTCGAGCTGCATTAGGGAATGGAGTGCTGGGTCTTTGGGTGTGGCGAGGGTGGGCTAATTCTGGCTAAGGGCCTAGTCCAAAAGAAAAGGGGCAAAAACACTTGCCGATATTCCTTAGGGTTTCTTTATTATAGATACTTATATGTGTACGACCAAGCCCACTTCTATTTATCAAGCCCCTATATTATATGCTGCGTGTGCTCCTTCAGATGCCATGCGCTAGATTTGCAGGAACACCATTTCCATTCAAGCGGCAGCTGAACCCTGACACCTAAAGCCAATG
This sequence comes from Symbiodinium sp. clade A Y106, assembly GCA_003297005.1. Lineage (NCBI taxonomy): Eukaryota > Dinophyceae > Suessiales > Symbiodiniaceae > Symbiodinium > Symbiodinium sp. clade A. The sequence continues at coordinate 91,244 of BGNK01000234.1, read as the reverse complement.
AAACTCTAAGGCTCTATAAAACCCAGGAGGTCAAACCGGCGGACCTCCAAAAGCCATGGCTTGTACTCGGAGTCAATGAGGATGTCGTAACCATACCTGTGGAAGCTTTATTTTCTACCGGGGTATTTCACCAAAGAGCTGTGCGACTGTACGCAGTAATGTCGCACATATATCACTGTGGAAACTGCTTGAAAATTCGAGAAGAAATGAAACCGTATCTTGAACATGGCATATCTGCGTGTCAGCAGAGAAGTTTTTACTCCTGCTTCAGTTATGTCCGAAATGGTGTGGTGCCTATGCCATCTGTGCCGGAATTTCGCATGATAATTTACGAGCAGGTGCCCAGAGACCCCAGCACTCAAAGTCACAACTCTTACCCTAAGGGTCCATATATGCAAATACTTTATGGCTTTAAAGTAGTCCCTATATAGGTACTTTGGGGCCAAAGCATACACTATTTGGGTACATGGACCCTTAAACCCTAAACCCTTATGGAGCCCTTATGGCAACCCTGAAAGGAAGCCTAAAAGGATCCCTGTTTAGGTACATGGACCCTTGGGCTTAGAAGGACACCACCTGTTGAAACTTTACTCGGCCCACAGAGGCCGGCTTAGAAAGGGTGTTGGGGCCCATTAGACTATAATTATAATAAGGAACTCCCAAAATAGTATAGGTAATTATTAAGTTATACTATAATTATAATAAGGAACTCCCAAAATAGTATAGGTAATTATTAAGTTATACTATAATTATAATAAGGAACTCCCAAAATAGTAGAGGTAATTATTAAGGCCCCTATAGTAAACACTGTGGTGTCAAGCTGCATCTCGAAGCAGTGCTTGTCGTTGATCATGACCTCCAGAATGTGGGGGTGGGGTCTATCCAAGCTTCCTACCTACCCGTTGCAATTCTCTGTCCAAACCCTAAACCCTAAACCCCTAAACCCCTGCATGCAGTTGGCACTGCCTTGGGTTTGGAACTCTGCATCCGCCCTTGCACAACAAACGCTAGCTCCATCTCGCTTGGACTCAGAAAGGCCATGTCTTTACCATGCTGTTCCTATCGTTTTTGTATTCGTATGCTTATTGCCGTTTTGCTACGGCTACTACTGTATGACTGCAATGGCTGTTGCGATGATGAACATTGATTAGACCCCTGCTTGTCCACTTGCTTGCTGACCAGGCCTTCTGCACTGAGAGCAGAGAGTGGATGACAATGCCCTCGATGTCATGGAAGAGCTGATTCACGACATCCACCCCTGCCTTAACCGTGAAGCACGTAGTGTCACCCACACTGTGCAGAAAACTAATGTAGGGGCCTCAAAAAATTGGAAAAGGGTTTGGGGTATATATATATATATTATACGATAGTGAAAAATTAACAAGGAACCTCCAAAACCAGCTGTTCCAAATACTATGGCCCCTAGATTAGGAGGGTAGCTCTGGCTCTGAGGACGGTGCTGTCGTCAGCAGGTAGGACTTCAGGTTATTCACGTCCCATTTGGCTCCGGTCCTCTTGTAGGCAGCCTTGCCACTGTGCTTCTGAACCTGCGAAGGCGCCATGGCTTCGCTTCCGCTTGGGCTGCTCCTTCGCTGAGATCCCGGCCGCTACGTTCGTCAGGTGCGACCCCAAGTCGTTGAGGTTGCTCTTGTCCGAAGAGTAGCGGGACATTGAAAACCGGCAGAACCCTCCGCGATGCATATAAACCTAAGCGGTGGTGTAAGGGGAGCCCGGGAATAACAAGCTGTTGCACACTGGCATAGGCTGAGGGGAGCTGAGGACGGAGCCGTCAAAGGATGGTAACTCGTGACGCAGACATACAGCCGCATATCCTGTGCCGAACCAAACCCAACTGTCACTGGGATTCACGGATGGCAAAGTAAAGTAGCCGTAGATGCAGTCAGGCTGCGAACTTTTTACCACCGATGAGCAGAGGTGCTTCCACGTACTTCCTCAATCGAAAAGTGGCGAGCAAGCTCAAGGATGCTTGGCAAATCATGTCGTACCAACAATGTAATGAGATTTGTGGAAATGTGGTTGATTTGTATACATCTTTGTCGACAATGCAGCTCGGTCACTGCGCGACGTAGGTTTCCTTGGTGCGTTGCTGGAGCTGCAGGTGAGACGCTGGAGTCGCGGGTTTGGGGCTTTGTTAATACGACGAGGGACAGCAACACTGAAACATTCGGTAAATTGCATGCTGTAAAAAAGCTGTTGCAAAGCTCGTGAACGGATTGAGCCTCAACCCGGTCCTTGCTTTCCCGTCTCCTCGTAATCCAGTGATCTAGTGGAGGAATCGTCCAGAGTTGGAAAAAGCCATGTATGGTGCGCTGAACCTATTGCTAGAACAGACGGGGTGTCTGAGTACTACATGTAGGAGCGGCTCCGAACGAAACGCATCATCTGGGACCAGAAGTTGGGGCAGCCAGCCGATTAGTTGGTCGCCCTGTTCCAACGAAAACCCACAAACATCCGACGCCCCCCAACCTCCACCGGCTTCATGCAGCCCTGCAGCCACACCAGCGGCTTCATCGTCCTGCGTGGATGAACTTCGGCACAGCACTTTTAGAGAACTGCTGCATAGAGAACGGGAGATCAGCTGCCTTCCTGCCTGTCTGTTTGCTGGCTACCGGGCTAACCACAGCCGTTTGGCTTACAGGTGCGCAATTCCGGATGTCGTTCCACAGGATCTGCGTCCCAGGTCTGGACTTCAGTTCAGTTGTATCTGGTTAAATTTTGGCCAAGAATACGCCACAGCTGCACCCCTCAAGCCTTCGGCATTCCATGCAAAGCGCTGATGGTGCTACAATCCAAGGCAGATCAAGCTATAGGCCAGGAACGATGGCAGAGATGTTCCAACGCAAGGCAAGCAAGGCGTAAGGTTGCTCACACTACTTCGGGAATCACACACACTTTCCATTTGTTTCCTTAATCCAGCCCCTAGGGCCTGGGGTCCACCGCTACTTGGACAGCCACCGACACGAGTTGATGCGGCTTCTCCTCCGAAGCCTTTGCCGGCTGCACAGGATTCCAATCCTCAAACGAGGGCGATTAGCTCCGGATATGGCTGGAGCCGGGACGGTTTGCTGCCTTGAGTTTTACAATTGAGTGACAGGCGGCCCGGATTTCAAGCTCAAGGGGTTTGCAGGAAGATAGTGCTTTTTGTCGGTTTGGGATTTGCCAAAACCCCAGCTGCCCTACAATCCACAATCTAAGCAACACGACCCGAAGGGTGCATCGCCGAAAGCCGTGCCTGCTTGGGCTTCCACTGCTGCGTCTGGGCGAGCTTGTTCCTTGGAGCCCCAGGGGTCTGTGCTCACAAGCTTAGCTACTGTGCCCATAGTGGTAATCGCAAGATTTGTCCGTTTCATCATTGCTAATGCTGGATGTCTTCTTCTCGCGCGGGTACTGGCTGCCATGCTCTCATACTTCCTTGTGGTGCTTGCCACGTGTCCAGCATTCGCTGTCTTTGTAGCCCTGTTGCAGTCTCTGAATGTTACCCGCATTCCAGTAATCATTTGGCTCTTAATCTCATCAGTGTCATTCTCAAAACAGATCATGCAATTACTTATGCTGCACCTACTATGATTGCATATTGCCGCCCTCGGGAGCCATCCTAGCAATAGCAACAACGCTGCCGTTATCTTTGATGTAAACTCTGTTTTGGCTTGTGGCTGCTAGTATGATTCTTCTCCTGCTCAGTTGCTCAGGGGTCTCCAAAAAGGCCCAAGCTCCACCGAAACGCAACTCTACAGCCCCTAATTCGACACCGGGAAGTGGTGATGATGATGGTGGTCATAGTGATGGCAAGGATGATGATGCAATGATGCGGATGCTGATGATGTTGTTCCTGCTCCTGCAGCTGATTCTGATTGTCGCTGTGAATGGCAGGGAGTGTGACGACTCTACCAGAGACAAGCTGTGAGCAACGAGCTAGATTCCCAGCAGATATGTCAACAGGTGTTGAAGGAAGAAGACGATCGACCATGCCAGTGATAAGAGGCAGCAGAAGAAGCAAAGCAAGAAGAATAACAAGCAGCAGAAGCAAAGGCGGCGGCCATAGCCGTGGCGGAGGTAGCTGGGAAACTGAAACTACTAGGAGGCAATAGTACAGTAAGGAAACAGAGGAGTCGTGGCAGCAAGAGTAGTAGTGGCCGCCGGAAAGTGAAAGCGGTAGTAATAGTATTTGCAGTAGTCGTCGTCGTTGTCGTTATCGTGGCTGTCGTCGTGGTAGTAGCAGTAACAGCAAGAGTGGGAGGGAGAGTAGTAGTGTTGGCAGTCGTAACTGTAAGAGGAGTCATCGTCGCTGTTACGTCCTAGCAGTGCCAATGCTAGCAGCTATCACATAGACTAGCACTTGCAATCCACCGCTACCTGTAGCAGTAGCACGTGCCAAACGTGGCACAACACACAGACCATCCTAAATAAATCCACGGCTCACTAGGAAGATGCCGGATCCTTGAGAGCGGCCAATTGGCTTCATGATCCAAGTTGAACCCGTCCTCAGTGGCGAGAGGGTCCGTCCAGCCTTTTCGAAGTATAAACTAGAGTTGGCGGCTTGAGTCTTGAGGGTCTTTGCCCTCTGGAGCTCTGAGGTTTTGAAGATCCCTGAACTTGTGAGAGCTTTGGAGAGGGGGGAGCGAGACAGAGCCAGAGAAAGGGCAGCTTCCCTGAAACCGGAAGACTGATTTTCGCGGAAGCTTTCGGCCCACTTCGAGTGGATTCCGAAGAGGCGTGGAAGTTCAGGAGGTTCGGAATGGCCAGTACGGGTCTTGCTGTTTCTTGTGGCTTGATTAGGCTTGGCTACAGTGGGCCAGAATAAGTGAACCCGTTTGCTTCCAGGTTCCACTTCTTGAACTCTTCCACGAACATGCTGTACTCCTGCACAGCGCCGGGTCCCACTCTGGAAGCAGCATGACTGGAGTGCAGGACTCAAAGTTAACGGTCTCAGGAGCATCATCAAACGTAGGGAGTAACAACTTCCTGTATCCGCTTCCACAACCTCTGGTGCTAAGATTCTCTATGAGCGCAGATCCGTGCCGCTTAGACCAGGTGCCCAAGGGCCTCACGCCTCACGCCATGCCTCCTCAGAACTCTCATCTTTGAGGTTCCCGTGTATCCCCGCACCCGAAAGTGTAGAGGGTTTAGGGCTTTCGCCGACCTGCGAGACCTGCTGCAAACTGTCAGCTTTTCTCTGCAGCCTCCAGCCTCAGCCGCAGACGAACCGCAGCAACCCTCCGAGAAGTCTGCACACATCGTGCACCCCACCGAACGTCGCACCGAACCCCTTCAACCCTAACCATTCAACTGCAACCTGCCCTTAAAAACCCTTAGAAGTACCCTTAAAGAATCTAAATCCTAATATGCCCGACAACCCTAAAACCCTAAAGCCTAAACCCCGAAACCCTGAGCCCTCATCCACAAATCGTAAGCCCTACAAACTGCTCGTCCTGTGGAACCACGAAGGTGATAGGGCAAATGTTATAGCGCGCCGCTTCCGCGAGTCGCCCCTCCTGCTCGTTTCTTTGGGTCTAGGGTGTATAGGCTTTACGGCAAAGCTTTTTTGTAGCCCTCTTTTCCTCTGCCTGGTTCTGGGTCGGAAAGTTAGGGCTTAGGGGTAATATAGGGTTTAGAGTGCTGAAGTGCTTGCTATTGTTTCTTTCGGCCTCTTTTGAACTTCTTTGGGTGCTGGTTCTTGCTTCTGCATTTTCGTTGCTTGCTCCCTGGCCTGTTGTATCTGGTTTCTTCGGGAGATTGGTTGTGCCTCTGTGACGTGTTTTATCTTTCTTCTTGGGGTGTTTCTGCTAGCTTCCGTTACAACAGTACTGGTGATCTTACTTTGCTTCTTCTTCCTTCCCGGCGCTTCATTGCTTTCTTTGTGTTGAGGGTTTAAGATAGAGAGCTTAGGAGAACGGCTAAGGGATTCCATATGGTATTGAAGCAACACCACTGCTGTGCCGAACAGTACAACCACCAATGTCAAGATTATGTTGCCACGTCTTACTGCTCCTCTGTGTAGGGTCTGTGCAGCGTGTTGCTAGCCCGTGACTACTAGTCTGGCCCTGAATATTGCAAATGCCATCATGCATGATTTGTATCCGTCCATCCACGTGACAATCAAGTAAGCAAACTGGGACAAGAAATCGACGGTACCCTGACCCACGGTTGCCAGCTTTGTTTGATTATTGCTTTTGTCGCTACTTTCACAAGAAACCACGAGCTGCATAATCAAGAAAGCGACTTTACCCTCACCCACAAGAAGTTCCTTGAGCGGCGCTGCCACTGTAAGACTATCATACTGATACCACTACACATGCCTACTCTTCCTGACCTGGTTGCTGCCAGTGCCATTGTAAAAAGAAACTGCTGTGCTTCTAATCTGGCCCGCATAAACGAACTTGTGCATTGAGTGAAACCGTGACAAGCATCTCGTCAGTGGTTACAAGTTGAGCTAGCCAGCTATGCAGCTAGCTAAGCTGTCTGGTTTTTCCACAGTCATCAAAGTGCTGGCTGGATAGCTAAGTAGCCTGACGCTGACTGCCTGCCAGCCTGGCTGGCTAGCTGACTGACTGACTGACTGACTGACTGACTGACGGACTGACGGACTGATTGAATGACTGACGGACTGACTGACTGCGTGGACTCACTTGCACTCTCTGCTATCAGTAAGGCTGCGGGTCGGTTGGTAGCAGAGGGCTTGCAGATAATTATATAACGTGGGATGGCATCTGAAATGTTGAGAAACGCTCTTAGGCCCAGGATGCACGAATGCTGCGCTACACACGAACTTGCTGTGCTGTGCATTGCCCCCCCCCCCCCCNCCCCCCCCCCCCCCGCAAATATATAGAACACCTACTTGTGCTGAAAGACACCGTGGACCATTTCATGTTGTGGGGCTGCTTGCACATACTCCAGACGCCTTCTCACACTGCCGCTTCATCCTCTTCATGTTCCTTAGTCACCGTGCGCGCTCCGCCAACAGCGGTATGTCACCACATGCAAGCAATGCAAAGCGGAACAGTGATGGTTTGTCAACAGCCATGGCTCTTCACCAAGAGGTCCTTTCTCGTCAGTTCGTAGTGGTTCAAGAAGTGGTTCACATGCTGATGGGGGTCCTGCGGACGTTAACCATACGCCAGACACTGGCACTTTACGGACAGCAGCTGCAGCAAGTCTGCCGGAAAACGTCTCGAAGTCAAGCACACTCTCAAGATTGAACGATATGCACATTGAAGGCTCGGGACACGTCTGAGGTTATCGGAGAGTTTTAAGGCATGGAGCTGTTTCACACTAGGGTCCTTCCTAGGGCTCTATGGAAGTATTGCAGTAGCTGACTGGGAGGCCTATGCTCCAAAAACCCTCATGTGAGCTTCCAACCGACACAGTTTAGCCCGAAGCCCAAACCCTTTCGCCGAAACGTAAACTCTCAACCCTGCACCCCAAACCTCTAAGCCTTGTGTTGGAAAATCTACATCTCTAAAAACCCTGAACCCAACGCAAACTACGAACAACCGACCGGGGTCCAGGTGCATCTTGTCGAAAGCAGAATGGATCCAATCTTTGTCAGTCCAAAAGATGTGCCAGTCCTCAGCTGGAACTGGGGAAAGGGAAATATCGACTAATTATAATTCCTGAAACATATCTCAGACTACAGCCATATTAGGACTGACTGACTGTAACATACGACATATAACATTGCTGCGATGACAAAACAACGCAACTACCAGGTATCGTTGGCAGATTTATGGGGAGGAACATTGACCTGCTTCTGCATTGATGAGCTGATAGATTTTCAACTATTGCGACCGCCCGCCGATGTAATAATTTTGGAGAAGGAAAAACATCGGCCAAAGCTGCTGCTGAAGCCTCGACCCCGAAATTACACCCAGGTTTCCAGATTCTTTCTCGCTTGGAGGAGAGCTGGAATGTCAGGAAGAGTAGAGTTGCTGCATGCATGAAAGCAAATCTTGAAGCACGAGAGGCTGTCTTCTGCGATGCTTTTGGAACTGGAGCTGTGGGACCCCGTGTTAGCAAATCCATGTTTACAGTTTCTTCTGGACACAGTTTGTGGTTGCCAAGAAGATGTCCAGTAAAAAGGAATGGACAATCTTTCCAGGTTCCACAGGGGCATGTGGCGATAACCTGAACGAGCCCTTGCGAAGTCTACGGCGAACGAGGCTCCGAATCGACGTCGGTCTCCTTCCAGCCCCGCGACTTCAGCACGTCATAGATGGTGTTGTATTCGTTTTCCTGCTTCCAGCGTCCCTGAATCCCTAGCTAGATCCTGCAGACTTCAGAATCTGGAGGAGATGGTGCGTAAAGGGTATACTGTTGCGCAGTCTGAGAACGTGCTCACCAGAGGCACCGTCTGCACTCCAAACTCGACGTCTCCACAGCCTTCCCGTCGCTGACGCGGTGAAGCTTTGCACAGCGAAAGCGGATGTGAGCCGCCGGTGGCGGATCCCGCCTCTCATGGGCCGGTGGAACTGAACTGTGCAATCCTCAGATCCCGTAACGAAAACGCTGTCACGCCACTCGGCTCCACGAGAGGGCTCCCCGGTTTATGTGCTTCTCTTTTCTTGGCAGGCCGGCAAACCTTTTGCTGCCCGTCGGATCAGTGACTACTCTTGGAGCGAGTCTGTCGGCAAGACAACGCATGATGCCGTGTCCCAGGCCTGATCAACTTCCGGAAATACTCCGACATCACCTCAAGGCCAACAGCCACTGTAGACATTGTAAGATGGAGTCGCATGTGCATCAGAAAGAGGCATGCGTCTCGGGTTATAAGGCCGCTGCGCTACGAGACAAAGCAAGCCTTCCTTTGCCAACTTGTGCATTTCCATGACTGCTGAGATTTCAATCATTTGCTTCGTTTAGTTCTGAACAGGTGGTGCATGGAGGGCACCTCAAGCACAAATGCCCGGGAGGTCATGCAGACCCCGATAGGCCTTCAATTCCAGCCCAAGTCCTACACTGCAAGGCTGAGCATGCTATTATCACTACTGTTAATACTATTGCTATTATAATACAACAGAATCCATTGAAGGTTGCAACAGTACGTTACGCTTCTGTTCGCATATTTGATGTCTCATAGTATGATATATATTGAATTGTGGATCTCCATGGTCAGATCTGCGCGTAGCAACAGAGGCCGAGACTTGGCGATGCCATCTTCCGGCACTTCCTGGCCGCTTGAGGTCGTAGGGCTCCGATTGTCCATCTCTGCTTGTCATGTACTTCACAGGACGACTGCCAATATGCCCTGGCGATCATACCACCCCCCCTTCGTCTTTACGATGTCTGCCTGACTTGTGTTCAATACAGTAACAGCCTAACTATCATTCTTGTAGGCCGTTGAGGACTGCAGGGCTCTTGAACAACCCAGCGCCTACCCGTCACATGCATCTCAATCCCAAGGGGATTCAACTCATGATTAGACCTACAACCGGAATCTCCGCAATCACTCACCAAAACCCTCAAAGTCAAAGACATCTCCAACCTCAAGCCCTACAAAACAATCTCGAACCCCAGACCCGAACTCTGCTCTCAGCACCCTGAACCCTCAGCTCTACACCACAGGCTCACAGCCCCAGCCCCGAACCCCAAATCCATCGTACTATCGTACCACGTGTCAAAACAAACAACGGCCCGAGGAATGAAACTTCCTTCCAGCCTCCCTTTCCAGTATATTGAACAGGACAAAATAGGATTGCAACAATTCATGCTGTGAATAAGAGCATAATCCCTCACTCCCTGGTGGTCGCGAGGCCCCAGCTCTTAAGGTCGTGCAAGTCACATGGCCAGTTAGCCCATGCATACGCGAATCATGAGCGTTCAAACCTCGCTGTGTTAGTTTGGGCTTGTGCACTGCTCGTGGCTCTGCATGCAGCACGAAGCCACTAAGGCTAAGTCTGTTTGGTCCTAAGCAGAAGGCGGCATAAGGGTCAGCCAGGTTCATGGGCAGCACAGAGTAGTGTGGAGACTTTTACGCTGCAGCAGAGACCGTCTGTTTCCGGAGGAGGACGAACTCGTTTAGTTTTGAGGTGTGAAGCTTCGTGTGGGGGTGTCGGTCAGGAAAGATGTGAACTGGCACCAAGCCTACAGCTGATGAGACGATGTCGGCGTCAAGCAAATGCGGTAGAGCCCTTGCCACAAGGCTTTCTATATGCAAGACTGTCGTTACATGTTTTGTATGCAAAGGCGATCTTGTTTGTGCTCTTCAACTGTGGGTCTGTCTGTCTGCCGATGATCGCTCTCGCTTTGTAGCTTGTCTATTCGTCTGTCTTGGTGGGCGTACGATAGTCTTGCACGTACACAACTATGTACCTGTTCAACCTGCATATCCATCTGACTGTCCTTTTCTGATCCTTTCCGCCAGCATGAACTCCTTATGCCTATCCGCTAGCTTGGCCGCCTAAGTACAGGACAGAGGCCGCTAGGCGTCAGGCAATCAGGCAAGCAGGCAGGCTCGCTCACTGATTCACTGACTCACTCACTCAACAAGGTCACATCTGCTTGCGCACATGCTGGCCTAGATTGATTCATCCGTCCTTCCTCCTCCCTTGCTTTCCCGTTCCCTCTCATATGGACGTTTGCTTATGCGGTCGCACAAACATTCACCTTTAAAAAAAACGTTGCTTGGGTCTAGTACTGCACTGCAGCGCTAGCACATCAAGCATCGACATACAACAACAGATTATCGCACAACGGGTGTCTGGTACTTACCTGGGCAGACAAAGCAGCCAATCTGCAGTCGAAAGCAGGCTCAACAGCCACCGATTTTTACTGACCGCACGATGCGTAAGGCACCTGGCCCCCTCCCATGTTGATGCCTTGAGGCCTGCATCGCTGGTTCGGATGCCCACCGAATCAGGTGATGTCAGTGATCTATGTTGTCCTTCGTTTATCCCAGGTGGCTTTGCCGCCACAGTGAAACATTGCATCCCCTCATCGCATTAGTAACGAAGTCGGCACCGGGGCGCATGCACCACCGAAGCTTGGAAGGACAGCTCTGTCACTGCAGCAGCATGCCATTAGCTGACGGTTAGGCAGATGCGACACTGCAGGGTGCCCTGAGCCAACGCTTAGGAGAGAGCTGGGCGGGGCTCAGCATCCGCGTGTGGACTTGTTCAGCTTCGTTCTTGACGTGGGTTTTCTAGAAACGAACTGTCTTCCTCCCTGAAAGTACCCTCAAATTAAGTGGACGGTAGACAGGAGGTTCTACGCTGAGAGCGTGCATCTGTTTGAAGTTTCGACGTTTAACTATAGTGTTTAGAGTTCAGGGTTTTGGGGATTGATAGAACCTGAACCGCAACTGGCGGGAAACAGTAAGTACTCCGAAGCCCTACATCGCTACGCCCCTTCGTGCAGGCTAAGAAGTCGAGTCATCTATGGTGCAACTGCGTCCACTGCTTTACTATTGTTCTACAATCTCGGTTTTTGCTCGCACTGGCCTGGTGGCCCGCTGTCCCGGCTTCCGACCCCTCGGCTATCGAATTGTGCCAGAAGGAGCAGGATGAGAAGGAACTACTGCAAGGCTTAGCGTTTAAAATTTACATAGGTCAGTCACGAAGGCAAAAGCTGTAGTAAACAGAAAGTACTGCAAACGAGAAGACTTGTTGGTAAGCGTCCTCAGACTCAAGTACCGGATCCCGGAAGGCAGGCAACAGTACCCGAATCAGTCCTGATATCCACAGTAGCCAAGACCTAGAACTTCGTCACCAAATATTGAGACAATGAACACTGTGGGAGTGCTCTTCTCGCACAAGTTCCACTCACCACGAGAAGTTCAGAAAGCAGACGTGGTGAAAGCAGCACTGTATTAGCAACAGGAGGATTCGTTTAGTGTTTGCAGGGCACTAGCCTTGACAGTAGTACTGGTAGCTACAGAAGCAGCACGGGTACCATGGACAATCTCCATACCTCTCATGAAAAGCAGAATGTAGTCACTGCCAGAATACTCGTCGAACCCATGCAAATACATACTCGTGGCGAAGTAAGAGCTAAAGTGGCAGCCACGATAAACAGCTGGTCGTAGTAGTGTAGTGGCAGCAGTAATTAGTCGCAGTGGTAGTGATAGCAAGAGCTCTGATCATACCGGGAGTTAAAATAGCAGCTTCGCTTTCATCCAAACAGTAGTTGTCCAGATATGATTCGTTATGGCAGTGGTTCCTTTTCACGACACATGTGACATGCAGAAGCAGGGACAAGGAATTCAGGGCTTTGGCTGATGCTGTTAGCCACAGTGTTCCGCCAAAGGGACGGTTAAGGGTTATAGGCACAGGGCGCAGCGGGTACCGAAGTCGGCAGCCCTGAATCTGAAACTTTGCTGTTCCCCCCTCCGCACCTTCGGACGATACCGTGCGAAGACCACACAGAAGCTAAGGTTGCCGAGTTAATCATCGAATTACGGCTGTTAACTCATCGAATTATGGCAGGCAAGACATGCCGTCCCCTAAGCGGTGAAACTGCCCGGGATCAAGTTCTACCGTCATCGCACTATATGGTTCGCATGTTGACGCATGATGGGTGAGCCTGCTGAAATGCTTTGCTCTTGCTCTGTTTAGGATCCAACTCATTTGGCACTTGCCATGGTAAAGTCCCGGAGTACCATTCAGAAGTACATGTCGTTCATGTACTGCTCTTGCTTGCGCGCCTCCGAGGCTTAGTGCCAATGTCCCAACGGCACTTTCGTCACTGAGCCGTAGCAACCGTAAAAACCCTGGACCCCAAACCACAAAAGGCCCAACAACTCGAACTCAAGAATACCCAAAGCACTTATCCCTTCACTCTAAGGCCCGCTCGCTAAACTCTGAGTCCCGCGTTTAAGACCCCTACGCCCTACGCCTTGAAGGCCTAAAACACTTGACTGTCCGGAAACCGAAGCCTAAGCCCGGAACACAGCAACTGGAGACCGCAAAAGCAATCGAACAACAGGCTTCAAACCATGAAAATTCGAAAGTCGAAAGGTCAAAGCCCCAGAGAGTGCGAAAGCAAATAACAGTGTCAAGAAGGCAGGAAAAACAGAACTAGTAACGACAAGAGACAGGCTACGACTGTGACTTCGACCACGAGCACTACCACCACGATGACGACGACGAGGACTCCTACTCCTACTCCTCCACCCCCTACTACTACCACTACTGCTACTGCTACAGCTACGGCTACTGCGACTGCGACTGCTACTACTACTGCTACTACTACTACGACGACGACTACTACTACTACTACTGCTGCTACTACGACGACTACGACTACTACTACTACTACCACTACCACTACCACTACCACTACTACTACTACTACTACTACTACTACTAGTTCTACTTCTTCTACTTCTGCAAGGACGGCGACTACTACTACTACTACTACTGCTACCTCTACTGCTACTGCTTCTTCTCCTCCTACTCCTACTGCCACCCCTATCACTACCACCACCACTACCACTGCCACCACCGACGACGACGACGACTGCTGCGACGAAGACTACGACACGACCACGACAACGACTAAGACGACGACTACTACGACTACTACTACCACGACGACGACTACTACTACTCCGACAACTGCTGCTGCTACTACTACTACTACTACTACTACTACTACTGCTACTACTGCTACTACTACTACTGCTACTGCTACTGCTACTGCTACCGCTACCGCTACCGCTACTGCTACTGCTACTACTGCTACTACTACTACTACTAATACTACTACTACTACTACTACTACTACTATGGCAACCGCAAAGGACAGTTCAGAAAGTGGCCTGCTCCTGGATCATCTGTAGTCTAACCTGCACGGAGGTAATCTAGGGGCCTTAATCATTAGAATAGGGTTTTGGGGCCCATTATACTATAAGTATAATAAGGAACCCCCCAAAATAGCATAGGTTTTTTTAGGCCCCATATAGTAAATGGACGTCGATGGATTTGCTTGTGCCAGGGAAGTAGGGGATCGACCCAACCTCCGATCGCCTGGAAGACTTACGGCTTAAGCCCTTCGTTTTTCCGCCGTGTTCGGGAAACTTCTTCGGAAGAGTCCCTGAAAATCAGGAGCGAGCCCCGACCGATTGCAAGGACAGCGTGGGGCCATTCACAGAAAGTAGCAGATATGGCTTCATTCAGAATACTGCTTGGTCATCAAACACCACGGTGCCTTTGTCATCACGAAACGCCGTTACAAGTCTGGAGGAGCACTGCAGGCTCCACAGAAACCCACATGCACTGATAGCGTACGTGAAGGGGGACGGTGCAAGTTCCCAAGCTGCAGACTGCCATGCATTTTCTATATCCCCCTCTTCAACCATCATCCCCAAACCCTAAAGCCAGAAAAAGAAAACAAGGCCCAAAAACCGCTGTCCCGAATGCCCTCAAGGCTTTGAGGTCTGAAAAATCCGTGAAGCACCTGCTCCAACTTCTCGATGTAGGCCAGTCTTTCTGCCACCTCCCCCGAGCTCTCGACTTCTCAAGGTGAGCTGTTGGGTTGAGGGTATACAACAACTCAGAACTATATGCAAAAAGAGCCCCAAACGCTCCAAGGTTGGGAGTTGGAGAACAATATAATACTTGCTGAGGACTGGTGCAAACTACCGTGCATCGGTTTCTTCCGTCACAGGGTGATTCGATGGAGGCTGCGGCGTTGTGCGGATGCAACAACAAACAGCGCTGCGCACTAACACTGAGCCTTCTGATCTATCCTAATCCAAGTTCTGACGGCGACGCCTCGAAATCAACTTTTGAGCAATCTGAAGTCAGCATCTCCGAAAATCCTCCAGGAACACCTTGACACGAAACAGTACCCCAGCTTTCGTTACGGCTTAACTCTGCAAGGCGCGGGCCTTGATCTGCATCTGAGGCGGAATCCTGCTCAATGTGGGCGGCAAAGTCAGAGAGAGAGCGAGAGAGAGAGAGAGATACACAGAGAGAGAGAGAGAGAGAGATAGAGAGAGAGAGAGATGTACACGTTTTTGTGGGTATCTAGAATCTTTCATTGAGGTTGGTTTGGACAAAATGTCATGTCACAGCGTGGAAGACGATGGACAATGGATTGAAGGAGTGCTCGAAACGCAAAATGTCCATCCACTTTTTCTGAGGTGCTGACTGCCCAGTCTTGGGATCTGTGCCGAGCACTCGGCGGAACAGCAGCACGTTCGCCTGCCGGACAGGCCAGGCATGGTGGATGCAAGCGGTCCTCGGCTTCTACTTGGCAGATGGAAAGACCCGTTGCCGAGGCTATAGCAGGCCAGCATGGAAGAGAACGATCCATTTTCACTGACTATGCATTGCAATGCTGTCAATACGACATGTCTTTACACATTTGAGCTCTCCATCTCATGTAGCAGTTGGAGTTTCTCGTGTTTCCAAGAACTGCGGAGATGGCCTGCGGAGTGGGATCGACCGGAGGGGTCGCTCATATAAGCATCTTGTCAAAATGGGCCACCCCATCAAACACCATGAAACGACATGGCCACATGGCAAGACGAAGAAAGTTCCGGCGCTGCAGGCCGTGAGGACGAAGCCACAGAGGCGTCCAGAAAATGAGTCCCGCAAAAACCCATGGACCTGACCCGGGGTGGGATTTGTTCGAGAAAATACAAGTCCGGCAGCCCTTGTTGAGGCAGATCAATCAGTTTCCAATAGCAGGAAAGCCATGGAAAGCCTGCATCTCAAAGCCCCGCAGTCGCTTGTACAACAACGAGTTGTGCAGGCTTCGCTCGGATCCAAACCCAGCAGCTACGAAGTTACATGAAAGCGTGGGATGAGAAACGATGCATCTCACCTGCCTCTGGCGAGTGGTGGTCATAGTGCTCCCAGCCGCGCGACCTTCGCCGGAGCACATGACCGTATCTTCTAGCATACCAGAATAAGACCAAAACGAGCAACAGATCTTCTTGTCAGGAGCTCCAAACCCTACACTCGCACTCTCTGGGATGTCGGCATGGTGATGCCGCACTGACGCCACTCCCACTCCTGCACAGGTCCCAAACGGTTAGGTTTAGGGCCCGGAGCCCCAAAGTCTTCTCAACCTCGAAGTGGTCTCACGGACCGACGCCTCCCCTGAAAACCTAATGTATTTTCCTACATTTACGTGTCTTAACAGTCTTAACAACTGGAATAGGGTTTGGGGGCTCAGTATACTTGTATAGGGACGAATGAGGGGACGCTATTGCAACTTCTTCAGGTAATTCCCGATGTTGCAAGGCCGTGCCACGCCTGTTGGCACAAAAGCCGGAACTACTGTTTGGAGGCGCTTCGGCAACAGATCCGGGTCTGAGGGACACGCGATCTGAGGCCTTCTGGGTTTGAGGCTTGGTCTATTCTTGTGCTTCAAGTGTTTTCGGTAGAAATATTCGAGCCAGGAAACCGACCCCGGGCCAGACTGAACGATTCAAGGACATTGGAGGCTCCAGGCAACTCGCCTGTTGCATTTCAGAGCCTCACGCAAGCCTTGCCTCGAAGTAAGATTCGAAGGAGTCTCTCCGAGCAAGAAAAGCTTACAGTAGAATCTAAGGCAAGGCCAATCCTGCACCTCAACACAGCTCAAGCCCCTAACAAGAGAAGGATGGATCCAACCATGCACACCTCAGCACGCAATGCCCTGTCTCCTCCATGGTGCGCCCCTGGCTGATGCCAGGAAGGCTCGGCACGAGGTGCCGGGGAACAGTGACCCGCCTCCAAGCGAGCTTCGTCTTAATAACACTTACCAGTCGATGTCATAGTGCTGGTGGCGGTGGTGCAAGCACCAGTGTCGTCTTTCGACAATACTGCATCGCCGAAATCGTGATTGCTGATGGTGCCGGAGTTGGTGCGGCCGGGGTGGTAGTGCTGGTGGTGGGCGTCGTAGGTAGTAGTAGTCGCCGTCGTCGTCTTGGCAGCAGCAGCAGCAATACCGATGGCAGCAGCTGCAGCTGTTGTAGTTGCAGTCGGGGCAATAGCAGCACTTGGCAGCAGTAGTCTCCTATTATTGCATAAGCAGCATCGGTTGAAGTGGCAGAACATGTCTGATCATACCCTCTTATTGGATATGCTGGGCCTGTACTCGTAGATGTCATCGCAGTACTTGTCGGAGTAGTCTGTCCTGCTAGTGTTGCGGCATGAACTGAACAACAGCGCTCGCAAGACAAACATGCAGGTACCAATGTCAAAACCATCCGAGATGCCTACTCTCACACAGTTGCAGTACGCACTACCAAGGCACCAAGCAACTTTGCAACAGCAGTGCCTGAGCGACTCTACCCTGCTGGCACTGGCACTACCACAAGTACTGCGATCGACATATCTCCACAGGGAGCATGCATACGCAAATGTTAGCATGCAAGACAAACGGGGCTTGTCATCTTCCGAATAAGAAACAAAGCAACTATAACATGGATAAGCGGGAAAAGAACGACTACAACAACTCTAGGAACTGCGATGCGATGTTGCGTGAGATCGTGTTGACAAGGACGATGGTGTTGATGACGATGGTGATGGTGATGATGATGATGATGGCGATGACGATGGCGACGATGATAATGATTATGATGACGATGGTATTTCGTCAATGCCGACCATGATCATGACACTTATGGCCGTAGCTATGATTATGAACCTGAACTTAACCTGATCACAAGGGTGGTGGTAAACGTCAAGGCGGCGGTTGCAAAAGCAATGCTGAGTGGCAGCTTTCCAGTAGTAGTAATCGTCCTAGTAGCAGCAGTCGCAGTGGCAGTGGCAACGGCAATGCCAGTCGCAGTCGTAGCAGCGGCAGCAGAAGGAGCAGTAGCAGTGCGAGGATGATTGAATTGCAGGGTCTGGCTACATGCTAGCACTTGCTATCAGACAGACAGGAGTAAGTTCATGGACTTATCCCACATGACTTGCTAATTTCCTGCACGGTTTCAGCAAAACTCACCCTCGATGGGATCGGGAGCCCTTAAGTTTGAGAACCGCCCTGAGACCCAGGCTCTTCGGCGTTTGCCAGGGTGGAAGCCAGAGTCACCTGTCTACCCAAGAATGCCAGCTGCCTTCTTCGACCCAGGCTTTTGTCGTCGGAGTCAGAGGGCAGGGTGCATGAACAAAGCTTACTCTGACGACTGCAACCCGAAGCCGAGAAACGAATCCCGCTCAGCTCCTGTCAAACACTTCAGGCCTGTCGCATCCCGAATCGCCACCCCAGACTGTCACACCCTTCCGTGATGGCCTGCGCCTGTGCCAGAGTCTGCTGAAGCAGCCTCTGTACCGCTCACTTCTATGAGGGTACACTTTCTCGCTCAGGATTTACGCATGTCAGCTTCGTCTCCGAAAACTATGGTTAGTGAGGAACCCATGGTCCCTTAATCTAGGCGACTGCCCTTGAAAGTTCAGGCGTTGTGAGCGGATCGTGGCAAACAACATCCTAAGGCGATCTCATCCAAGGCATGAGAGAAACCCACGCAGCAAACCCGCATCATGGTTTGACCCGTCACTGAAGGCATCTCATCACGACGGCCAGGATATTGGAAGCAATCGTCCGACCCAAGCCTGAAGCCTGCAAACTCAGTACCGCGCGCTGCGTCCATGTTCATGTCGATGTGGGGGCAGAGACGGCTAGGCACTACTTCCTCCGATGATCCTACAGGCTGCGGCTGGCATACCGGCATACCGAACACCTTCTGCGGTTTGAGTCAAACAAAGGGAACATCCTCGGATGCCTGTTTGTCAAAGTACACCCAAGCCAGCTGTAGCTGGGGTCATCTACCCAGACAGGCGGCTCTCTCGAACGGTCAGCACCCGTGATCTCTCGCACGCCGAGTGTGCTTCTTGGAAGGTTCGGCTATAGCAAGATGTGGATCAGCGCAGCTGAAGGCCCGTGGCAGCCGCTATGAGCGTGGCATTTGCCCGTAGGTTTTGCCCGAAGTGCAGTGCAATACGAGGGTCTTCAGTCCAACACGTACCCACAAATTCGGTGAGATTGTGAAACGCTCGCGTAGACTTGCAATGCGAAAGGCAAGAACTTTTTTACTCTAAGTCGAGGTGCTGCAGCCTCGCATCATCGTACTTGGTCCAACTGCGTCTATTTTCGGCAAAGTGTAATATAGGGGCCTTAATATTTAGAATAGGGTTTTGGGGCCTATGAGACTATGATTATAATAAGTTACTATAATAATAAGAAGAACCCCCCCCCCCAAAAAAAAAAAAAAAACCCCCCCCCCCAAAAAAAAAAAAAAAAAAATAGAATAGGTAATTATTAAGGCCCCTGTAGAAGGCCCCTGCGTTATACCCGGCATCGCCTCCCCAGGCTCTCAGTCTTCCCCCTCCTGCGGTTTAGGGCTTTCGGTGTTTAGAGTTTAGAGCTTAGGGGGCTTTAGGGTTTAGGGTTTAGAGCTTAGGGGGTTTAGGGTGTATAGGGTTTATAGGGGGTTTAGGGTTTAGACTTCAGAGCTTAGGGGGTTTAGGGGTTTAGGGTTTAGAGCTTAGGCTCTAGGGGAGAGGATCCCGGACCTGCGTCTTCAGAGACCGGTGCCCCCAAAACCTGTCAACACACCCCCGAAGAACCTCATGTGAGCAAACCGCCCAAGGTGCACGATTCGGGAAGGCGCTGCCCTGGGCCCTAAACCCTAAACCGTCCCGTGACGGCCTGGAGAGGCACCGGACAGCCCTACAGCCCGAGCCTCGCAGCCCCCCTGTGAGAACCCTCAAATCATAATTCCCCACAAATCCGCAAAAAAATCCCAAAACAACAACAGAGAAGACCGGGAAGCCCAGAACTCGAAAGGCTCCTTCTGTCCAAACAGTCTAACGTCTAAAACCGAAAACCACTGAAAGGCAGATGTGCAGGATTTCAATTGTCGGGTTTAGGGAAGCATGCAAGCTTTACTCTTGGTTTTGAAACTTGGGTCGAGGTCGAGGAAGGGTTGGATCTTCGCAGGAACTACCAGATCTGTCAGCCTGGTATATACACTACACTGCATACTCCAAACAGTGCGGCTGGAGTGTCTGCGGTCCGCTGAAGGGGATGGAAGATGAAAACTACATAATAAGCTTCCAATTGATGTTTATCTTGCTCCGTCGGAAGACTTGCGCGAGTGTGTTGCCGTATGTATGTACGCACGTACTTCAATCTATGTAGGTATATGTAATGTAGGTATCTATGCATGCCTGTCTGCCTGACTGCCTGGCTGCCCATTCGTCTTGCTTCTGTCTGTTTGACTGCCTGCATGTGCAAGCCCGTGTCGGTACATGTATATGTCGGTGCATGCATACATGCTTGCACACGTGTATGGAAAACACACCATCTGTAGCAGCACAACCCATTTCGCAGGGTTTTCTTGAAATCGAAATCAAGGCTTTGGACGCACGAGAAGCCTAGCCCTGAAACGTCAGCCCTACACTCAGAGGTGGCACTAAAACCTACACACTGTTGCTGAGCATTCGCACCCCAGCATGTCATCGGGCTGGAACACATGAATGAAATTTGGATAAGCGCTCATTAAAGCTGTTGGAAGGTATCAGTAAGTACATAATAAGTACTAGGTAATAGGCATAGAGACTTTTCGGTGTGCAGGCCTCCTGGATCCGAGGAGTCTTTGGGGGCTCCACAACCGGGGGGTGGTTCGTCTACACCGTGCTCCGGTCTGGATGCTTCCTACCGTATACGACCCAGAAACGGCCCATGGTTTCGAGCAACCCATACTTCAGTGCTGGGCGCTTCAGAAGTCTGAATTTCTTACACAGGTCAGAGATCTGTGCTCCTCACGCAGAACGCCAGACGATCAATCTCTGTCCGTGCATAAGCGCATCAGTGTGCATGCTTATGTAATTGCCTTCTGCTTCCACATACATACATGTGAGTGAGTGAGGGGCCTCGCCCCACAAGTATATATACATAGTATATACGTACCAGTATGTCTATGACTAATTGTTTTTGGCAGTGTTTTCGCCGATTCTATTCATGAATCAAGCCGTTTGCACGACCCATGGCAGTCCTCTGAACCTTCTTCGTCTTCGGGGTCAACCAACTCCGTAGCCCAGAGCTGGGCAAGGCGCTCCTTCGCAACTGGAGCTGCTGGAATTCTAGAGATTCATGAAGCAGTTCTTGGACTCTGACTGACGACAGTACTCACTACTTCTTGACTCGCCTCCGGCCCAACTCAATCCGCGCCTCGCAAATCAAAGCTGCACCCCACCCTAACCTCCTGATATTCATCGGCACCTCGAGTTCTGCCGACTTCGTGCCACAAAACCGTTCAACCCCATCCAGCCTCCTCGATTCGCAAGACCTCCTCGTACCAGGCCATTGTAGGATTCTGCCATCGAGTGAGTTTGACGCACTGGCTCCGGAATGTGCTGGCTTGTGAAATTCCACTGGCGTGTTGGGTGAAAGCTACTTGTTTCGGCTTTAAAAGCCGAGCTCCCAGCTTTTTGGGTTCAAGGACCAGCTCGGACATGGGCACCCTGCTGGAAGGCTCTACACCTCACGTAGCATCCCCGTATCCTTACCTGAGCCTCGTGAGGGGACTTGCATCTAAACGAACTAGACACCTGACACTGTCTCTGGCGATGTCCAATCATGAACCCGAATAGGTCGCAACTTCCCAGAACCACAATTCACACCAGGGAATCCTCAAGCAACAAGAGTTCTAGCAGTACAGGTCTCATGTCAAGACATGCTTCCAAATCTCTCAGCCCTGACATGGGAGGCCAACTGCGAAGAATTGCAAGTCGGTCGCATGCCCGAGATTTAAAGAAGCTGATGGCGCGACTCCCGAGGACAATGATGAGGCAAACGTTCCGGCTTCTGAGGATTTCCCGGGGGCCTGAACTCCCAATGCCAAGCACGTGAAGCTTCACTCCTCTAAGCCGAACTACCCAACTCGAGATGGTTTCTGTTTCGCCGGAGGTGACCTCGTCCAACTTCTTGCGAACTCGGGTACGGCAGCGCTCGGCGCCCTGTCATCTTGAGGATCAAACATTGGAACAGCGAGCCCTGCCGTTGCTACTTGGTTACTCGTGGTTTCGGCCCGGAGAATTAGAATTGTTGGGCTCTTAGGTCTTTGGTCTATGTCAAATCTACATAACGGCAACAGGATACCTACAGCCCTCCACGTAGACCAATCTGCAAGGGAAAGAGGGGCGCACGAAACATGCAATGCCCGTGCATGGGTTGAGCAAAAGAATCTATTTCCAAACCTCCATAGCCCACGAAGAGCCTTGCAGTGCGGCATACGGCATTTGGGCTGTTCTTGACTTCCCACGCTTGGAGTAAACGACAGCTGGAGTTGATAGACGTCTGCACCGTCCCCGTTGAGTCTTCAGTCAATGCCCATGTAAGCCCGCACGAGACCCTCGTATCCAAGTCTGCTGAACTCCGGTCTGCGGATCTTTACACATCCCAAGACCTAGAACTCAAAACCCAAAACCCAGCCCAAATGCCTGAGTCTCCACGGACATGAGCGTGTGGATGAGGTTCATGTCCAGGTTGCCGTGGTGATCCCCCTCGAGATTTGCATCTTCGGTAGGTGCCGCAGCGGAAGCAGCAGCAGTAGAAGGAGGCGGAGGAGCAGTAGGAGTATGCGTATGAGTAGGACTAGGAATTGCAGCAGTACTTGTTGTCGTCGTCTATGTGATCACTCCTCCTCCTGCTGCTGCTAGCACTACCACATTGCAACGACGACTACCACTAACGTCACTTTCTGACGACTCTTGCTCCAGTGACTTTAGTGGTGAGTATGACTGCTGACACGCAGCAACCGTCTTGAGGCTTTCATGATGATGATGATGATGATGTGGTGTGGATGATGGTGGTGGTGCTAACGGTTCCAAGTAAATGATGTAATGTCGGTCCTTGCAACAATGGAATCATGTGAGCATACTGCAATGGTCGTTTCTCCATCCGCCCCTCGGGAAAGCATTGCCCAAACTCAACTCCAGCAACGTCAGGACTCGCATCCCAGGGACATACAATGACAAAAACGCCAAGCACCAGAATCTGCCCCAGAAGTTTCTTTATTGTAACTTTCGTCTCTACAGCCGCTACGAACTTGATCATACTGTACTGCTGTCGGCCGCTGATGCCATGGCCGATGCAGAAGTGTTTCCCTTAGCAGTGTGCTCTTGCTTGGAGCCACGGCTACAGCTCTGCTGAGGCTTGGACGACATGATGTCTATCCTGAGAAGGGCAGCAGCTCAGATACTCGGGGTGGCTCTTCAGGTCAGGAGTTGGAGGGGGCACTTTGAGGTTGAGGTGCAAGGTCGACAATGGATTGTAATCGCATCCACAGCGTTTACGACAGTTTCAACTTAGTCGCTCCAACTCCCAGCAATCCCACTCCCAAGCCTGAGTCTCCAACTCCAAACCGCTTTGTCACGCGGGTACTTCCGTCTCCGTCTCCATGCCAGTGTAACAGAGGAGAACTCCAAAGCCCAGCTGAGGCCCCTGCGTTCCACTGACATCGAAGGCCTACGGCCGGCAAAGAGCTTGACTTGGTGAGCTTGACCTGAAGATGTGTAGGCTGCGGCTGGGATGACGTGGTTTAATCTCCACTAGTGTTTCACAACGGCAACGGCGAGTCCGATCCTATTGCTATTGAGTTGATGAACAGTTTTTGGAGCTGAGGCATTCGGAACATGATCTGCATTCACTGTAGGAGTGCTGGGCTTTCTAAGGTTTGCTTCTGTTCACGTTCTTTCGGGGCTTTGCAGCTTCACGGTTTCAGGCAGCGGGGGCTTACATCGGGCCTCAGGGCAGGCCTTCAAACACTGGTCCTGATGCCATGTGGTAGAGTGATGCCCTAGCAGTGTGAATTATCAGTGATACGCTTCATCTGCCTAAACCCACAAGATCTCTCAACCCCAAAAGCAACTCCGAAGCCGCTCTTGGAATTGCAGGACATGGCTCGGGCCTGCCGTGGTCTCATGCCCAAGGCGAGATGCCCCAGGCCTGCAAGTCGTTCCCATCATGGGCTTGACGATGCGAGCATATGCGGGCAGTACAGCTTTAGCATGATGTGGCAATGCCCACAGGAACAGATACACACCACCGCTGCCGCCATGACGACCACTGCCCGCAACTAGAACTTCATGTTTCCTCTCCTCGATCCTTGTTAATATTGCTGTTATGCTGAAGACGGGCCGTCGCTCCGAGCACGCCTTTCTCACAAGTCCACAGCTTGCGAGACCATTTCTGGGAACTGCAGAGCGATGCCGTTGTCATCGTGTAGGTGTCATGAACATGTTGTCGCTGGAGTGGGGCAACACGCACTACTTACACAACGCCCTTACACAACGCCCCCTGTTCGATTTAGTCTTGTTTTCATTGTTGCGAGCCGTGATGTCGCCACACAGAGCCAGAACCAAGTGCTGTGGGTGCTCAACATCAACCACGGCAGGCAATGCCCGGACCCTGCCTGTCGGCCACTGCACCTTGGGCCGAGGGGCCTCCGGAACAAGAGTGCTACCATGGTACGGCTGCACATTGCACTTCGCGCTCGATGTTGGGCTTTAGCAGCTTCGGGCTTCCGTGCCTACAGATTGAACACCATGGGCTTTCTAGGCCTTTCCACAGGATACGGCATGTAAACGCGCAATATGTCTATGTGTGTACTCAGACAGATAGACGTAGAGTTCTTGTAGGCGAAGATTCAGCTAGGATGACTTGTATGGTTAGAGTCCCAGGTAGACACATAGCTGGCAAGACAGATAGCAAAGAGGCAAGTAGCTTGGTTGGTGAAGCATACATATATAGATGCACATATCATAATCACCATTTTCTTATCGTTATTAAACCTACCGCGGTTTGCAAAGCAAGTATGTGTATGTATGCATGCATGCATGCATGGATGGATGTAGTAGTAGGTACGGATGTATCTATGGCGGCAGCTATAGATGTAGGTATGTAGGTAGGTATGTCGGTAGGTAGATACGTTGGTAGTTAGGTAGGCAGGCATGTAGGTTTGCATGCGTGCATGTGTACATGCATGTATGCTCACGTACTCCCTAACACATATGAACATTAGTTGTGTGAGCATAAATATTCGAAGCAAACGCTGCGGTCGGCATGATCCGTACGCTACTGCTCAAGAAAGAGTATGCCGCTCATGCTATGAGGAGTCAGATGAAAACGCCAATTCACACGCATGCCAGGACTCGTTGCAATGCGATCCCAACAGAATCAGCTCATGCATGGTTGTAAGATGTTACAAGCCGCGCTTTGCTGAACGAAGCCTCAAACTGCGGCCCTACCTCCCTAAGGCCGTAAACCTCAAACAGGATGCCGTCATCTCTGCCTCTGGTCTAGCTGTCGCGGCCTTGCAAAGGTGTCCCCAGCAGCGGAGTTTTGGGCTTACGGTTCGTTTCGGGGTTCCTCACTCTACAATATGACCAGGAGCGGTTGGACGATGGAGCTTCTCAGCAAATAGTGAGATGACAAAGTTCCTGTCGAGTCCGTGTGTACGACATAGCGCGGGACAGGAAACTGTACCTGAAGCCTGAAGCCTCTGTCACTGCAAACTATGTAGCTATACTCTCCCCACATCCTTTGCCCTGAAAACCTAAGCCTCAAAAGAACCAACAGGCCAAAATCTGAGCCCAGCACTGGAGATGGCACGCGGCTGTTCGGTGAGCTGCCTTCCGAGTGTCGGAAGCGGGCGGTTAGGGCTATGACACTGTTGTATGATGGCTTCTACTTGCGGTTCAGCGCCCGCATTGATAAGCCAGGCGATGCAACACAGCAGCAGGCCAAAATGAACGTGGCTTGAAGTGCAATCGCTTCCCATGAACGCATCAGCGCGACAGCCCAAGGTTCCGGGACTTTGAGTCACAACAAACAAGCGGGAAGGTGTGCAAACTTGGCCGAGTTCATGCCCTCAAGTTAAAGCCCGAATTGCCGGAAATGTGCATTTTTTCTGTATTTCTGTAGCCACAAGATCGACACCCTTAGCCGCCCCCAGTCCCTGGTACTACACGCTGACGCAAGGCACCTGCTTTGGGCGACTGGGGAGCACTTCTCGGACTCCCCCCATCAGAGGCGCTGTCGCCGTCCTTGGCTGCAGCCCGAGCCTGAGGGCAGCTTCTATTCGGATCCTTATTACTACCTAATATAGGGATTATAGTACCCGGAAAGGGTTAATATAGGGATTATAGTGCCCCACAAGGGTTAAACGTTACCTACTCCAATACTAGGACTATGAGGGCTGCAGTTTTGGCAAAGCCCGCTTTTACGATGCCAGCCCATGAAACATGAACAGTGTCAGCAAGTAACCGCCTCATGAACACAGCATAATCATACTCATCCTGATGATACTATGGATTGCGACCGAGCGATCAGAAAACAACATGAGCACAATAGCACTATGGTCTGAAGAAATACCACTACACCGCAATGATTATTGCCTCAATCAAGATGGCAGTATAAATCTATGCACTGCAACGTTGATTTAATCACACGTGAAGATTGCAACATTGCATGTGAACAGACATATGCAAAGAATCTGGTTCGCATTTTACGGGGCAAGCACGCAGCATTTCCGACGCTCTTCGTGGCTACCCATGAACTCCCACGGGCTGCTTCTGCCAGCTCGGGATTGGCAGTCCAGCTAGCGGTAACACTATTTATTTATCAGCCCGACTTCAGAATCTGGAGAGCACATCATAACAACCTGCGAGATCATACCAACCATTAGGAAGAAAACATCAGGTCGTCATGAGAATCACGATCGATTGCTGCATCAACACCGATAAGACCAAAGACCGGCAAACCCAAAAAGCCTTGCGCAAAGTGTCGTGTTGTCCCAAGCTTACCGGCTTGGTCCCTGCCTTCTTCTGCTCTTTCTCCTTCTCCTTCTTCCTCTGCAGCCGCTCTCTTCGGGCAGCCCTCTTCTCTTCCTCCTTTCGTTTGGCCTCCTTGCCACGGATAGGAAGGTCCATGTGAAAGCCCGAAAGTTCTGGACGTCCCGGTTCAGAGGTGCTTCTTGCCTTCAAAACAAACTACCGTCTCCGAACCATGAGAACCATTGCAATTGCTGCATGACTCTCAAGCTGCCCAGGCTTATATATATGGCTCCTCCTGCGCAATGAGCTCTTTGACTTCCGCGCCAGCCTGGTGAATGGAGTCTGCTGGCAAGGAACACCGACCAAAACTTGATGCCACATGGCTCATGCACGACATGAGAAAAGGCAAGACTACACGGAGCACGCTCATGCGAATATCGGAATGCGCGACATCCCTGAGACGACCTTCTCATCGATTCTCTCGAAGTTCACCTCGCCGTTTTCCTGCGAAGGCTCTATTTTGAAGCTGGCATCTTTCGTGCTTGAAGCCTCCAAGCTTGAAGGAGTCTTGCTTCAGGACCTGACTTTGAGCTTCCGCATCCTCTGACACAAAGGTTCTGCTGCAGTTTCCCCCAATGACATCTTCTTGCACAGTTGGCCATCCCGGTCCCGAAACTGCAAGGAGTCTCCCCAAAAATGGGCAAAACTGAAAGGTTCGGCTCAGGACTGAAGCTTCAACGCAAGTTCCGTCCTCCAGGTACTCAAACAGGCGATTCCTAGGCAGTGGTGCAGCACATGAAGAGAAGCTCGCAGAGTTAGTCGTAGCCTTACCAGTATCAAGCACACAATCATGACGTAGTGGGAGCTGCTCTGCTGGTCGTCGTGGCGATACCGGCAGCTGGAGGAGGAGGAGGAGGTGCACTAACATCAGAAATCTTACGTGGAGGTAGTGGTAGTGGCAGTGGCAGTTGCTGCTGCTACTGCTGCTGCTGCTGCTACTGCTACTGCTACTGCTACTGCTACTACTACTACTACTACTACGACTACTGCTACTACTACAAGCAGCACTACTACCAGCAGCAGCAGCAGCAGGTGGTGCAGGTGTAGTAGGGCAGCAGCATTGGTCGCCGTAGTACTGTCAGCAACGGGTGTGTGAGGTGGAGACAACAACTGGCGGAGGTGAATGTAGCGCGTGTAAAACCGTAGGGGCATGGGAAGCTCCTGGGCAGGCTGTAAGGAATTTCGTCCGGAAGTACATGCCCACAGTACTTCTGGCATCATCAAAGATTGTGCAAAACATTGTCATACAAAGTTTACGACCAAGCCATACTAACAGCGGCAGTCTTGAGAACAGTCGCAATTATCACAGCCTGCTGTCCGTCCACATGTACATGTATCTTGCAACTTTTGCGTAAGCATCGAAGGCATGAACTAGAACATTGACCTGCTCTGAGGAAGTCTTGAATCCATGCACTCAACCCCCAACCTTACATGATGCAACGATTTTCAATGGTTGAAACTTCATCCCCAAAGCCTTACTGAGCAGCGCTGTGGCCGAGGTGCTCATTGCCCGTAGTTTGGCACTCGTAGCAGACCTCCAAGAACCTTTAGCTGATTAATGCGCCCACAAAGATGGCAATGATGGCACGTTGAGGTTCCAAACGCTAGGATCATGGTGGCTTCGCGTTTGGGCCACGGGGATTGGAGCCCTAGCCGCATGGTTCAAGCTTCCGGATTAAGCTACCTGTATAACTCCTACCGCATCATCGGGAACCCTAAGGACATCGGCAAATCTGCAATTAGTACATCTCAGGCCCCGGAAGTCTGCATTGCCAGACAACTGCCTTTATGTCAATGCCCGAGCCCGGAAGCCTGAAGCCTGAAGACCACTGTTCCAAATCTGCAGTCTATTACCGGTGCTGAGCCTGACGCCAAGGACCTACAGCTCACAAACCAGATAACGAACACCATTCTATTCATGATGGCCGTAGCAGTGACAACGATGACGACGAGGAGGCTTAAGCGGAAGTGGACGATAGGGGTGAGCAAATAATTAAATGAATGCGATAGTGTAAAAGGAGTGACCATGAGGTTGGTGAATGTTGGTGACGACTGTAAGCCCGTGTTAAGGATGCCATGTTGGTGATGCCGGTAGCCATGGCCACCACAAATCTTGTTCATGATGGGGGTGAGGATTGTGATGGCCATGGAAAACCGCAGACTTGAAGACTATCTCGCTACAGGGTTGTGTGCTTCCTGTCATGAAGCAGATGAAGCTCTGAAAGTGTTGTCTCAGCGGCCGCTTCTTGTCCAGCGAAGCTCCGCCGTCGCGCATCTGAGCGGCGGTGACACTGTTGGCTACTCCGGGGCCCCTTTACCAAAAACGCGCTTCTTTCAAGCGAGATCTAACGTTAGACTAGCTTCACAAGCTTCTCGTACACATGTAGGACTGGATGAGTAGTTAGCAGTCAAACAGTGGTGGTGGTGTTGGCCGGGGTACGTGCAGGAGTAGTAGTGGTAGTGGTAGTGGTAGCTGGTAGCTGGTAGTGGTAGTGCTGGCGGCAGTGGTGGTGGCAGCAGCAGCAGCAGCGATGCTGCAGCCTGTGAAGCCAAACTAGTTTGTTGCAAGCTGCGCGTATTAGGCTTAGGCCTGCATCCTATTCAGGCATGCAGTTGGAGTGTGCCCAAAACCGACCTCCCACCCGGCAGCTCGCGACATCTGGACCCTCTCTACTTCACTCCTGGCCTTCAGCATCATGTTTTTGGCGCTGCGGAAGCGCTCAATGATCTTCTGATGGAAGGCCTGCGGGAACTTCCATCAGCTTAGCGTCTCAAGGTTCTGGTTGCCTCGGTTTCAGTTTATTGGGGCTTACCTTCGCTGTCGCTGTCCTAAAGCACACTGTCCTGGCCGGGTTTTGCAGTGTGATCTTCTCTGCAATCTCAAGGCCGACAAGCACTGCTAGCAGTTCCCTGCGGCCTCGAGATCCCTCCCAATGCCAGGTTCGAACCTGAGAAAGCACAGCACTTGCGTGTCCGATTGTTGGTGCTTCAGCCTTGCAGACATTGCGGCAAGAAGCTGTAGCATCCAAACCCCAAACGTCACTGCTGTGAAAACAGCTTGGGTTGCCCAGCCGCTCAAAGCCGAGCAGTCCAAAATGGAACAGGCTCCGGAGCATTCTATGCCCACATCTGTATACGGAATTTAATGGGAACTCCAAGCAGCATGCTTCGAAGCAGCGGCACCCGTCCGCATGCAAAATCCAAGCCGAAAAACCCGTACGATATGTACCCAACTTCGTGAACCGATATCTCCTTGTGAGACTTTCGGATCCTGCCCCTTTTCAGCTCCTCTGAGGGCAGTGCAGGGTCAGCGACAGCTTGTCTTCCTCCACTGGGAGCAGCTCCCAAGCCTCCCAGGAGCAAGGGAAAACAACCTTTCGTGATGAGCTAGAACAGAATCAGTAGACTAGTTCCGTGTGAGATACTGTGAAGTGCAGAAGTGCAGAATTGAACTTTTAAACTTTTCGGGAAGCAACCTCCCAAAGAACCTAACATAAAACCGCACGTGAGTTCAACGGATGTAGTCTCTCACGTGCTTGACGACGGAATGCCGACAGCACCAGCACAGCACCCTTAGTAGGAAGAAAACAGCAGGAACAGCACCAACAGCACTCGCACCCCCACCTGCCTCAGCACCAGCCCCAGCAACGTAGCCATCACAATCACCGTCACTGCCTTCATCACCAGCACTACTATCATCATACTCATCGTCGTCCTCCTTCCCCTCCTCGTCCTCCTCATCATTATCATCGTCGTGTCTCGCTCTCTCTCTCTCTCTCTGACTCACCCTGTCCCTGTCCCTGTCCCTGTCTCTGTCTCTGTCTGTCTCTATCTCTCTCTCTCTGTGCACGCCGCGGCCGCGAGGGCCGTGTTACGCCCGCCTGGTCTCAAAGCCAACATCCGACACCTTCGGTCATCATCGTCATCCTCACTGCTGCCAACATCCTCACTGGCCAACAGCAGCAGATCAGTCTACTCACCCGGAGCTGGCGGTCAATCATGAACAGCTGGCGACTTCCGAACTCGTGATAGGCAAGCTATATGACTCGATAAGCAAAGCGGACAGTGGAAAGGACTTCTTGCGATACGCCCAAGACGTCACGTCCTACGCACAAGACTATCCACCTTGTGGGCGTCTTGGTTCTGCATGCCCACCTGCAAGGGGTGAGAGATGGCTTTCTATAGGTGTTTCAGTTATGTCTTGCATCAGAGCCTTCTCAACCCAAACCCCATGCCAGAATCCCACCGCCCCAAAATCCACGTCGCCCCATACCTTGAGCCCTGAACTCATACACCCACTTACACCGAAAGCCTCACAACACCAAGTCCGATCCCACAACCCGAACTCCAGAAATCCTAAACCCTACCAGTATCAAGCCCGAAGGCCACTCACTGTGCGACCCTACGAAACGTTTAAACACCGCTGAATCGCACGTAAGACGCCTCCTCGAAGAAGCTGAGCCAACCATCACGCCCTGGACGTGATCATGGACGTGATCAACACGAAGAGGCCATCCCGATATACGTGTATATATATATATATATATATATATATATATATATATATATATATACGATTGGTGGCACATGGTGGTGAAGAACAAGAACTTTGCATGAATAGCAACAGCTATCGTATACAACGGCTTGAACAGTATTTGCAAGGCTTCTCTTGATTCCAGACCTTAGAGGCGCGAGGAGTAAACTCCTTCTTGTTTCCCTAGGGTTGAGGCATGCAGGTGGGGTTCAGGGTTTACGGCAGATTGTCTATCTGGCGGGGCGTGTGTGTGCGTATGTATGCATGTGAAGTGCAATGCCAGGCATGCTCCTCATTGCTTGGAGCTGTGATGAGATCTGGAAATAAGGATTGTGGACTTGAGCACATCAGCCGCTCAACCTACGTAAGACGTAAGCATTCAAGCCTTCAACGTCAACATCCAAACTTGATCCATCAGAAACCTTCAAAGTCTCGAAACCTCGGCTGACGCGAATTCCTAAACCCCTATGACTGGGATTCACGCCGATCTCCTTGGTAGCTTTGCCCTGCACCTTCTTCCAAGCGCCTTGGAGAAGTGAGTTAATCCTTGCAGGGTTTCAGCTCGCGGGACTTTGCAAACTTCGGGCTGAGGGTATCCAGCCATATGCTTTTGGCGCCTGGACCTGCCTTATATGTCACAAGCCCAACAAAACAATGCTTGAACAATCGAAACTTAAGTCTGCCGTCAGGACAGTCGCCTATCCTTTATCACACTCTCCGTTTCGAAAGCCGCAGGGGTTGTAGGGCCTGACGGCTTTTGGGCCCTTCTAGGGTTGTAGTTCCTGGGATGAGGAACTCAGCCTGGACTCCTAACCTCAGGATTCGAAGTGCCGGGTCGCAGGGCAGTACCGTTGCAGGGTTTCCGTCGATTCCATATCTACATGCCTCCTGCCTGCCAGAATCAGAGCTGAGTGCAGCGCGCGTAATGGTGCCGAACCTGGCAGCAGGCGCGAATGTGAAGATGTGTGAAGATCAGGTGATATGGATATGGGAAGCTGTAGTCGCTGTAGTCCTCTGATCAAGGTTCGGAAATATCACACACCATCCTTGATGTCCCCAGTGCTGGAGCAGCACCCCGCACACACATGCCCAGCGTGATGCAAAGAGAAGAAACAAGTCAGACGGGCACGATCTCTGAACCCTTCTGCACACCCACCGATTTACAACCGTACTCTCAGCCAGTATTTCCGTCAAAAAGGTGTTATCATAAGAGCACCGGAGACATGACAAACGTTCAAGCTCCGAAACTCTAAAATTCCAATCTCTCAACCCCATATCATTTCTATACAGGGATCCCCACGTTCACAAACTGATCAATCCCAAACCCCCGACCCAGCCCCCACGTGAACGAGGGAGCCTTTTCACCAGGCGACGACGGACCTCCAGAATTGCCTTCTTCCCTGGCCGCTTGGCACGCTCCTGAAGTCTGGCTTGCGAAGGGTTGTGGATTTCAGAAATGTTGGGCTTGAGGGCTTTAGGTTCAGCAGCATGCGTGAACCCATAATGTTGTCTCGGCTCTAGGCAGGTATAATGAGCGGAACTGCCGGTGTTGGAATCCCTGAGAAGGTTCGCCATTTCGAAAGCCAGCATTCAGTGTCGTCGAATATCGAACTGATGTGAGCTGCTATGAGCACACGAGCAATGGATGACAGGCTTCCTGCAGAAGATAGTCGGAGGTCACACAGGTAGACTCCCGAGTAGGGTACTTAAATTAAAGCCCATGCATGTGACAGAAGATGCTTTTCTGCCTTTTCCTACTGTTTTGCAGAAGCTGGCCATACCCGAAGCTGCAGGTCGAGGGTCCTGTGCTGCATGCTCGGCTCCGAATGCGACGCCATCGGGTTGCTCCTGCCGCTCTTAACGATTTGATGGTAAGCCCTGAAATATAATCTCTACACAATCAAGCCCAAGCCTGGTGCCTCGTGTACGCTCAGGTGCGTGATTTCAGATCTCTTTGCTTGTGACAGAGCGCGGGAGCCAAAGAGTGGAGAGAGAAAGAGGGAGAGATAGACAGAGAGAGCGCGAGAGAGAGAGAGAGAGACAGAGGGAGAGAAAGAGCGAGACAGAGAGTGTGTGTATGTGTGTATCTGTGCAGTCGTGCCCGCACGCGTGTGTGGGAGTGTGTGTCTGTATTGCCATCTCTGTCTGCCTCTCTGTTGAGGGATGCGACTGACCGAGATCCCTGAAGTCGGCCGGCGCTTTCGTTGCCACTGTCATTACTACGATGACGACTAGAAACCAGTACTCCTTCCACGCTAATATTGTCTTGTTCATCGTTATTATTGAGATGATGACGATGACGACGACAATTATGATAACGATGATGGTGCTGATTACGATGACCATGAGGACGGTCATTGAGGTGGAGGCACCAGGACTAGAACCATCGTCACGACCGCCAACAGCAATAGCAGCAACTATGGTTCGTCCTTCTCTGGATGGAGTGCAAGTCGAGAGGGTAGCGCCTATATGGTCATAGGTAGCCACAGAAACAAGGTAGTGTCCGTACTGTCTCCCGTAGCTTCGCTCAGCCAGGCTTCATGCTGCTTGGTTTCTGACGGTCCATCTCGTGACCCCTCCCCACCCTCAAAGCAAATGTCTCGCAGTGCTGCCTGTAATACCTCACAGAACTGATCTCCCGAAACACCCCAAACCCGGGGGTCCTGAAAGCTTGACTTCTGCTGCTGTATCATGAGCCGGGTCTTCCTCGGCGGCGCTCGCGATTCCAAGAACATCTCAGGAGACCCTGAAGCAGAATCAGCTTGATCCCGAATGCGGCACTTCAAACATCTGCTAAAATGCGAAACCTTACAATCAACCCTTACAGCAAGAAGGAAGGTACGAGAGGAATTGGTGTAAACGGTTTGCAGGCATGCATCCCAGTTTGTGGTTCTTGCTAAGCCCCTAAACGGGATTTCTTTCATAATATACTGTAGTTTATACGGCATGCTGTACTATACCAACCAACAACAACAGACTACAATAGACTGTAGTATACTAGTTACATTCTTGTGGACCCTAAACCCTAAACCCATATCAAATCCCCACCCCTACATAAGCCCGAATTTCCTTTGCAGGACTTAGCTTCGTGGACCTAAACCCATATTAAATCCTCACCCCTCAGCCCAAACTTCCTTTTGGCGGACCCAGCTTCGTGGGCCTAAATCCATAATGATCCCCAGCCCTAAGCGCGAATTTCCCTTTGGTGGACCCTAAAACCTAAACCCTTATTAAAGCCCCACTTCTAAGCCCGAATTTCCTTTTGGTGGACCTACATTATGCTATAAGTTACCAATTACAACAGACCACAATAGACTATAGTATAGTATACTAATTAAATTCTTGTGAACCCTAAACCCTAAACCCACATTAAATCCTCACCCCCATATAAGCCCGAATTTCCTGTTGGTACATTACAACAGACCACAATAGACTAGAGTATACTAATTACTTTCTTGTGGACCCAGCTTCGTGGACTTCATGGCATCCTCCGCCACTTCCCGGTCAATCAGCGAGAGGCGAACTTCGCCGGTCCTCTTAGGATCCTGGCGGGCGGGGGCTTCGGAGGGACTTTGGGGCTTCAGTGTTTCGGATCTAGGATTTAGGGGTTTTGGGGTGTAGGCTTTAAGGTTTCGGTTTCATTTCGGGTCTAGGCTTAGGATTTAGGGTTTGGGGTTCAGGATTTCGGGAAATCGAAGCCAACCCACTACACACCGACACTCGACCCCCTAAACAAATCTCCCCTCCACCAGGACCCGGAAGCGGAAGTGTTGGAACAAACCCTACCTTAACCCTGAATATCCCACCTTTTTAAGGACTCATATAAGGAAATCATAACAAGGAACCCTAAAAAGGTAGGATATCTGGGGCTAAGGTAAACCCTGAGCCCTAAACCCCATTGAAGTCTACATCCGAGGCACGAGAAACTCGAGCAGCCGGAACATGCCATCCGTCAGCTTGATCTCGTGGCAGAGTTGGCGGAAGTCCTGTGGAACCCTATAAGGCGAAGTTTGAGGGTCCCGGGCTTCTGCTCCGATGTTCTAGGTCTTCTAGAGTTGTACAGGGGTTTGTCCGGTCTGTGGCGTACATTGAACGAACCCAACATCCGGCTATAGCTTGCTACGGCTGACAACTAGGTCTGACGAGCCGGGATGCTCATGATTAATGTCTCTTGAGGGTCCAGGGTTCACTGACCGACTTGAACTAAGTAATGTAGGGGCCGTAATAATTATAATAGGGTTTTGGGGTTCCATATTATAACATAGTCTAAGGAACTCCCAAAACCCTAATCTAAGCATTAAGGCCCCTACATGAAGATTCGTAACCGAAACCCATTTGCCTGCCCGAGAGGGAAGCTTCTCACAAGGACACCCGAATTGAGCTCCACGGGCCTTTTGTGGAACAGAGCTGCTCAGTTTTCCCTAAAGTGCGTATTTTCAGCTCACATATCACCCAAACCCACTTCTAGAAGAGAATCGTAAATACTCTAAGCAGATTGTAAATTCAGGGTCTTCGTAGGGCTTGATGGCCTTCACATCTGGCCCTCTGAGAGGTCCTCTCGGGTGATGATCCCCACCCCTTCCACGTCAATCGCTTCGAAAGCGTCTTGGAGACTGCCGAAGCGATGTTCGCACAGATCCTCAGGGTTTCGGGTTTGGCGTTTAGGTTTAGGCTTGATCCTGACACGGAACTTGGGTACTGCAGTATTTGAAGCAGAATTTCTGTGGCAAACTTTGCTTAGAGCATGGCAGCCGACCAAGCCATCAAACAAGCTTAAATAAGGCTTTCGTCGTTGTCCAAGAAACCCGGCTTCGGTTTCAAGGTTCTGTGGATCGGGGAGCTTGTGGTTTTTGGAACGAGCCTTCTGAATTATTTGGTCTCTGAAAATGGAAGCATGCAAGGTCTGTCGCTGGTCGATTGAGTCAGGCAGATGACGTTTTGCAATCTTCGTGGCTCGGCAATGCATGGTCAAAGCGCGCTTCAACTCAGGTCCACGGCGGACTACTACGGCTGCAGATAAGCTGTGGCGCTGTGGCTCGCTGCGTTCGACAAAGACGAAGCGTGACGAAACCGGAGCGGCTGCACACCCAAAAACTCCAAATTCCAATCCTGCAAGTTTCCGAAGGATTCTGCACATCATCTCGAGATCCCTTGCAGCGTCGCCCTACAACAACAGAGCCTTAAATGCTCATGCGCCGACTTTGAGTTAAACTTAAAGCTTTACGCTAAGGCATGCTTGTCATCATGTCCTCTTTGTACTACTAGTTGACCAAGTCTTTTCATGTTGCTTGTTTGCGATGCTCGAAGGTAGTGCTACTAGCATCTATCTATTCTCTTGCTCCTACTACTGCTACTTAATTTCTGCTACTATCACGGCCATGATTATGACTACAAGCAGCGCTAAAGCTGCAGTGACTGCCGGTGCTTCCAGCTGCGGCTGCTTCTACTTCGATGACGATAAGAATACCACTGGGCGAACATCATTCACTTTAGAGAACCAGTCTTCTGCCAGCCATGACTTTGTCTTTAACCCGAATGTAACAACTCATCTGGCCTTGAACTTCTCGAGCATGGCCGGGGTACGCGGGTCCAAGTCCTCCAGCGCAATCCTCGGTTGGGTATGAGGTTCGCAGCCCTGTAGCCGACAACAGGAAGGCATTGTATGCTACGACCAGGACCTCAGGAGGGGTTCGGAGGAAGTTATGTTGATAAATGTATACCGAAATCCTTGTCAAACCAATCGCACGTCGGGCCGGCCAAGTCGTTGCATGGCTGTCGGCTTTCAAACGAGGGCAAATATAATGCTTAAACACTGAAACCCCATTCTAAATCCTGTATCCTTACCCCTAAACCTTATGTAGCCCTAAATCCCAAGAACAAAGATTCCTCAAGCGCCGCTGAGGGGCTGTTCCGTCTCCTTGTTCTGGCAAGCCTGGAAGATCTTTTCGGCTTTCAGCCTGCGAGACGCAGCAAAAAGTTAATGGTTTAGAAGTTTAGGGTAGGGTTTAGGGCTTACGGTTTACCCTAAACCCTTAAGAGCAAGAGTTTAGAGTTCGCAGCGACTAATTGCTGGGAGTCCCGGGGATTCCAAGCTTCGACTTTTCAGGGGTGTTCAGCACTACCTATAGTCTCCATTGTAGTTCCTTTTTGGGGTTACCTTATAGGATCCTTATTATATATTTGGTTAAACCAAAAAAAGGAACTACAATGGAGACTATAGGTAAGATTGGAGGGCCAAGACTCCAGAGATTCGGGTCTCGGGCATTCACCTGAAAGCAACAAAAAACCCTAGGGCTCCAGTTACCTGAATAGTAGGTTACTGGGGTATATAATATATGGTTAGTAACCTACCATTTAGGTAGCTGGATCCCTAGGGAACGGCTAAGCTGGGAATAGCTTAAGGTTTGATGTACGGCTTCAGATTTCAGACTGTTTGGGCTTATGGGCTTATGCTGACTCTCTTGTTGCCACGTCCAAGAATGTGTCATCCATGGTGTAAGATTTGCCGCGGCCATTTTGCCGGGGACTCCCTAGTCCTAGCCGGTACGTCACAGTAGCACTACGAGATTGAGCGCTGCCATAAGTAGTCGCGATATTCAAAGTCTGCCGTGTCTACGCATGTCAGAATGTCAGGCCCCGACCCATACCGAAGGATTTGCGATGTCAGTCTGGCCGTCAAGCTTATAACTTATAACTACCCAGGGCATCACCACCACCATCAGTATCGGCACCCTCTAAGTTAGTTGAAACGGTACCTGCCATGATCGATACCAACATGGTCAGCAGCATGTGTACAGGCACCGGCATCATCATGGTCGCTGCGGCCGTCACCAATATCGTCAGCACCGTCCTCATCATCAAGATCGTCAGCACATCACCGCGAGAATCCTCGGCTCGTCAGTGTGTGACGACTGCTACGAGTAATACCATTGTCACAACAGCTTAAACCCTAAACATCCCTAAACCCTCAACCAAAACATCTCCAAACCTAACCCTTAAACATCCCTGAACCCTAAACTCTATCCCCTAAAAAGTCGCCAAAATATGGCCTGAGGGCATGCTCGCCACCATCAGGCATCTGCCCGGATCGCCGAAGTCCTGGACGTCAGGTGCTGCGCCTCTGTAAGCTTTGCGGGTTCCGAGGGCATGCCCGAAGCATAATAAAGGGGTTGGGGCATATCATATTATAACCGTTTACTATCCTGCTAGAAAGACACTTCTGGAGTTCCTGACTGAAATGCTTGGTCTCAAGCGCCCTTCACTCCGATCGACAAATTAAAAAAGACAGCACCCGGGGGATTCCCAAGTCCCAGAAACCAGAGACGGTCCTTTCATCAGCTGATCCACATTCTCAATGACCATTTTCAGCTCTGGGTCTAAGGCTAAGCGCCAGGCTTTCGCGAGGCCTGGCGTTCAGCTTCTCAGGCTTTGTGCCCGTGGTTTCGGGCTGAGATGGAGCTGATATGAGGTGCAGGTTTGAGGACTGTCAGCACCAGGTAGGTTTTGCCGAGCTAGCCGGGGATAACACCCACCCTCCCTACAATGCGCCAGGGCCCATTGAAACAGATGAGAATTGTGTGAAAGCTCCCAGGACGAGCGCTGAGGAACCTGAGTCCTAGCCTACGTGGGCTGCAACGAGGGCTTGCAGGGAGTCTTATGCCAATGCACTTCTCAGGAACACATAGACGTCGTCCGCACGCCCCTCAAACTTACTCGTGTGACCGAGCACGTATCCTCTTGGCCTTTCGAGGACCTAACTATAGGTCCTAGGCAGGTCTGTGGCTGCTCTCCAAGATGCCAAGGTGCTGCCAAACTTGTCTGTAAGTGCACGGATGAAGTTCTCCCGCGCATCTCGGACCTCCTTCTTGCTGCTCCACTCCTGGCTGCCCCCAAATCATGAACCAGGGTACTGAGAGGACAACGAGAGAAATTATGGGACGTTCGGGCTTTGTGGCCGTTGTCTGGATTGAGAAAGCCTGGTTCAGAAGATCCCCAGCTCTCCACTTTAAAGTCCCGGGGCTCTAGTTACTCCAGTTTCAAACCAATGCAGGATCTGTCCGGCCCTTTGCAATGCATGGCACCATACAGTGTCGATGCCCCTCACATGCATATTCTGAACTATTGTTCGCTGCTAGTTGTCTGGACCAGTATGGCATTGAAATATTGCGGCTCTCTGACGAAGGAATCCAGACTTAGAACACTCTCGGAATTGTTCAATCCTGCAGCCCCAACGCAAGACACGAATAGTGAACCACCATCATGGCCGCCACCAGCACCACAAGCACCACCACGACCACCACCACAGTGCGAAGTCGGAACAGTGGAAGCCCTTTCAAGCTGCTTCGAAGCCGGCTCCTCGAGGGAGCTTTCCCGGACGGAGTCCTCGAGGGTGCAGAAATATTTGTTGTACGCGCGCCTATCAATGGCCTATCAACTCATGTGCATCTCTCGTTCACGCGATGTTCCTGCTTCGCCAGCAGCTCCCGCACAGGTGGCATGATCACAGAGGCGATCTTTTGCTCCAGCTGCGTCTGTTTGTTTTCGCGGTACCTTGGCTGGCATAGATGATGTCAGCACTAGGCAGTTAAGACGCCTGAGGTGGCTGGGCTGGTCTAGCGAGTCGAGCAGCACCGAAGCTGCAGCGCGTCCAAGAAACAGCACCGAGGATAGCACTGGCACGGGTAGCCGTAGCACTACAGAAAGGGAACCCTCTGGCAATAAACTTTAAAACACATCTAGCAGCTAGCAGCCGCAGCAGCAGACAGTACCTCACATGTAAAAACACTTGAACTCGACTTGAAGCCATATCACCTGGCAAAACCACTGCTTCAGCTGATTTCTGGCAGCAGCCAGTGAATCGAGGGGAAAGATGGTGCGAGGGGATTGCGTAGCAACGAGCAGTTAAGGTGTCCAACCAAACATTGCAAAAATACAGCTGCTGGTGAAGTAGATGTTGTCCGCAGTAGAGCTTATCAGATGCTGTTAAACTCTTTCGGCGCTGCCAGACTCGCAAGCATCGGTACTATATGATTAAACTAGCTAGTATGCTATTGCGCATGATACTGTATCAGTCAGCATCACAGGAACTGCCAGTCTCTTCCTAGAGACAACCCTCTCAAAGTCCAAAGCCATCAACTGGTCCCAAATTCCCAATTTGAGAAGGATCTAAGACATTCGGGAGACTTCTTCAAGTACTGCGGGACAGCCTTGCAACGAGCGGACTTCGTGCTTGGTGAGGGCAGTGCGATGAACGGCCGCCGAGCCATCACATCGGCTGATTAGTCACTCAAACTTCCTGTTGCCAAAACCTTAAACCCCAGTCTATAGGACTGGGGCTTTCTGCGAGCCACAGAATTCGAGACTCTGAGTTGCAAGGCCGACCCGTGCGGTGAATGTATTAAGGTCCAATTAAGGGCCTCAGCGCGAATTGTGGACCCGAATTCCAACTAACTCTGCACTTACTTCAGGAAGGCGACTCTGTGTTGTGATGCCACCTCTCAAAAAGTGTGGCATTACGACTCGCGAGGACACTTCCGACGAAAACGGAAAACCCTGGACGCACACGGCAGTGTATCCAACTGCGAAAACATCGGCCAACGTGACAAAACCACGAAGACGACACAGTAATGTTTTCAGCACGTCAATGTCAAGAAAAGAGCAAAAATAGTGAAATCACGGCAGTGGTACTAGCAACTGTTAACAGCTACGACAGCTAGTGCGAGGATATTGCCGTGTTTGGAGAAGTGCTCTAGCTAGTCTGTAGAGTCACATTAAAAGCCACCACAGCTGGCAGTCTTGATGCCGAAGACTCTGTTGGAACTGCGCGGGCAAATTCAACGTTTGAACCGTTAGGAGAAAACCCTTGCAGTAATCTTCAATAAGCGCTAGACTTTGCATCCTGACCCGCCTTCTCCTCGCTCTTCTGCTCGTTGAGAATGCGCAGGGTTCGGGTGTTCACATAGCCCATATTGCCGGGATCCAGATGCCTCCACCACCCATCCCGGAAGAAATCACAGTGAACCACCGCAGTACGTACAAAACCACGACACTAGCACGAAGGACAACTATACTGGTGAAAGATACCGATACCAACTGCGCTTCAGAGCAGCTTGCTCAAGCAATAGCCCTTGGGTAACAGTCCAGGAAGAGTAAGTATGACTCAGCCCTGCCGTGGTCACATGAGTTGCCCTTGCCTACTTGTGGTGACGGTTGGCCTTTAAAGCGCTCAAGCCCAGGCCTGAATGTGTGACAATGTAAACTTTTTCATTCACACACCTTGAAGAAGCTTCCCTCGCTGCAGGTAAGAATCGAATGCAGAAGAATTAACGGAATCATTCGGCACCATACTGCACTACAATATACTATGCACACAACTGCAAAGGTATCATAACTCTCTCTCTCTCTCCCTCTATATATATACTGATTATGTACGCATGTATGTTTGCGAGCACGATTTTCTCAAGAGTGACAAGCTGGATGCCAGATTGCACATGATACACGATGGCTGAGATGAAGCACGCTAAACCCCAAGTCTGTGCAACTGTATAGCCAGCCTCAAAAGCCTTTCTGCATCACCGGGGTAATCAATTGCGTCGATGACCTTCGGGAACAGACGGAGGGTCTGCCGGGCTTAGGAGTCAGGGGCTCGCTGCAGGCATAGCCTTGTAGTACTCGTCGGTGTCCACAGGAACGCCGGCCTTGCACACGGGCTGGTCCAGGGTGGAGCTTGTTGCAAGAAGGTGCACATGCCATAGCAGGGTAGTTTGTCAGAGCGATCATTCGAAGCAGTGCTGCCTGCATTTTTTTCCGACCTTCAGCGGGCCCCCCTCACGCGAGATTGGGACCATCTGGTGCTACTTCAGGCTTCCATACCGGAACCCGAAACGAACAAAACACATATAAACAGTAGCATCCTCAACGGGCTGACTTGGAAGTCCCGACAAATCACCCCAACAACCAAAGCCCTAAACCCCTACAGCCCTAAAACCAAGAAAGGCCTAAACGCCCCAAACCACACCCGAGCCTGGCCTTCTTGCTTTTGCCGGGGCCTGCAGCCACCTCAGAGACCTCCAAGGGCTCGCTCTGCAGCGGCATCGGGGCTTGGGGCTTAAAGCTTATAGGGTTTAGGGCTGCTAGGTTACGAGTTCAAGTACAAGATCTACATTTCCGGGATTCCTGGAACCTTAAATCCTGAACCCTGGCAACCCAATCCCCAAAGCCTTTAAAGGATAAAACCCTAAAGCCCTCAACCCGAAGTCCTGAAGCCTACAGGGCCTACAGCCAGCCTGGATCAAAGTGATGATCTTCTTCCCGGCCATATTCTTGAACTCCCGGATCTCCTGGCTTGCAGGGGGTCGAGGGTTGGAGCTTTGGTTCAGGGCTTGGGGTTCGGGCTTATGAGGTTTTGGAGTTGAGGCTTTTGGAGTTGGGTTGGAGGGGCCCGAAACCCTGAGCTCGGGGGGTAGCTAAACTTCAGGATCCGTGACAGCAAGCTCTAGCTCTGGCAGGCGGCAGCCAAACAAGTCCAGCAAGGCACCCGACTAAATGCACTCGACCGATTTCCGGCGTGAAGGGCCCCCAAAAGTTAATGAACAGGGGATGAGAAGCTTCCGGGAGTGCCACCTTGACATCATGTTACAGGGTTTGGGAATGCGCTGCTTCAAGATATTTGGGCTGAGAATCCTGGCTTCCAGAGTTGGGGGGTGTAGAAGGCCCCTTTCGAGGCACTTTGCTAGAATACCCAACGAATGTCCGACAGTCCCTTTGATAATCATGCAGCCAAGCAGGGGCTTGGCGCTACTCTCACAGTCTGGTAGTCGGCAGGAGTATAGAAAGGCTAGGTTTGTCGCACCGTGCTTTTTCCAAGCAGCAAGCCATTCAATTCTCACTTCCCCTAAGACACACACACTAACACTGCATCCACTTCTCACAACAACGACAATTGCCCAAACATAT
This sequence comes from Symbiodinium sp. clade A Y106, assembly GCA_003297005.1. NCBI lineage: Eukaryota > Dinophyceae > Suessiales > Symbiodiniaceae > Symbiodinium > Symbiodinium sp. clade A. The sequence continues at coordinate 47,963 of BGNK01000234.1, read as the reverse complement.
CAGAACCTAAACCCTTCGTGGCCGCAAGCACGCCGGGCCAGCATCTATCACTTCGGGACAAAGGTCTTTAAACCTGCGGCAGATGTTTCATACATGAGTCACGTGGTTCTTTCGGCCAGTCTAAAATGAAGTCTTGCATATATCCTCGGTCGAAACCAGGCCATTCTTACTTGCTTGAAATCTCTTCCCTGGCTATGCCTGCGAGCATACTCCTTCATTCCGCATAAGGATCCCCTTTGTGGGGGTCTGTACGTTCTGGTCCTCATACCTCAAAGGTATGTACAGTTAGCTATTAGTTGAGAAGCGAAGGGTGGGTGCGACTTCGGAGAGTAAGCCCCGGCGCTGGAATGCGTTTAACGCTAAGTTTAGTGACATGAGGGGGCTTTGAGGTGGGTCCTCAGCCTCGAAGCCCTGGACCTGGGCAGCTCGCAAGAAGCACAAACGAGTCCTACAAGGTCCTACAAGTAAGTCAAAGCCCGAAACTTAACACAAAAAAGCCCTCTAAGCCCTAAAATCCCCCAACGAAGATAACACCCTGAGCAAAGGCGGGCCTGACAGACTGCTTGGGTTTCAAGCCCATCTCTTCCTGGCCAGAGCCCCATGTTTTACTTTTGCTGTTACTATTACTATCACTGTTACTCCATGTTTGGGAATTCCTGGGTCTTCTTTTGTCGGAAGGCAGGAGGCCTCCTGGAGAACTACAGGAAGCTGGCGATTCTATCCGGGTGTTAAGCGACCACAGCCCTAAACGCTTTGGGATAGGGTTACCCTAAACCCCAAACACAGAGTCCTACACTTTGAGAACTTTAAAACTATAACAGCAGAAGCGCCCAGAGCACCCCAAGGTTTGAGGCTTCAACTGCAGGTCTCGGTCGAGATAGCCACACAGCTGAGCATGTGGAGGTAGGTTTTAAAAGTTCAGACGTGTAGTGCGCTCTGGGGATTTAGCCTCAGGACTCCTGAAGACCCTAAATTCCCAACTTTAAAGCCCTAAAACCCTAAAGCCCCAAATCCTGCATGCACAATCCTGCGAACCCTGCCGTAAAACCCTTCACCCTGAAACTTCAAAGACCTCAAACCCCAAACCCTAGAGCCCTCAGCCCCCAAACAAAACCAGCCGAAGGCCCTTCAATTAGAGCCGTTTCGGCCCAGAGCTTCTTCACGTTCCCGGCGTAGCCCAGGACGGACATGCTGGTCTGGAACTCCCGCCTCAAGGGAAGTTTTGGGTGAGGGGTTTACCCGGTTCCTTTCGCTAGTTCCTTTCAGAGATCGGGATACGGGTTCAGGGTTTAAAAGCGGCCTTGGGATTGGGTTTCAGAGTTTGGAGGCTTCGAGCTTTCGGACTTATGGGGGGTCAGGGGTTGGGGCCTGAAGCTCGGCCTGAAAAGCCTCGGGCGCTTGGGAACGGGCTTTGTTGGGCTATGGGGCTTGGTGTCTGCAGAGCTGGTTCCTGGCTGCAGGGGCTATGGGCAGATCTACATCCTTGTGCCATCGCAAGGCCCGAGTCCGAACCATCCAAAAATGGATAGGCACTTGTGTACATACATCCGCATGCCCATCTGTATGTGTGTGTATGCCTAGTATATACACGTGCTTGCGCGTGTAAAATCTGCATGCACGCAAATAGGTGTATACACAGATTTTTGGAGGGGGAACGTCGAAAGTCCTAACCAGCACGGTGACGATTCTTTTAACATGCGGATTTTTGAACATTTAAGCAGATACTTTGTACTTCCTCCGTAGCCGTGGGGCCAGGGCCGCCAAGTCTATTTTCCGTTGTGAGGCTGTGGTTTTAGTTTTTGAACATGCGAGAAAATCTAAACATAAGTTTTTTACTTTGAATGAGTTTTGTAGCTCTTAACCTTAGTATCATTAGACTGCAGACATTGACGCGCCTCTTCAGCTTCCCCTTTGCGTGGAGGTCCAGTAGGTTCGCCCAAGCCCGTACCGGAGAATCGAACCGTGCCTGCGCTCTCAGCAAGGCCAACACTTGGCCAAACGACTTTCCGCAAAAATGCCTAAGCTCGAATCACAAGGCCATCTTTCAGGAACAAACTTCTTGATTGCAAGCTTCAGGGAGTCCTACTGAGGAATTCTTAGGCTGCTCTTCTTCGGCTGCCCAGGTCCACCGCATGTCTCTTTGCAGCTTTTATGGTTCACTGGCCCAAAACCCTCAGGTCACATCGCTGTCGTGAAGATGATGATCAGTCGGAGCGAGCCAGTAACTCATAATCCTCACCCTCAGCTGTTGCTTGGCTAGGCTAGTCTGCGAAAGAACCGGAAACAGCAGCTCCTGTCCTCGAGCAGCTCCACAATCTCCTGCCATCGTGAAGTGTACGGCTTCCGGTAAGGAGTTGATAGTCCTTCGTTTCTTAGCCTATGCACCTTGCTCCCCTTTGAAGCCTGAAACTCTCCTCAAAATCATACCACACTGCTTGACACACTATGACATTGTGTGCTTCCGCTACAGAACCCTAAACCCTAAACCGGATCTTAAAGACACTTGCCCGGATGCATCCGGCAGTCTCGCGGACCCCAGCCCAACACATTAAAGCCGAAAGCCCTGTAGCTTATATACCTATAAATATGTGTATATATATACACACATACATACATATGGTATAGATAGATGGATAGATAGATAGACCAATAGACCAAAAATCCTGTTGCAGCACTGTGGGGTGTTCTGAGCAAGATGGTCTTTCTCGGTGCCCTAACGTACTGTACAAGAACCGAGTCCTCATTAATTCCTTGGAGGGAAGCCTGAAAGAGAGCCTTGTGTAGCCCTAGCAGCCCACCTATCGTTCCCAATATCTGTCTTGGAAGCCAGGTGCAGACCTCTAAACCCTAAACCGAATGATGGTTCATTTGCCTCCGCTATGGTAACGGAGAGGGTGACGCCCCAAACATCCCGAAACCACATCCCGAAGCCTGCCGTCGCTGCCGCAGTTCTTCGGGAGCCCGGTGGGTCAGGGCACACTGCTCCACCTGGGTGGTTCTCAAAGTTATGGTCCGTTTTGGATCCTTAATACAATACGGCACCTAATATTTAGGGTACCCAAAAAGGGACCATACAATTGACAACTACCCACCTGGGTATAGGCTGCAGAGTGCTGGGTGTTAGATTTTGAGGTTTAGGGCTTAGGGTTGAGGCCTACAGCATCGGAGACTGAAGCAGAAGAGCAGGCTTTGCAGGGTGAGGTGGGCACGGACTGTATCATCTACATAGAATGCGACTTCTGTCTACAGGAAGTCTACAACTTGCTTCAAAATGATTGCAGCTGAGGCATTGCATCAAACTTACGAGAATATTCCATCAAGCGGTGGCTTGGGCGAGGGCAGCATGCTGTGGTGTAGTGTGGGGAAGAAGCTTGGTTTAGGATAAGCTTTAAACTCCTCACTCCTGTCTGAAACTTACCCGGTCCCCGGCCGCACGGCGGTGGATGGTCTTGCGTTCCTGCGAAAGTCGGGCACGGCTATGGAATTCGATTTGCGCATGTAATGCGTTTGTTTGATCTGAGGCTGTTATGAAGTGCAAGGACTTTGTATGGTGTTCTACAAAATATACGACATTCTAGCAAGCTTCAGATCCAAACACCTCAAGCCACATGCAAGGGCTCCTATCTTTATGTGGTTCGGGGTTGGGGGCTTTAGGATGTTAGTTAGGTAAGTTAGGGTTTTAGGTTTTTCAGGGCTTAGCGTTGCAGAGTTTATCATCCTGAGGTCTGGCGTTAGGCAGAGAAATGAGGGGCTGAAAGGGCCTGGACTCCCCAGAAGTCTCATGAGAACCGAAGAGCACAGAGGAACCCAGCGTCTTAAGATCCACGCTCTACGTACCGGACTTCAGATGCAACAGATGAGATGAGGCCTTCACCCCAAAATCCTAAACCCAAGTTCTAAATCCTATACAGACCCCGAAACTCCAAAATAATAAATCTTCTACACGCAAAGCCTTCTTCTCCGGCGACCTTTCAGCAAGCTGCGCCTCCGGAAGCAGGCTGCAAGCTCGGGTCACCGTCATCATGACAGATAAAGACGAGCAAATCATGATGATCTAAGCTGTCGTGATGGCAGTCTACATGCGTTCAGGGTTGGGAGAGTATAGAGTCGATATCAGCTGTGTCGCTTGAGGTTTAGGATAGACTGCAGGTGTCTTTTTGCGAAATCAGTGTGTCGTTGGCCGTCATGTTTTTGTTATCGTCGCCTGATGAACGCGAGGGTTCTCGCTGGATTCTTGAAGGAACATGCCCGAGGATGGCACTTGCACCTTCATGCGGAACCCTAACCCCAAAAGGCACAGGCACGGCTGGCTCGGCCCTGAACCCTAAACCCTTCAATTCCTGAGCCCTAGCCGCCCTGGCCCTGCCAGCCTGAGCTTCTTTGCAAGCGATCTTTCCGAAGACGTTTTTGCAGGCCTCAAGTTCAGGTCCGGCAGAGAGATCAGATCGGAGCGAAACAAAAGGCGAGCAGCTTACGGCACCTCGCAACAACGACCGAAGAGCACAAGACCTTCGATTTCAAGGGTCTGATCGACAGAGCCGCGGCCCAAGCACGCCGGAATCTCAAAGCCTCAAGCTTTTGACACAAGACCTCAACCGTCCGGACCCCAATCCACTCCTGCAAGCTCATCGTGCAACTGCAACGAAGCATGGGCATAAGCACATGCGCAGCATTGCTTACTTGCGTATTTACGTTCCTTCCTGCATGGCAGCCTGCATACATGCCTGCCCAAATCTATCCATTCGTCCACCTGTGCATACACCTTCGAAATAAGATTAAATAAGTTTAAATAAGTTTTTTATATGCAGATGCCATGTATGACTATCAGTATCATATACTATATAGTAGCACAGATAATACATGCACGCATGAAAGAGGCAGTATGCCCATGCAAGTCTATATACTACCTTCTCCATTTCCATTCGGGCTATGCTGAAGCAGCCCGTTCAATCCCTGTGCCGGCGTCAAAATCCACCCGCCCCTCCACCCAACAAAACCATGCAAATATTTATATCTCGTTTTATCTCGGTACACAGTATAGGTATATAACATAATGTGATGGTGTGTGTATATATATATACACCTACTGCCATGTTTAACACAGACGGTATACATCCCCTTCCCCAGTGCGTCGAAGGCGGCATCTGCATCCAACGTCTCCAGGGAGATCATTCCGAGTCCTCTTCAGGGTGTGGGCTTTTGGGGCTAGGGCTTTATGGCTTCAGGGTTATATATGGGTTTAAGAGTTCAGGAATTGGGACATGTCGCGATGGAGCGGGAAGCACAGGGTTTGGGGCGGTCGGGTTCTCCTGCATCATCTTGAAAGCCCAAACCCGCCCAAACCCCTGAATGCTCAAGCTTGTGAAGACACGGCTCCTTTCAGATCTACGTATTCGAAAAGAAGTCTTCTGTTCTTCTGCATGTTGATCTCGATGCACAGGCGATTGAAATCCTGGCAGGCCAAGCTTGAAATTGGAAGCTTAAGCACTGCACTCAGGACGTGTGTGGTTTTCCTGCTGCTCTGCTGCACTGTTGCTGCCGTCGATGGTGATAGTGATGATGTTCAGGACGATATGATGATGTGAAGTCTGAACCCAGACGGATAAAACTGTGAAAAGGACAGCGGGCAAGACAAATATTGCAATAACGATGATACACATGGTCCTGCCGAGAAGGAAATGATGCTGATCATGACGATGATGGACTACTACTGGTACTACTACTACTACTACTACTACTACTCCTGCTACTACTACTACTACTACCACTACTACTACCACTACTACTACTACCACTACTACTACTACTACTACTACTACTACTACTACTACTACTACTACTACTACTTCAACTAACTGACGACGACTACTACCACTACTCCGACTCCTACTCCTACGCCTAGTGCTAGTGCTAGTGCTAGTGAGAAAAACAAACCCCTCTGCCACCAAGGGGCGTCGTGCGAGACCAAGGGCTTAGTCTCCAACTCCATCTCCCAGAAGGCCTTCTCCACAGAACCTAGCCGCGGTTTCGGCGATTGCAATTCTATTCCGCGTGGTACTTGTTTCGGTCCGTTCCAAGTTGCGGAGTTTTGAACAGGGCATAGGCGGCATCGGTTTGAAGTCGACGGCGTTGGAATTTGATGCTCTTTGTGCACATTGCGAAGATGTCTTGCGAGATGCAGAGAGCTCGTGGAACCTAAGGTTATCGAGTTCGAATCCAGCAACAAATCCGAAGAGCCTAAACCCAAAACCTTTATCTTTGAACTCTGATAGTGACCCTCCTCCGAAACCCAAGCATGCTCGTGACTCGCTCCTAAACTGCCTCTCAGGATCCAGCCGTATCTATCTGCGCAGGCATGCAAAAAGCTAGCCTTTGCCTGGCACGAAGACAGGCCCCAGAAGCTCGGCAAATGATGTTTTCGGTTTGAGCAGGAATTTAATGTGAATATTGGTATTGGTACTTGTAGAAGAACCTGTGTAGAGTACAAGCGCCACTAATGATCACTAATGATCGGGTTTCGGAATTTCGGGAAGTATCTGCATCTTTTAAATGAAGACATGGGATCTGGGATTGCAGGGAGTCGCCTTCTGTGGGACACGATCAGGGACCATGCCTTCAAAACATCCCAAGTCATGCGAATAAGCACCGGTGCCGCAAGCCCCAAGCCCTAAATCCTAAACCCTAAATCCTAAACCCCCAACCCTAAACCCTACTTGCAATATCAACGGCACAGCTCTTGCCAGGGCCCCGAAATCCGGGTTTCTAGGACTCAAGCCGTTTGCACGCAAGAGCTTCGCGTTTCAAGGGTCTAAGTTCCCAGACCCAAAGGGTCCAAGTATCATTATGGTATATACTTATAGGGTATTTTGGGGGTCTAAGTATATACCATAATGATACTTGGGCCCTTTGGGAGAATTCCCTGTGTTCAGGTGCAACGCCCAACGGCCTGCCGGCTTCGGGCTCTGTGACTCTTTGCTGCTTGCATTTGGGAGATGCCGCTTGTTTTGGAACCGAAGCCGCGCCGACATTTCCAGAAATTGTCAACAAGATTCTTAAGTGCGGAGCCCTGAATCCAACACCTCTGGACAGAATTCAAGGCCTCTGCTGGGTGTGAACTCGAAAACCCCACGCGTAAATCTCTAGGCACCAGACCCAAAAACGACTATTCTTTATAGCACCCGAGGTCCAAAGCACTCTAGAAAGCAGAAAAGCCCGATAACCCTGCTGCTTATAGAACGAACCCGAATAGAACCCTCAAGCGGCCCGAAACCCGCATACCCGCTAATCGCCCATAAACCCTAAACCCCTAGACCTCTAGACCCTTAAACCCCTAATCCCTAATCCCTAAACCCTAATCCCCTAAACCCGTAAACCCCTAAACCTCCAGACCGTAGACCCTCCTGATAGGCTGCCTCCACTACCGCAGGCTCGAGTCTCTCGAGTGTCAGGGTCTCCTCGTGCTCCTCGACCAGCTCCTGCGGGCACTCTCGGTTTTTGAGATTCAAGGTTTGGGGTCTTTTTAGGATTCAAGGTTTGGGGTTTTAAGGGGCCTTTCGGAGGTTTAGTGGGGCTTTTGGGTCGTAGGCTTTAAGGTTTATGGTCTTTTCATGCGGTATGAAGTCTTGACTGGAACTGCGTAGGGCCTGAATGGGGCATTGTAGCGTCTTTTTTGGTGTGGAGCTTAATCCGGCTCTTTCTAGGACCCAGAGAGCCCAATACCCCTTAAGTAAGGAACATAGCTTGAATCATAATGTGAATCCCCTTGTTATTTAAGGTATAGTACATTCGTTAAATAAGGGGTATTGGGCTCTCCGGGGAGGCTTTGTAGGATCTTTGCATTCGTTAGTTTGGGGCTCAAGTCCACATACAAACCTGAGGGAAGAGAACCAATCCAAGATTCTAGAGTCACTGAGCCCTACCAGTAAGACTCTGAACTTGAGAATTCACGCCTGCAGGGTTTGCTGAGGATTCTCTACCCATCAGAAAAAGTGGCAAGGTCCTCCCACAGGCCATCCTTATCGCCCGTGAACTGCAAGGTCTTGGCAGCATCCTCGGAATACACCGAAAGTGGGTTGTCGCCCAAATTTTCCGGAGTTTCGGGCCTGGGGCCAGGAGCTTCAGTATCTCGAACATTACTTGTGGGATACGGAAGGAACTTTGGCTCGTCAGGCATGGTGGTTCTGGATGCTTCTGCAAATGCTCTCAGTTCGGTGTCGAAGCCATTTCCATAAGATCCACAAGTTAGATAAGGCCTCCCTGCACAGAAGTGCGTTTTCCCTGGCCTTGGCTGCTTCTCTTTAGTCACTAGACAAACACTCAACCAATGTCGACGTAAAAGCCAAGTCCTATAGGCCCCTCTGCACAAGTGGCTCCGGCACAGCGTGCACGCGAGAGGCCAACGTTTCACAAAAACCTAAGTCGTTCATAAGAATATCTAGTAGTACAGGCGGCACGCAGTAGAGGATGGCAATATAACACAGCCATGTATAACAACATAACGTTCCATGATCAGCCTTGTTAGAATTTGTACTATTTTGTGTGTTGTCTTATGGTCAGCCGATGATGTATGCAAAGGGCCAAGGGATCCTTAAGAACGGGTTCTTCTTTTCTTAAGGGGTCAGGATGCGTCCACAATCTGCTGGACTTCTGCATCCTACTCGAAGAAATAGTGGCGAGAGATTCCAAGTACGGACAGCCCAGCCAACATCTGGACAGGTCTCCTCGAAAAGCTCAACAGCAAACCGTGTTCACTGTCCGGAAGCCTCGAACCCTGAACCCCAAACAGTTTTGGGGGTTTCCTTGTTATAATTGTAGCATAATGGGCACCAAAACCCTCTTCTAATTATTAAGGCCCCTAGACTTAGACCCTATCCCAAACCAACCCCGAAACCCCAGGTCTTCCGAAACCCAAATTCGACCCGAGGCACTTCGAAGGCTTCCCAGGTCACCTCGCCCTCGCCATCCTTCCGCAAGCTTTTGCTGCCGGCTTGGGGTTTCGGGATTCGGCGCCATAGATTTCGTCGGGTTCAGGGCCTCAGCTTGGTTGTGCTAGAGGTGGCGACTGTCTGCCAGAGTCCCTTTGGAGATTGCGGTATACTATGAGACCTCAGCATGGAGGTGGTCTGAAGGAAAAGAAAAACCCATCTCAACACATCTCAAGTCTCGCGAAGCCAAAGCCCTCAACCCCGAATTCTGAGGGTGCATCAAGCCTATCAGCGCGTTCTCAGCCCGTTAAGCCCCCTGTAAGCTATGAGTGCTAAACCCTAAGGACAGAAACCCCTTCATAAACGCCCCAAAACCCTCACAGTGTTGGTCTGGGCTGCAGGCAATGTCCAATACCTGTCTCCAGCCGGCCACGACCTGGGAGGGCTAAAAATGCGTCGGTGCCCTTTTCGGGCTTACAGCTAGGTTGGAGGACCAAATGGCATTTTGCACATGTTCTGGCTGTCGGGACTGGAAGCAAAGTGGAATCGAATGTCTTATTCGAGATCCGGAAGCGGAGTGCCGTAAGGTCGTTGGCCCTCAGCCTTGAAGGTCACTAGGGCTCTGACTATAGTGACTATAACTAGGTGATGTCTCTAATCCCGACAATACAACCTACTACAGTACAGTCCATATAGGGGGCTACAAGTGTTTCTGTGTTCAGCCGAAGGATTGGCCGTAAGAATAGTTGCTCGCGTGCAGGCTCGGCAGATCGGGCCTCTGCCTGGTCTTCAACATTGGGTTCAAGGCTTCAGGTTTGGGGCAGGCACAGGGCGTAGGGTTTTAGCAGAAGAAGGTGTATGACGTATGGCTTATTGCTGTATACTCTAGCATACTACCGTATGTGGTAGTATACAGTCTCCCGCAGCCACTAAGCCTCAAACACTCCCATATCGATGTCGGAGCAGTTCTCGGAATTGGCCTTCAGCAATGCGACATGTTGCAAAGCTTTAGGGTTCGGGGTTGTGGGTCACACTCCGTCTTCCTGAGCAAGTCAGAAACAGCCGAATATTCGAATCATGGGCGCGAGACACATCAGAAATAACATCTCCGAAAATTATGGTGATAGCCAGATGAATGATACAAGTGCTTGTGCTGTCTGTCTGCCTGTCTGTGATGTGTGTATTTGTGTATGAATGCATGTTGGAATGTATGTATGCCCATACGTTTGTGAATATGTACGTACATATGTACGTAAGTAAGTATGTATGTAATTATTATGTAAGCATGTGAGCATGCAGGCATCTACCGCTGCAAGCTGGATGCATGCATGTAAGACATGCGGTGGGTCACGGCTCTGTCCGAGGCCAAGATCCCAAGCACTAAACACCACAGTTTCGAATGCTGCCCATTCTGCTGCAATGTGGGCTGGTAAAACTGTTATGATGAAGCGGGAAGGTGCACTGGCAAGCTACTACTACCCGTCATGAAACCCTCATAGCTAAGCTCTGTAGTGAACTCAGCTCTTCGCTCACCGCCCGCTTCCTCGCTAACTCCTTGGTCCGCTGCTGGAGCGCCTCGTTGGGTTGTCTGAATATAACGCAGAATAATGCACTATGACTAATATATTGCATGATCGCAAATTAGAATACTTGTCTGCAAGGGCCCCAAAGACCACCCACATGTACATAAGTGCTGGGGGTTTAAGGCTAAGGCGGCTAAGGGTTCTGACGGGTGAGGGCCGACACCGTGAATACTGCTACAAAGAAGGTTTCGTGATACATCGCATATCCTGCTGAGCATAAGATTCCGTCAGGTTGAGTTTACGGGGTTTAGGCTTTCGAGCTCAAGCTTTGGGAAATCGCGTTCTCGTGGCTGTCCCGCAGTCTTGTACCTATTTTCCCTTGCGATGACTCCAAACATCGCCTCAATGGTGCCTCTTCGGGATTTGAGTCCCCGAGACACGAGGCGTTCACTGGAGCTTTGCCTAATTTTTCGGATGAACTACCGGATGTCGTTCCACGTCACAGGCCTCGCGTGCTTGGACGCGCTCCTCATTCTCGATCTGCTTGGGGCTCTTCGATTGGGGCTGCAGCATGGCATGAACGGCGAAGGCACCACGGGCTTAGGAACAAAGGCCGGCTGCAAAGTCTGGGGTTGGAGTGTCAGTTGGGTGGGTGGGCTAAGGGTGGGCATTTGTTTTGCCCGGTAGCTCCTCGCCGGGATTTCGTGGCACATTATTCGGTGGGTGGTGGTCTATCAGTTTGTGCTGCGTCGTCTAGGTCTTGGGCACGCATCGGCAACAGCAAGGACATGCGTCGATTAGACAGCTGCCTGGGCCTTATCCGTGCAAGCCCACGAAAATAAAACAGCGAGAGCAGTGGATTGAGACCAGGTCATCAAGATTTGAGCATGCGAAACGACGGAATGTGTCAATTCGTTGGCGTTTCGACTTGAGTTCAAGCTACGCAAGACTTGCAAGGCTGTAATTAACCAAGACATGAGGAACTCTGGTCTTTGCAGAAGCTTAGTCGTAGCTGGTACTTATATGATGTGCAGCAAAACATTCACCACTTTCCAGCCAGAACCTCGCTGAAGGAACCGCTCAACAGAGGACACACAGATTCGCGCAAACTAAGAGCGCCTTACGAATAATCTTGCATTTGACTTCGTTGCTGTCTGCCTGGCACTTCCAAAGAAGCTTGGAGCCTCAAGGCCCTCCTTGCCCTAACCTGCAATTCACACTTTTACTTCTACAGCCCTAAACAAACACTCCTGAAGAAACGGTTAAAAGCCCCTTGACGCGATTGTTTAGCTGACATACGAACGCTTCCCACAAACCCTGAACCCAGATAACAACCACTCGACATCGATGATTTTGGCTATCTCGGCAGACGCCCGGAGCTCCGAAGAACCTGCAGGCTCTTTGCTTGGCATGCGTGCGGATTCCAGGAGTTGTGCATCTTCTCGAATGTGGGAGGGGGTAGCTCAGCAAAATATACTTAGAAGCTTATCCTTCTTTTGCCACCATAGTATCCTGCAAGATCACCGTTGTTGCTAGAGCAGACAAGGACGCATTGAATTGATAGTATCAACGTGTTGTCGTCGCTGGGATTATGAGCCTTCGCTCAGTGCGGGCGAATCAGAGGTTTTTGAGCCTACCAGCCGCAGCAATTGAACCGCTGAGTTCGCGATAGCTCGGCAGCAGTAGCATGTGCGCATGCCAACCCTGCTTGGGATTGTTGTTGGCGTCCTCCTCCTCCTAAGTTATTACTAAGTCCGAACAAACACAGTCCGAACTCCCACTTCCTGATCCAACCCGAAAACCCGAGACCCTCAACACATCTCAACATGCCAAACCCTACACTACACCTGCGAACCAAACCCTCAAACTCGAACACCTGTTGAAAGACCCTGAAGCTTCTCTTGCGAGCGTTGCTGCCTCGAGCACTATTGGATGTGGTCTTCTCAACCTTGAATCCCGGGTTGTTTCGAGCATCCATAACATGAGCAGGTTCAGGCTTCAGGACTTAGGTCGTTAGGGCCGTTAGGGTAATTAGCGGTTTTGAGGTTTAGGGGCTCGAGGGGTCTATGGTGTCAAAGGGCTGAGATGTTTCCAGATGAGCATTTGAGTCGAAGGTTCAGTACCCACCCCGTAGACTCTAAGCTCCCCTTGCCTAGGGACGGCTGTAAGCTTCGAAGCACTCTTGCATGATCTGGGTGCCCGCTGCCTCCTCTGTCCTCAAGAAGCCCTTATGTATATGTCCTGCACTTCGAGATACTCCTGTAAATCTAAAACTTTAGGCACTGCAGATTGGGGCTCCTGGCGCATCCTCCGGAAGCTTTGTCAGAAGATGCTGGACCTGGGTGAAATTCCCGCGTGCTTGTGGTTGGTGAGCCGACAAAGGGAAGACGAGCGCCGGAGCTCGCAGACAGTTGGCACTGGCAACAGCTACAAGTCTATCAACGTAGCACGCGAGCATTCGGCAAGCTCGAAGAACCTCCACATTGTTAAGGTGCCCAGATCCTACACACAGTACCACGTGACCTTAGGAGTAGGCCAAATCGCACACAAGCCGCTCGAGCGGCGTGGTGATACCTGCAAATCGAGCTTTTCGGTAGAAAGGTTTCATCCACTTCAACTTAGCAGGACAACACCTGCAATTTCCAGAAGCAGCTTGGGTAAGAGGTTTTCCCACTTGCTACAGCCATACAAGGCTTTTAAGGCTAAGGGCTGCTACACCTGCAAGCTCCAATACAAGGCTTTGTTGGCTGCAGATTTGCTTAATCGGCAGTTGACATGGCTTTTTTGGGTTTATTGCACGAGAGACCTTTGCGATTCTAGCACCTACATATCTCCAAAACAATCCCGCAGGTGACAACTGCATAGGGTTAAGAAAAATGAAACACATATTAATTATTCTGGCGGGAATTCTTAAGCCATTGGTTTCCCTGGATTTGTTGCTCAAGAATGAGATGAGTGTTTCCCACCTCAAGAAACACAGGCACGGTGACACAGGTTTCTGACATGCTGCAGAGGCCGAGCGTTAGAGTCTCTTACCAGGTCAAGAGAGAAGAATCACTGCCTTCAAGCGGTTAACTGAGCAGCCTCGAACCAGAAAAGGCTGCCCGCAGAAGCCGGCCAAAATGCGAAAAGATCCCCTAGTTTGGGACCCTAGCAACTAAAGGGTACTTTATAGGAACCCCCTTAAGGGATCTAGACTCAAAAAAGGCCCCGTCCGAGGGCTCGCTTCCATACTGGGTTCCAGTAAAATCTAGCCCGAAATGCTTACTAGAAGACGCCGAAGATCAGTAACCACTCAGAATATGGGAGGGTGGGGGGAGGGGAGGGGCCGGATGCGGGTGTTCAGCGACCCAACCATTTTTGGTAACCATGCTATTTGATATGCTTTATAGGTATACCATGCCCTCACGAGTAAATCGAAGCACTAACAGAGTTGAGAGTTGTGGAGGAGGAGATCGCGCCTGTGAGCTTCTCCAGCTCTGTGTAGAGGTAAGCAAAGTCCTGAGAAGTGTAATGTAGGGGCCTTAATAATTAGAATAGGGTTTTGGGGGATATTATACTATAAGAGTTATAATAGTTATAATAAGGAACCCCCAGAACCCTATTCTAATTGTTAAGGTCACAAGATTAGGCTTTGGCTGTCGAGGCCCAGGTTTCGAGGCTGGAACACGTGGCTCAGAAAAAAAGTAGCGTGGCGACAGGGGAGGGGAAGGGAGGGGAGGCAGGGAGGAGTTGCGAGGAGGCCTAAACCCGACCAGCCTCGGCAAGACCACAGCAAGAGGCAGCAAGAGAACTACCAGACATAAGAAGAATCACGATCATAACAACAATGACAACAGTAACCGTTTTTTAGTAGGACTTCAGCAGGACGGAAACGCTGAGGCTTCCTCTGTGTAGAAAGCACATTCCGAAGCTCCAAGCGAGCCGAAGCAGATGAAGCTCTGCAGCTGCTTTTGTAAAGTGTGATGGGGCTTCGGACTTTGGAGTTTTGCGGTTGAAGGTGTAGGGTTCAGGGCCCTCCACCCGGGCCCTCCACCCTAGCCTATGCAGTGCCGAACCGGATCCTGCAAGTGTTGAAACGCCCAAGGCCGCGACTAGCAGCAGCCGGTCGCCAAGCGAGCAGCCAACACCTCAGCAAAGGAATTGGGGGTAGAGCCTGATACCTACAGCCCTACCCTCTGCATTGTGAGCACAGTATGATACTCTATGTACTTTACAAACACCACTACACAACACCAAGGTGGTGCACAACAACGGCACGGATAGGTTGGAGGATAGCGCATCTCGTTGCTGAGCCAAAAGGCCGTCGGAGTAGTTCGTCGAAGGGGCCGCAATGTCTTGATCCAACCTGACAGGTTCGGGGTGAAAGGACCGGAGTGCTGCACAAGCAAAAACAGCCGGGACCAGGTGAAGAAGGCAGGAGTTTGGCTGACTTCGCCAAGCATGCTACGACTGCTACGAACCCAGGATGCATAACTCCCCACAACACCCCTACATGCACATCGGCCTCTGCTGAAACACCGAGGCAATGTCCTCGAAGGCGCGTGCAAAGATCCGCCTGCAGTCCGCAGTGGGCATTTCTACTTTAAGGACGAGTTTAGGACTGAGAGGGCTCAATAACCGGCTTATGTGGACCTACGTCCCGTAGCATGGCAGGTTGAACCCAAGGTGCCCAATGTCTGACCCCACACTGCTCATGAAGTCTGACACAGAATCGCCTGCTATAGTGATCGGAATTGGGGGACTCAAAGGGCATGACGCAACAGTCCATCACAGCGTGAGAAAGTGCACGGAGTTCTGTTGCCTGGATGCTTGCATCCATGCAAGAGCGACCGAATTGCCGAATTTTGCCCCTCCTTCCTCTCTGATTCTGAGCAAGCCAAGGGCTAGGCCATGTACCCCACACCGGAAATCCCCAAAAATGCATAAGCTTGCCACATTAACGCTAGGGCTCCAGTTACCTAAATAGTGGGTGACTAACCATATGATATATCCCCAGTAACCTACTACATAGGTACCTGGAGCCCTAGGGTAAGACTTTGGAGCCTCACGCTGTCGTAGTTGAGATTCCGCAGCAAGACGCGGTACATGGCGGTGACGTCCTTCCGAAATTTTGCTCTGAGGCCGCCACTAGAAATCATGTCAGTGAGTTTCCGAAAAGTAGGGGTTACCTTGTTTGGGGGTCCTTATAATAAGGATCCTAAGCGTGCTATATTAGGGTAGCCTATTTTCGAAAACCCCCATGTTGGTGCCCTTATTAGGGCTTGGATTTAGATGTTGCAGGCTTTAGGGTTTTGCGCTTGGGGCTTGGATAGGTGCTGAAGCAGGATGAAGTGTTCTTGGAATGAGATGACTGCGAGCGCACTCTTATTATCTCGGCACAGGGTTGTGGGGTAAATTCTGGCATAGTTATATGGGGACCAAAGGGAGATATATTGTCAGATATTACTGCTAACTACTCCGGTCCCCACATTAAGTGTTGGGTTCATCAAGCCCTGCTGATTGAAATTATTTAATCCACCCCCGTGCCAGGTGCGAAAACCTGAAACCTCAACCCGAATTGGAGCCCGCAACGTTTTGGTACTGAAACAGGCCCTCGAACCAGCACGCTGTAAGAATAAAGCCGATTCAACATTCGTCGCAACTAAGATTCCGAGCTGGCTATCAAAATTCACGGAAGTGCGCTCCAATACGGAATAACACATGTTGTTTAACACATTTAGCAAGGTGCCTCTTTCAATACAAATGTGACGGCGGTGACCCGAATAAAAACTATAATTTAGAACGTCCATGCCCTCCTTCACGAGACCTTCCAGAGCTTCATGGCCATTCGCAATGGACCTGAGTTTTGTTGAAAGCTCACCTGGTGGCACTGAGATGGGTCCTACTGGTAAAAACTGCTGTTAGGCATATCAGCATTATGGATCTTATTGCTGTTGCTGATAACTGTTTTATAGAACAGTATTCGTATGGATGCCCGAGCAACCTCAATTGCACCCGAAAACCCCGATAATCCGCTGCTGAAGCCATAAATACCCAAAGTACACCCAAAACCCCCGTTACACAGCTATAAATAGGCTATAAAGACCAACAAAAAACAAAAATTAGAGCCCTAATCCCCCTAAATCCGAGGCCTTGGCTCGCTCTTTTGCAGCCTCGCGACGGCATCCTCGCCCTGTCCCCCAGCAAATTCAAGGAACAAAATCGTCACCCCTGAGCTAGAAGAACCGTACTTTGGGAACTTGGGGGCTAAGATTCAGGATCTGGTGGCTTGAGGTTTGGAATTTTGGCTTGCGTTGCGTGTTTCGCAGGTGCAGTCCACAGGTATTTCATGGTGTCCCGAAAGAGGGAGTCGATTCACAGGGTTCCTCGGTAGCTTTACAAAACTGGATCAAGGTTCGAGCGGATTTATGGTTAAATAGGACCAGGCTTAATATGAGGCTTTCGTGTGTTTAGGAGGAGTCTCAGAATCAACAACCAGAATAACAATGCCAATAACACTATCGAGATTTCATGAACAATCAACTATAAAGACCAGCGGACCAGCCAGTCATCAAATTGCTATGAACGTGAAATTTACGGCTGCTTCTGCGAAATCTTGAGACAGTGTTCAAGTAAGCATGTCCGCTGAATGCCCCTTGCATTTCGCACCATGTTGCATCAACAATATGCGATGTGAAATTATGTACTCTAAGATACTATAAAACCACCATAGTATACTAGTCGGTGCAAACAAGTAGACAGACATACACATATGTACGTACGTAGCGACATTATGCAGACAGACCCGCATACACATACATACATGCACACATATGTATGAACGTATGTGTTCTGTGTACGTAGTCACTGCATTGCCCGGACCTGAAAAAGGCTCGGATCGCCTTGCCGCCCATGTGGTGCCTCGGGCAGCATCCATTCTTCGGAACATGGTTCAGGGCCTGCCTCCAATACAAACGAAGTCAAGTCGTCGCCTAATTGCAGGAAGACAGTGTTGTATTCCGATTGGGCAGCAGATCTCGAACCTGAAATATACCAAAACCATGGGCCTGAAACGGGAACATCATCTCGTGACTAAGTGGGGCAGGGTGTGGTGCACCATTTATAGTGTTGGCACTGATTGTCTCTGCTTGGGCCCTGAGTCCTTCGAGGACTTGAAGGAGTTCTTACACAGCCGAGGCCGCTGCACCGAGCCACCTCTTGGCATGGTTCTCGTAGGCATTTTTGAGAAGATCCTGGGTGTCTCGGACAACTAAGATGGCCCCGGCTTGTGGGTGGAACTTCTCGAACGGTTTCGGGAAGTTTGACAAGGATGAAGAGCATGGTTGGTGGTGATAAAAAACTTGGAACATCATGTGAGAAAGAACAAGCGCCTAGCAGCGAACACTATTCACATCATTCATGGGAGACCAGGCAGCCTACGGAAGTCCAAAGACAAACCTACCAAGTTATGTGCTTAAGTCACGATCGACACCGTAGTCATGTCTCAGGCAACTGTCAACTTGTCGGATTGCTTCGCTCGGTGGGGCGTGGGAGGGTGCAGCGGCACAGGTGAATCACTAAAGTCATTTTGGGTCAACAACAGCCAGTCGCTTCCCTACCTGATCGCAGCCATCTCATTCGTCTGCCGGCTGAGGGTAGTTGGCATGGTTTTAACCCGTAATGTCACTTGGACGTCCAGGGCGAGTTTATTGGTTCCACGATGTTTCCAGTCCCCAGTCTGATAACATTTCTTGGCAATAGCATGGGCTGATGCTTTGAGGTCAAAGGCCAATGGCCCCACACCCTCACCCCTCACCCTCGAAAAGGGTCTTGCCTGTAACGGATTTTGGGTACTCACTGCATAAGCACCCCGCCAATGTTACGCCGGGTCTGCGCATGTACATATTTCATGTGCATTTGTGTATGTGAATAGCTTGCTTAGCACATAAACAGAAATACATACGCATACACACACAGTAAATATATATATATATATGCTTATGCCATACTAGTAAGTTAGTGTACAGATTCAGATATAACACCGCCCCTTACGCGATGGTGTACCTTTGCATCTGCTAGACAGAGGCTCGCGGGAACAGAACAGGGCCCATCGTCCCAGCATGGAGTTCGCGACACTGCCGCAACAGCCGAGTGCAGGACGCTGAGCTTCCCGAAGAGTGCCGTCCGATGCTCGGTGTACTCCTGATATCGGGTTCACCTAAACCCAAAACCTTAAATATTTTAGATCAGGGCTTGAGGGCGTCAGCGTTAGGGGTTGTAAGGCTTTCGGATCGAGAGAGGCTCTTCGGGCCTCGGGAATCCGGAAGCTGAGTCGAAGGGGTAAGGTTGGGGATCTAAATCAAAATTATCCTCGACAAAATGGTGCACCGTTGTAGTGTACTTGGGAATCTTAGGAGCGCCATCACGGGCAACTAGCATTGTCGTGAGTCATAACTGCTCAGCAGAAGCAGGGCCCCGACTGTCACTATCTTGGAGAGGTCACTGAGCAACGCCGCGACCTTGTTTGGCGTGAAAACAAAACAAGTCGAGTTTGCTGGCGCCGTATGAGTAGCAGGTGAAGGCGTTAATGTGGTGGGCCTTTCTTCAACTAACTTGAGTCAAGCTGATTGCCGCCACGCTGAAGGTACATCGGGACAGCACCAACAAGCTTGATCCACGGCAGGAGGTCACTCAGCCGCAGCACACCCTCTTTACAGGTATCATTGAGAGCAATATGACTCTTCATAGTTACTAGTGTTCATGTGTCTATCGCGAAAAATCGCAACAGTTACTATCTGCATGCACTTTTACTTAGGTCATGATGAATATTATAATCAAACTGACTGACTATTGCGGTTGTTCTTCTTGTTACTGCTGATGCCTTTGCTGGTACCGCTTTTCTTATTCCGAGTATGATGAACCGTGTCATCACTTCTACATACTCTTCTCGTTGTAAGCCGATGCCATGCGCAACACCCGCAAACCCTGAATCTAAACCAAACCTCGCCCTTCTGCTGCTGCTGGGGCCGGGCACCATGGCTCCGCGCGCCTCGCCGTGGGCGCTGCGAGAGATCTCATTGAGGCGGGTTTGCAGCAACCTGGCAACAAAACAAATCTCACGGGAGTGCAGGTTTTGGGCGCAGAGCTCTTGGGAAGTTTAGGAGGGCTTAGAGGATTGCGGTTCAGGGTTGGAGGTTTGGGATCTCGTCAAACCTGTTTTCCCCACAAAATCTAGTGTTCGGATTCATGAAAATCTGCCCAGTGCAATCTTGGAGGCGCGATCCTCGTCTCAGGTCTTAGGGTTTAGGGATATGTTTAGAGAAGTTCTGGCGAACTTAGTTTCAGAGACTTGAGACGGTGGTGGCAAATCCAAGTACTGGACACAGGAGTCGGGGCCGACGGGAATCTTCGGCCTGTGTCGCAAAATTTCGAACCCTTGAGGCAATAAAGCCACTTTGCCCATAGCCAATCCAAATATGGGTACTCAAGCTTTAGACTGAAAAGTTATGACTAATCTTATAAACTCAACCCAATTCCAAGCCCGACCCGACACGCTTCGGCGACGTCTAAACGCGTGAGGCCGGCGGAAGGAGTTGCATCACCACGGCACAGCCTCGAGTTGACGGCTTAAGGTTTGCATGTGACTTAGGCTGCACTAGGTTCATAATTTCGTTACAGCATCTTCAAGAATTTAGTATAGACATATATTCGGTTGTTATGCCCTATATCTATACATAACATTAGGATACGACATCGTAGGTGTTGGTATGGGGTTCCGGTTTAGAAAAACTCCGCTGATTCGGAAATTTTTGGACTCCGCACGTTCGGTTCGGCCAGTGTCCTTTGCCCTTCATCCAACGCTCAGTCTCGACTCCTGGTATCGCCCTGAAGTTCATTGTAGTCAACCCCAAGAACTCAAGCTGTCTGAAGCGTCACTAGACGTCACAAACACCAGAATCCCCCAAGCCAATGTCCTTGCATCCTTTGCGTGGCACTGAGAGGACTGATGATTCGAGGCCAATGGAAACTCTGTTGGGCCCTCATCTCTCAACTACCCCGTCTTCCGATAAGCTTATCCTGGCACCATCGGCGGGAGCAAGAGTAGTGAAGGTACAGTAGTTGTAACTGAATTACCTCTCCTGGGATCCCGGGCACTGGCTGCAAAGGGCCAAGTTTGCGGCGGTGATCTTCGGAAGCACCTGGTTGAAGTTCGTTCAGGCTATAAGACCGAAGGTTGCAAGACATGCGAGTGTTGGTTTTGCTCAGAAGTCTCAGGGAATTATTTTTCTGTTTCAGTAAGGCTTTATCTTGACAGGGCCAGAACGAAATAGAGCTCGGTTTGCACCTTGTGCTGCACGGCCTGGCCGTTGAGGACCAGCTTCTGTGCCTCGGTCAGAATTCCTTAAACCGTGAGCCCGTTTTTGAGCACTCAGGGCCATGGAGGTGAAGAGATGGGAAGCCGCTCTTCACACCCGCAGGATTGTAACTATCTAAAAGTAGAAGGAACCAACTAACACCCATAAACCTATTAAAGAGTACTGGGAGAATCAGCTAAGCCTAAACCCTATACCCTAATTAGCCTGTATACTGTGAATTGGCCTTAGGAGCAAGAGCTGCACATTCACTCGGGTCCAACACAAGAACCCTGGCATCCTAGACCTCCTGCCCTGGCATTATCCTAAGCTTGCCATACCTCGACTCCGTTCTTCAAGGTTACATTGTCTGGAAGGATTCCCAAGTGCAAGCTTCTACACGAAACGCACTCCCACTTGCCAAGCTCTTTTTCGAAACCATGGCTGTGACGATGCACGTACTTGGGTCACCCGCTAATTAACTCAATGCAACAGCCAGTTCTACGGACACTATGTACGGAAAGCAACAAATCTGCTTTGCTGTGTTCACTGTATTGATTAAGACTCTGACTGCTATGATGGTCTATCTCGTGGTGTTAAACGAGTGCGTCTTCTGCTACTGTTCTTATCAGGGTTGTCACGCGGCCAACTATGCTGCAAGTGCTCATGCTCTGAGGATGGTTGTTCGAACTGTTCCGAGCAGCACTGCCGTCATTGTAAACTGGAGCATGCTACTTTTTGCAGCTGTTGCAGTTGCCGCTGTAATTATATAGTTACAGCTGCAATCAAAACCCTTATGGCTGCTTGGTGCTGACAGAGATTCTTACTGCCACATTGATCGTGTACTTTCTTCCTTGCAAATAGCCAGACTGAGATGAACTCTGAACTCCACTGCCACACAGGCGTCCTAAGCATTGTGCCCGCATGTTGAAGAGCCGCAGGAGCTGGCACATGCGTTGCCTTGCCAGACTGGCTGGGTGTCATAACCTATATAGGTCATAGAAGCAAATCGACACGACGGGAAGAAAACTGGGAGAGAACGGGACAGAGCTGCAGAAAGCCGAGACAAAAAGGAGAGAAAGAGTGAGAGAGGGAGTGAGAGCGAGGGTGTGAAGGAAGGACGGAAGGAAAGAAGGAAAGACGGAATGAAGGAAGGAAGAAAGTGGGGAAGTAGGGATGAGGGAGGGAGGGATGGAGGGAAGAAGGGAAGAGCTGTAAATACATGATTGTGGAAGTTATCGGCACACGAAGTACAGTATGTATTTAGACCAATCACACTATCAACAATAATAAGGCAAGGTCTGGGACATGAGCTGCCTCTGCCGTCACACCTATATGCCACTATGCTCTGCGCAGTGCCCGAGCTTGTTGCACAATCTCTGCCATCATGTCACTGAAGTCGTGGCCTCGGGTGGCTCGGGCTTGCGGAGACACAAGGTTGGCGTTGCAGCTCACCAACACTCCGAGGCCAAGAAACAGACACTTGTATGCCCCCAAGTCCGAAAAAGCCAGGCGATCTGAAG
The DNA here is from genome assembly GCA_003297005.1 of Symbiodinium sp. clade A Y106. Taxonomy (NCBI): domain Eukaryota; class Dinophyceae; order Suessiales; family Symbiodiniaceae; genus Symbiodinium; species Symbiodinium sp. clade A. The sequence continues at coordinate 25,659 of BGNK01000234.1, read as the reverse complement.
AACACTTCGCAAATCGGTCCCTTCAGGGCTTCCAGCAGAGGCTCACGTAATCCCCGAGAAGTTGAACCAAGGTTAGCACCTTGGCAACTCAGGCAATGGTGGTAAAGTTCTGCATGGTTGGATTCAGCGAGCAAGAGCAGATGGAGACTGGCTAGGGCCAGGGCTTCAGTGAAGTTCAGTTGCTTGAACACTTCCCGTCCACTCTTGGCCATGAAGGCCGCCTTATACATCACGTATGCCCTTGGCCCCGAATCCCATGAAACCATCAACACACAGCCACACCAGGCTGCGCCGCAAGTTTTCGGGCCTAGGGTTGAAAGTGTCCTTTGCGAATTGCGAAATTCTTGGAAACCATGTGCTGGCAAAAAATCGGACAACGCTTCGCCACCTCTTTGATGCGGCATGTGCATGAATCAGTGTGATTTCTGATCGAAGTCCATATTTGACGACCGGTGCTAATCTGCAGTGTGTGCACAAGGGGATAGGGCGGATATGTTCAGTTAGTTCCCTATGCCAACGGAGTCCAGGCAGGCTCGCCGGCAAGTCAAGCATACCCGAGGACCCCGAACTAGACAAATATGCATAAGGTTCTGAGAAGGGCACTGCAGGGACGACCAAGAAATGGGTGCCCTCAACATGCAAGTATCGCTCCACCGACTGCCTGCCAAGTGCGGTGGCATGCTGCTCGTAGTGCGGAGATGGTACGCACCAGTGGTGGCATTCGCACTTCGAATATCTTCGCATGGTAAACATGTTCATGAACGCTCACAACAGAAAAAAGCAAATAAGCGGGCCAACGCGGACGGGGTGAGACCCTCCTCCGCTTGACCTGGGCTTGAAAGGGCAAAAATTGCCCGGATAACTTCTTTGAGGGCGGGCTGTCTGCTTGTTGACGATGCTATTTCAGTATCGTTTGAACAATGACAAACTATCCCGCGAGGAGCTGAGGGTGCTGGGCTATGCACAGATACATCCGACCCTCCAGCCAGCAAAAAAGCAACCGCAAGAATCTGTCCTTCAGACCAGAAAACTCTGCTGAGCTCTGGGCTACCATCACCCTGCGGCGCTGACCTGGCAGCTCGGGGCTTTGCCATCACAATGCAATGTTAACACAATTCAGCAATAATGCGGTGAGTGCAAGAAGAGGGCAGTGATTAAATCTGAGAAAACAACACAGCAGGAAGAACAGCAGTCGACACAAGATTCATGACAGCCGCAAATACACAAGCAAAACCAGTACGCGAGCAACCGCTCTAGTCCGGCGATCAGCTGGCAACCGGGGGCTTTGACATCACAGTTTAACGCGCTTGACTCAAAGACAGCAATACAGAGGTGAGTGCAGTACCAGTAGTTAACCCTGCGAAAACAACATCTGGAACTCATGACAGCGGTAATACACCAGCAAAAACAGTAAAACTAACAACCACTCTAGTCCGGTCATGACACTGTTGCTGCTGCCCATCCTCCTGTACTCCTGAAAATAATGCAGCTACTGCTGGTGCTACTACTGCTGCTGCTACCACCACCACCACCATCACCACCGTCACCTTTGTATTACCCCTTTTCATACCTCTTAGACTAACCGTAGTAACCCTTATTGCAGAGGAAACATGCAATAGCCACAGGCTGTCAGCCCCAAGGAGGCGGTTGACGATTCGCCGGTACTGCACAGGAACCTGCTCTGTCACGATTAAGGTTTAGGGTTTGGGGTTTAGGGTTTGGGGGTATTGGGTGTTGGGTTAAGTTAGGGTGCCGTGTGTGCACAGGTTTTGAGTTGAGAACCCTACGCCCTAAAAGCTGAAACCTTACGTGGGTTTGAGGAATCGGGCTGAGCGTAGAAGCTGAGCGAGGTCCAGCCATTGCTATTGTAGTATGCCTACTTTCGTCCTGAAGCTCGAACCTAAACGTTCAATCTGTTTTGACTGATGCAGTATGATTGCTATGCAGGTAGTCTGCGATGATTTCTGCTATGTACATCTCTTGCACGACCGCGATCGCCCTGCGAACCGTGATCGCTAGTTACCAAGATGCGTGCGACAACACCGAAACCCTAAGCTCCCTAACCCTGAAACTGAAAACCCCCCAGCCGCGAAACCCTAAACCCTAAGCTTCTGAGGCGACCGCATCGGTGCGTTCCCATCTCTCCTGCTCAAGTACCTGCTTCCTGGCGCCCGAGGAAGCCATAAACTGGAAAGACTAGTCCGGGGTTTCGGGTATAGGGCGTTGGGTTGAGGGTGAGGATTCATGCAGATGATGATTTCAGAAACAGGGCTGGGCAGGACTGCCTGCAAAGAAGAGCCTAAAAGGGTGCCGGATAACATTCAAGTTTTACATTTGGGTTCAGGTCTGTTTGAAGAATGTGCGAGAGCTTTTGACAGGTATAAATTATGAAGGTCTGGAAAGAGGCACGTGGACAAGCGAAACGGAGCGAATCCATGCCGGGTCTCGGAGGAAGTTAGCCGAATCTTTAAGAAAGAATCACCGCCTTCCTCAATCAAGGAACAGCTGAAGTTTTTCCGACCAGCCATTGCACAGAAATTCGGACTAAGGGGTGTAAGGAAGCACGGTACTGCACAAAGCGGAACTGAGTTTTTAAAATAAACGAAAGTAAACCACAGGAGTTTCAGTTACTCATGTTTCAGCCTGCATCTGGTCCCCACTTGTTGTGCGATCCATCTGCGTTGTGCATCTTGTGCGTTCGATTCTGTCCTCTGAAACATGCCTTCAATTGCCAAAAGCTGTTGACATGTATTACATTGTAGAGTTTCACGAGCCAACATTCCTTAACGTGGTCCTGTACTGCTACCGCGCTGGATACATGTCTTCTCTTGGAGCCTACATAGTGCCCATGGAACATGCAGCATAGGCGCATAGTCTGCGAACCTAGCATTAGCAAGCGAAATTACCTCACCGGTCGCATTCACTTGCTGCTTGCCCCGTTCGATGCAGCCTGAAGATACGCCAAAAAGACGAGACTAGACGCGGCAAACGCGCAAAGGAGCTGAGGAGATGAAGAGTTCCGGGCCGTGTCGCTGACATCCAAAAATGTGGCCGGCAGCACGTTTGCACCATGCACTTCTGGTGAAACTCCTGAACAGCTTAGGGGCTGCAGGCTCCCTCGCAGCAACCTGACTATGCATGAAAGGGGCAAACACTGGCACTGCTGCTGCTGCTGCTGCTGCTGAGCACCCGCTTGCATCTACCCGCAAAGTGCAAATCCGCAGACATATTCCACGAACTGAAGTATCCTCTTGAACCTAAACTGTCCTCGATGATGCTCTTCGTCTGGGCGTTCATGGTGGCGCGCAGCCCCGCATGGACATCCACCGCTCCCTCGCAAATCGCACGGTCAGCGCAAAATCTATGCCAGTCCACGCTATTCAGCATAAATAATGCAATAATGCCTGTGCAGATCCACTATGGGATGCAGCAGCGGAAGTGCTACTGAGAGGGACGCGGCTGGAGAGACAGAGAGATGGAGATTTGTGTGTGTAGGCTTACAATGGATAGACTGGATAGGTAACACTGAGAAGAGACAGACTGAGAGACGGCTTGCAGCAATGGCATGCAGCAGGTCGACTGGTAGAATCATAGCCCTCATGTCGTTCTAGCAACAACGGCTTCAACAGCAGGTAATAATTTTGTGCCTGGGTTTTCAGTTTTGACAATCTTGGGGATCAACTCGCACCGTGAAGTCCATGCGTCCGAGAAGCAGAGGCATCATTGAGCTTCATCTTTTGGTAGCACTGCTGCTGCACCTTCTGCACCTCCAGGAGGTGACTGCTTTGGTGGATCTCTGCTGAAGGATTGCGTTTGACAGTAAGCTACAGTTCTGTGCACCATACGACCAGCAGTACTGCAAGCACTCTCGAACAGGTTGGAAGGATGAGGTCGGCGATGGATGCAAGCGACGGGCTGCGGGAGCTGGGGAATGGATCCAAAGCACACCTTCGCGATCGAGTGTGTTACGCCGTGGTGCAGGTAAAGCCCGATTCGAGGGCGGACATCCTTGCAGCTAGCCTGGCCGAGCATGGTCTGCGTGGAGTCCAAGAAGACATTCCAGTCGACCATTTTCAGCCCTGTGGCAGGGAGCTTTTTGTGACACCGCCGTAGTAGGTTTTAAGGTTTGAAGCGAGATGCCGTTCTTTTGTACGGTGACGATTACCGTCATCACAAACATTCTCATCACCATCATCGCCGTCACATCACCGTCATAGGCATCATGGCCGTGACTCGTTACTACAGTGCGTCTTCGGTTGAGCAGAGGGCCCGTTTGCCGGTGTAGGGGCCTCAGTAGGGTTTTGGGGTGCAGTATATACTATATAATTAATATTAAGGAACCCCCTAAAAACCCCACAGATTTCAGAAACTTCGGGTCCTCAACTCAAGCTTGAAGCTCACCGTCTTCGGGCTTAAGGGCATGCCTGCAAAGGCAGCCTGAAAAGTATAAGTACTGTAGTGGCCTTAATAATTAGAATAGGGTTTTGGGGGGTTCCTTATTGCAAGTAAAGTATGATAAACCCCAAAACCGTGTTAAGGCCCCCATATTGGCCTAAAGCAGTTGCAGCTGTTCTCACGCGAGTGAACTTTTGCGGGCCCTTGCTGCTACAATGAACTGTCAAAAGCCAAGATGAGTCTACTGTAACAAAGACCTCCATTTTACCACCACCCGGAACCGACCTGCCTATATAAACACCTGAAGAGCCCCCCCGGGCCGGGAGGAGCACTGAGCAAAACGACCCGACCACTTGAAAACAGTGTTCGACACTAAAAAAGACCACATAACACCTTAAAAAACCCAGAAGCAACCGTGTTCGACCCTTATGCAAGCCCCATTTTTAAGAATCAAACCACCTTCTAAAACCCTAACCCCCAAAACCCGAGACTTCTAAACCCCCTTAACCCCCCTTGACTCTAAACGTCTAAAACCCCGAACCCCCTAAACCCTAAACTTCTAAACAACGACTGTAGGAGCCTGAGTGACTAGAATAAGGTTTTGGGCTTCACTATACTGTAATTAAAAATGAGGAACCCCCAAATAGTATCGGTAATTATTTAGGCCCCTTTGCTAAATCCTTAAAACAAACTTATAGTAGCCCTTATAGACCCCTTTAAGGCTTTAAGGGAAGCCTAGGAACCCTGTAGGTATTTATTTAGGCCCCTATACCTATAGTCTCCATTGTAGTTCCTTTTTTGGTTTAACCAAATATATAATAAGGATCCTATAAGGTAACCCCCAAAAGGAACTACAATGGAGACTATAGGTAGTACCCAAAACCCGCTTCCCCTGCCCCCCTTCTTCCAACTTCGGCCTTGATGCTCGGCCTTCCGAGCCTCCAGGAGTTTCCCAGGGATCAAAGTTTGCGGAGGGCTTTGGAGGGCTTTTGGGGTTTAGGGCTGAGGAGTTTGGGGTTTAAGGTTTGGGGTTAGGGTTTGGGATTTAGGGCTGAGGAGTTTGGGGTTTAAGCTTTGCAATGGGGTTTAGGGTTCAGGGTATGGCGTGTAGGGTGTGGAGTGGTTTGACGCTTGGGGTTTGGGGCTGGGTTTAAGATGGTTTAAGGCCTGGGCTTGGGGTTTGGGATTTGGGGTTTTGGGTGAAGGGTTCAGCGTGCGGTGCAGAGTTTGGGGCTTGAAGTTTATCGAGTTAAGGCTGTAGGGTGTAGGGAATAGAGTTTCAACCTTGTTACGTTGGGGCCTTCTGTGTTTTCACGCCTTTGTGGAGTTATTTGGGCTTAGCGTCTAGTGTCTATGCGGCTTACGGCCTTCAGGATTTGAGGGTGAAGGTGTTGGCCAGAAAAAGCCTTCCGTTTGTGGTGCAGAAATTGGGAAATGTCGGGATCTGCTGCACCGGATCCAGAGGAAGTGATCTTGTCCATCGTCGTCATATGTAGTAGACATGTCACGGACACTCACAATTAGCCCGAGCTTGGGTTATGACTTGTATTTTCAGTGGTATTCCCCGGAACAACAGCAAGCTGAACATCGGCCTGGAGCAACGCGCCCGCAATCTTGAAGGCCTGTGTCACTGTCACCTGGCATGGTTCGCTTCGAGGACACGGTAACTCAAGAGTCGGAGCCTGCGGGAGCCTGGGTCTCAAAGCTTTTCCGTAACTTCGGTAGGCAATGACAGGCGAAGCCGCGTTTGCTGTCAAAGCTGGGTACCCCAGACTATCCTGAGGTTTGATTGCACTCGGATCTCAGGCAAAAGGGGCCTGGATACGTAGTCTTAGAATACCATATGCTATGCTGCTATAACAACCACAAGTGGCTAACTATCGAGAATCGAGACCCCCGTATTCTGTGCACAGAAGCTGGACAGGCTCGGAAACAGTTTTGGCAATACTCTCACACTTGGTGGCTTTGTTATTGGTTCTTGATTAAAGGGGTTGGCCTATTGCTCTCAACGGATTGCTCATTTGCTGTACTGCTTGCGGTAGCCATACCGCTTTCCGATTGCTACTGCACAGTCGTGGCTCCTACGGTTGCCGCTTTTATCTCGCGCCTTGTTATCTGCTGCAAAATCGAGCTGACAGCCGTGCATCCCTGAAGCCCTTCCCCTGCCTGTCAATCGTGCTTAAACACCCAGGAAATACCTACAAAAACAAAGGGCAGTCGGGGCCACTGAGACTTCTGAAATCCCGCATCCCAAACCCTGTGGCCTGGCAGCTCGCCATGTCTGAACCCACCCCAAACGCTGAATCTGGCGCAATCGGCTACCGCCGAAATCCCTTTGGTGTGAGATCTGAGCCTTCAGCCGTATCTAGACTCTAGACAGCACCCAGGACCGCCTGAATCCGCAAGCCCTGAACCGCTTCGGAAGCCCGAAACCTCCAATCATCAACCCCAATCTCGAAGCGACGTTGCCAACATTCAAACTCTGCGGCCCTGACCCCTCCATCTCTGAAGCCCCCTGAAACTTCCCAAATTCCTGTGTCTCAAAGACCCTGAGGTTTCGATCCCTTTGCCCCAGAGCCCTTGAAGCCGAAACTCCGAAACTTCTAAAACCTGAAGCGGAACTTGCCTCCTGAAGCCTCTGAAGCTCCACAGCCTGGGTCAGAGGCTTGGCTGAGACACGGAACTGACTCACTAACACTGGTAACCACTGCTACGTTTATGTCGTGACGCATCATGGCTTCATGTTATGCTTAAGCTGCTGGTCGACTGTGTCGTCGCTGCTGCTTCTGATGTCGCTGTTGTTGTTGCCGCTGCATGGCTATCACCTGCAACTTGCACTTATCTGCGCATGTGTGTGTTTCCCCCCCCCACCCCCACTGTTGTGTTGCTTAGCAAAGAAAAGCCCAAGAGCGAAACTGCTTCGAACCGTGAGGGCTACATGCCGAAGATTGCCACCAGCGAAATTGCTTTCTGAAAGCATCAGCCCAGTCGTAGATCCCGTCGGACGCATCATTTTTCGAATTGGTTGATTTGAAATCGTTGCTCGTTTTGTTGGGCCGCACCTCCCTGTATCGGATCTCATTCATAGAACAATCAGCACACAAGGGCAAAAAGAAGGCTGGAATGAACGGTTGCCAAGCAAGCAGGATGGCAAGTCGACACTGCAAGCACCATCACAAAAACAACAAGACAAAGGTAAAAAAACAAGCAGGGTCAAGCTTCGAGCACGGGCTTGTGCATGCAAGTCGAACAAACATACAGGTTACAAGTAGGGCCGTTGCTATGACCTCCAGCAGCAACTTGGCAGCTGTCTCGTCCGTCTGCTGGGTCTTGGCCTGTCATGTTGCTTTTCAACAGGTTTAAGCTTAAGACAAGCGTGAATGCAGAACCTCCAAACCCCATGTCCTAAACAGTTGAAACCTGAATTTCCCAACATCTGTCCAAGAATGCAAGGTCGTGAATGTGCAGCAGTGTTCCCTCCCCTTTTGACATGACATCCGACCAAAATACAGCAGAGCCTTGGGATCGGAGACGTCAAAGCATAACAAAACCGTCAGGTCGATTCCCCTTTCCGCACCACTACACGACCCCGCTCGACAGGGCTTTCACCCACAAAGTCAGAATCCTGTGCCCAAGTGTGTCACCGAGCCTCTTCCACGACGCTGTAAATCTGACCGAACGGGAAGGCTTGGAAATGGGTTGGGAGAAGAGTCAGAGTGGTGAACTTCGGACGGGGGTGCGGAGGGCATAAAGCAACGAAAGTCCAATCGGATCTACTGACAACCGCGGCCCGTGCCCGGAGCGAGTAGTCGCTCATGTGGTTGGCCATGGCGAGTACCAAGCCCCTGCCAAAATGGATGGGTGTGACAAGCAAAAACAGGAAGAAGCATCACTACCCAGCTCTTCAACAAGCACACACGAGGTGCCTGTACAAACAAGCATCGAACAGTTAACATCAGCAAACAACTCATCATAAGGCGGTCGTGTACATAGGTCTACAGAAGCAACCATTGTTCGAGGCCCCTGCATAAGAATCACGTTGACAAATTCACCTAGCTTCTGTTACCTCATCTGCATGTAGCACAGGCGCAGTAGGGTTTGGATGATCATGGGGTTGATATTCAGTTTGATGAAAAGGTGCTGTTTGTCGATAGTGACGGTGATGGTGGTGGTGGTGGTGACGACGCAGCGATGACGATGACAAAGTTTGCTGATGACGAAACCGGGGGGATGCGCAAGATTAAGATGATGCTGCTTGCGTGATGCAATAATCACGACACGATGCTGTTTATGTAACGACAACGACCAATCATTCAGATGAAGGCAAGAGTGACTCTACTTCATGGTAGCGATTGGAGCTTTATGCCTATGATCCTGGACACTGCTTTTGCCAGCTAGACTCTCATTCATCACAGACCGCCCTGTAGGCAAACACAGGCGAGAGTGGCAGCAACTGCTTCCAAAACTCCAGGAAGCTGTCAAAGGACAGCGCCTAGGCATTGGAAGCAGCCCGCCCCGCGCACGCAAACAAAGAGAAAGCCAAACAGCTCTCAGGAGGTCTAGGAGGGAGATGAGGCCAATATACCAAGACGACATGTCCAAGGCATGCAGCTTGCTTGCAGCAAACAACTTTTCTCTTCGTAAAAGCTTGCTGTGTTTATGGCAATGTCCGGTTGACTGCAGTCACATGAACTCTTGCACCTAAGGGTGATGTCTGCGGCAGTCACCACAGACAGTCCGGGAGACTGGCACAAAGAGCAGCAGAAATCCCTGCAACTGCACCTGGCCGCTTCGAGATGATACAGCTGTCTGCAACACACCGCCTGAAGCTGGTGCACCAGTGGCAGCTCAACCAGGAGAAGGGTGTCGTGCTTAGCTCTCATACGACGGCGTCCACGCTTCCTATACGCTTTCTAAGTCCTCCTCGTCCAGGCATCAGCGAACAACCATACAACAGCACGCACGGCAACCCACGAACCCCCGATATCCTAACTCTCAAGCCCTCACTACGGACGATGCCATCATCACTATCGTTTCCTAAGCCTGGTTGATAAACCACTATCCCCATCTCCACCATCTCCAGAATTGTGAGCTAGATTGGTATCGACTCAGCCGTCTACAATTAGGTAGAATAATACGATCGATCGAAAGACGGAAACCAACATACCAGCACAAGACTTAACATGAGCAGGCAAACCTCCGGGCTCGCCGCTTCTGAGGCCCTGCGACGATTGCGCCTGAGTTTGCAGGAGACTCTGAGGGCTTTCGAGTTATGCTGCTGCTGGGCATGATGGTGACGACCGCGACGTTGACGGTGTGAAAGATATGAGAACGAAGCAGAGGATGCCGAATCTGAGACACGGATACTGAGATGAGGTGCTGAACGCCACGGAGACGAATCGCAAGGCACTGGGTTTTCACCCCTTGACAGCTTGACGAGCAAGGAACCAACGAAGCATTCAAAACATGCCGGGATGCCGCCGATCTATGTAGTTACCACTCGCGTAAGACACGCCAGTACCCTGAACAGATTTTGTCATATCGCTCATGCACTCTGCCGGCACAGAAATGTCAGTTCAAGGGTCATCCCCTCCAATTAGCCTAACTTTCACCAAACATGATCCAAAGCCCCAGGCCCTATGCACCCGATCACCAACACCGCCAAACCCCCGAAACTGAACCCAAACCCCTACCCTTAAACCCCAGAACTGGGTCTAATCCCCTTACCATACACCCAAACTGAGCCCCCATATTCCCAAGCGTCGTAACCAAAACTTGGCAATTCAGGGTGGCCTCGGTCTGCTCTGCCACGGGTGACCTTGCCGTCTCGGCCTCCTGGCTTGTATTGTGTATAATACAGTACAGTCATCGTATGAATCGTATGCGCGGTATGCTTATGTATAGGTATACACAGCAAATACATACCATCTCCAGAGCTTGTGCGAGCACTGTTCTTGCTATCGTCATCCTTGTTTCGTCTGCCATGGCCATACCATCGACAACAACTATTCATGAGTACCCAGTATCAGTATGCAACCAACCGTGATACACACATGTGTATGTATATATATATATACATACATACATACATACATACATATAGTACATACTTATACGGATGTACAGGCTGTGCCAAGTTCAACGAATCTTTCTGCACCACCTTTGAACAGTCGGCATCTTTCCACGCAAACCCCAGAGCTCAGCACCACAAAGCATCCCTGATCGATCCTGGCGAGGGGAAGACGCAGGATTCTCCTCAGCAGCTTCCGGCTCGTCCTCTCATGGCTGTAGGGGCCAACGAAGGTGAAACACTACTATGATGCGGTTTCGTGGCATCAGGGCGAATCTGCCAAACGTTGTAGTAGCACCACCACCACCACCACCACGACCACCGCCACCACGACGACGACCACTACTACTCCTCCTGCTGCTACTACTGCTACTGCTGCTGCTGCTGCTACTACTATTACTACTGCTACTGCTAGTGCTACTGCTACTGCTACTTGACGAGCAGGGGATCGGTAAGTAGGATCCACGTAGATAGCAGATAACTTTTATGTACCTTGACTCAGAACCTACCTCCTGTGTTCAGTTTGGCTGCGGCCGAGGGTTGTAGGGGGCTGATCTCCAGTACTAGCACTACTATATACTACTATAGTATAGTAGTAGTGCCAGTGCTACTACGAGTATTAATAGTACCAGCAGTGCCCGTAGTAGAAGAAGAAGCAGGAGCAGTAGGAGCCCTGCCAAGCCAAGGAATCCCACGAAATTCGCCCTAGTAGTAGCACTCGTAATGGTATAGCAGTACTAGTATTCGTACTAGCAATAATAGTTGTTGTTCGTATTAGTATTAGTAAACAGTTTTAGTCACTAGTATAGCTAATAGTAACAGCAATCGTAATAGCAATAGTACTCGTGCTAGTATTAGTAATAGTATTAGGAAATAGTTTTAATCACAGGCCGCCTGCTCGTTGACCTCGAGACCGCTCCCCTGCGTCCCCAGCTCCTCACAGCCAAGACATCAAGGGAAGTCTCCGGGCTTCATGGGTTAAGGAGTTGAGGGTTTACGGAATCGGGGTTCAGGATGTAGGGTTTAGGGCTTCGCGGTTCAGGGCTGAAGGCTTAGGGTTTCGGGGTGCAGGCAGGGTAAAGGATTTTTGGCTAAGAGGATTATGGATTCTAGGGTTCATGGTCTCCGGCTCAGTTCAACGGTCGCTTTGCATAGTTGTGGGGCTTGGGTCCAAGGTTCTGGTGTTGCGTGTTTCGGGTGTTGGTTTTCGGGCTCCAGGTGGCAGCAGGAGATATGGGAGGGCTTCGGCTTTCACACATCAACCACTAATGCTAAGCCGGATCTGATGAGATGGCCAGCCCTGACCCTGCATAGGGTGTCCGGTGTTGGGCTTCTTGAATGCAGGTCTGGGGTTCCGAACGGTTCAAGCAACGGGGTTTAGGATAACAAATAATACATGCTCGACCGTTTCTCTATAGCAGGGATTCCATAAAACGTCTTTCTTCAACTTATCATAAGCTCAGGGTTCTGAACTCCACTTCTTGGAGGCTTAGAGGCCTTCCTCTCCCGGTCTCCAGCTTCACCAGCTGAGGTTCGTCGGGATTCAGGTTTAAAGATCCCTACAGCGCCGCAAGGGCTTAGGGTATGACGGGTTATGGGTTTAAGATTTATGTTTAGGGCTTCGGGGCTCCCCAATGTAAGCCGAATCCCCAGCCGTACAGTTGCTGGAGCTTCGGAGCAAGTGTGTAAGACCTGGTGGCCCTCACTGAACCCTGCACTAAGAACCACTTGAGAGTCTGCCGTGATATCAGGAAACTTCACCCTCGGTATCTGAAACGGACTGGTCTGACATTTCCATGCCTGACAAATGACGCGAATCGTCCAAATCAATTCCCGGGCGGGTGGCCTCCAACAAGTTCCGGGCACGGAGTTTGAGGGCCTCGCAGGCTCCAACTTCTATTAGAGTCAGGCTCAGGGGTTTAGATTTAGAGGTGTGGCTGCGTCATGCGCGGTCGCGCTACAGGTACCAAACGTTTCGGGCCGTGTGCCCCAATCGTCCTCGTAACTACACCCACTGCCACCAACAGATGCATGTCATCTGCGGGTGCAAGGTATAATTCCGAATAACTCTGTATGTTGCATGTCGGCGCATGGGTTCGAGGCTCTTTTTGCCTCTCAGGGCCAAGCTTGGGGCCTGGCGGTACTTCCTTCCCTTTGCACTGCAAATGTCCCATGGAAGAACGAAACGTCTGTGTCAGGGCATTGGGTTCGAGTTTGCCGCAGCAAAGTCTGTGGGACGGGACCGAGGGCGAGGTGAAGAAGGCTTCGCGCGGAAGCTCAAACAGAAGTCAGAACAGATTGACAAGAACAGCATCGTGGACAAGGACAACATCTTTTCAGCTTGACAGTAGTAGAGCCACGTGTTTCGACCACAAGATGACCAGATAAGCATCATCAGCAGGAAGCCTATATAGTTTAAGGACTGGAGTGCGGGTGAAGAGGGTCCGGTGCATCGGACTTTCAGAAACTACGGGGATATCATATAAACCCGAGATAGGAACTTTAATTCATGACCACCCCTGAACGAACCTCAGTCAGCGCCTCGTGGCAGCAACATCCTCATCTCAAGTCGAGCTCGGAACTTCTGCCCTGCAAAACTGAAAGGGTAACCCCTGAACGCAGTTGGCTCCATAAACAAGGAGACCCCAGATCGAGCCTTCTTCAAATGGGACAGGAGCACGTCACGCAAGGTGGGATTGAGAGCCTGCAGTGCAACCGCGCCCTAATCCAAGATGTCGGCGGCTGGCTTTGTTCAAGGCGATGACTGTGCATGTGCATGTATGTATACATGGCAAGCATGCCGGTATGTATGCCTGTATGTATGTTTTGGAACCATCCGTCTGAGAAAGACTCTGTGCACGCAGTTGCAACTGGTGATGCTTCTTAGTGCCGGCATCGTCGCTATTGATGTTGCCGTAGATATCGTTAACATGTTGCCAGATTTCAGAACTATCTTCTATCAGTCTTATTCCATCTGGTCGTATCATGACATCAGCTCACAAATCCCATCAGTGATGCTACCTCGATTCCCCCTCAGTGTCCCTATATATTTTATCTAAATGTTTTAGCACATTCCATCTTCACCAAGTGAGGGCCGGGCGGCTGACATTCGGGAAGGTCCGGCTTGACGGTTTGGAAAAGAAAAAGAAAAACATGCCGGGAGGTGATTCGTCGCCCAGTTCAGGCAACATCGGTGCCTTTTTGGATTTATGGCGGCTTCAAGAAGGGCTGATTTGAAGTCCCGGCCATGCAGAGATGAACAACTGGGACACCCCAAAACCCCAATCAAAAGCCCGCCCCAAGCCTCCAGCCCAAGCCTCCCGACCACGCTGCTCCTGGTAAAGTGTCTAGGAATCCGACCGAGCGAAGGCGGTTGCGCGACGCCAGGCACTGGCACAAGCGCCTCTACATCTGGGCAGGCTCGAAATTCAGGCTTGAGTGTTCTTTAGTGTCTGATCACCTCTTCATCGCCCGCACCTCAAGACAAGCATTGCCCACTTCACGGTGCTTCAGGACCCTTCTGATTCACAGCGGCTGTAGCTAGTTGTGTGACGGCAACCACAACGCCGTGCACTGGGGGCTAGGTTCATGCGCAAGACCTGTCCCTCCTCAAAGCAGACCTGGCCTGAGCCGCACCTCGGCCTCTGCCTGGGCTCGCGGTTCGCGAAGAACAATATATACATATGCATGTATGTATCTATATATCTATATGGTTATTGTTATTATTATTATTATTATTGATCATACCGATCCCGGCAATCCGGATGTCGGAAGTCAAAGCATGGACAACAAGCCTCAACCGAAGGATGTCACGGGAGCAAACGAAGTACTCCAGTCCCTATCATGCCTATCATAAGCATGCAGAGATATGCAGAGCATGCCGCTTTGTCCGTTGAATCGTGTGTTGCTGCCGCAAACGAGACCAATGCTTCTAATGTCGTAGCTGTCATAGCTAGGGGGTTGTGCGTGGCAAGCCCTTTGCAGTCGGCGTCGCAGGAAACATCCCGCCACCATGCCACCTCTTACATGTACAGATAAAACCACTTCGCTCGTCAAAGCAGGACAAAGTAAGCCATGGGTGGGCGGAAACCCTAAACACAAATCCGGCCAAAGCACATCGGCATCATTCTCCCCAGAGTTCTCGGAAGGCGTCGCCGGCTGCAGAAGTGCCTGTGACGCTGGGTTGAGAATCCTGTGCGGGTACAGCCCTCTGCAGCATTTATTTTGGAATGATTTGTCATTTTCTGCTGATTCTCTCATTCCATTGAGTGATATCGGCTTTCAGCATAATCATGACGACTTTGTTGTTGTTGTTGATGATCATGACCCCCCCATAAAGACGTGGCGACAGTGGAGTGACGATGATGATGTGAGGATGAGGGTGATGACTACGGTGAACATGATACGGGTGTAGATGATCCTGATTTTGATGTTGACGATGATGATGGTGGTGGTGACAATGGTAAGGATGGCCGTGATAAGCTTTAGGAAAAAACGAGCCCGTGATGATTCGACGACGACGATCGCGGCGATGACGGCGACGACTATCACTAGAGCCGCTGCTACGCTGCTACTTACGGCTCAAACTGGTACGACAACTTCTGCTGCTGTGACTAAGACGACGACCTCACCGGCTTCAACGAGATCTCTGCTGGCCCGCTGAGCCGCCGACGATTCTATCGAAACTGATTTAAGGGCCCCCTGCGATTACATGCCCGTTTTTCTAGCCGTGAGTAATTGCCGCCCCGCATGCTCCCGCAGCCAACCACACCCCGGTGCCCGCACACAGTCTCAAATGGGTCGGTGTGAAACTAATGTGCTCGATCCTATTCAAAACCCCCTATATGTCGACTGCAAGCCGCCAGCCGCTGAAGACCTTTCCAAACTCAGGCTGCCTCCGTAGATTGGTGGACGAACTCGGCCTCGACCTCATAGTTGGCTTTGCTTCTCTGACGTGATCGGGGGCCAAATGCCATGTTCTCAAAGTTGCGGATGGGTGATCGTGATGTTAGCTTTGGCGAATATGGTGATCGGCTATGAAAACTAAATCCCTAACCGTGAGGCTTGCCCATCCAACGAAAGAACCTTCAAAGCTGAACCCAATGAATCCGGAGCTCCGCGAGGTGAAGCGTCCAGCCAGGCCTTAAAGCCTCAAGCCTGCCCTAAAATCCTAAACCCCAAACCCCTAAACAATAACACCCTGCATTCTCAAATCCCGCAACCCTTCGCCCCCAAAAACACACAGGGGCATGCACAGCCCGATCGAAGGTCTCACCGAGGTCCTCGAGTTGGTTCCACGTCGCCGTGGCACTGGCCTAGTTCATCGGAGCAGGAGTCTAGGTTTGGGGTTTAGGGCTTAGGACATGGGGTTCAGGGCTAGGGCTTGGGGTTTAAAGTTTAGGCATTTGGGTTTTTTCGGTTTGGGGTTTAGGATTCAGGGTTCGGGGTTTTGGAGTTAGGGTTTAGGCCCTAGGGGCTCCAGGGGTCGTTTGAGGGGCTTTTGAAGGGCTTCACAGGGACGTGCGAAGAGTTATGCAATGGTTCTTTCGCGGATGTAGGATAGGAATCGATCGATTAGCACAGTCACGGGAGGCAGGTAGCTTCTTCATGTGAAATGCTGGACATCGGGGACATCTGTAAAGTCACATCGCGGTCTACTGTCACGGGGCTCGGGAAGCTCACCGAGCTCACGAACCATCAAACCAAGACCCACTGCAAGTCATCTGTTTGCCCGGCTAGCCCATGCATCCCGAACATGTCAATACCTTTCCACAGGCGGCTCAACCTGAATCTTCGCGACGTCGAAACACTGATTTCAAAAAACAAGCTCTTAGGTTGACCCAGCAATATGCTGATGACAAACAGCATTAGTGTGATGCTCGGCGGAAGCCCTAGATCGCAAACCCCATCAATTGAATGAGTAGGAACAGCCATGGACATGAAATGCCAGCGCTACCAACGGATTCCGAAACTGCAGAGATCGTCAGTTTCAGGGGTGTGATGAGGAGCTCGAACCAGCAGGCTTGGGCGCAGGCAACCCCCTGGAGATTCGTCCGAAAGGCCTGAAGTCACATGGCCAGCAGTTATATGCTCAGGGCCGAGTCTCCGGAACCGGGTTCGGATAGACGTCAGGCACATGCCTGTCTGTCTGTCTGTATGTACAGTAGGTACTGTACAGTGGTGATTACTGTTAGTCGTTTAATCATGGTGGTAGTCATGGCAGTAGTAGTCGTAGTAGTAGTAGTAGTCGTAGTCGCCGTAGTATTAGTAGTAGTAGTAGTAGGACGTCGTCGTGGTCGTAGTCGTAGTGCTAATGCCAGTGCTAGCGCGAGTGCTAGTGCTAGTAGTGGTAGTAGAGCTAGTAGTGGTAGTCGTAGTCGTAGTCGTAGCCGTAGCCGTAGTCGTAGTAGTAGTCGTAGTAGTAGTAGTAGCAGCAGCAATAGCAGTAGTCGTAGTAGTAGTAGTAGTAGCAGCAGCAATAGCAGTAGTAGTAGTACTAGTACTAGTAGTAGTAGAAGTAGTAGAAGTAGTAGAAGTAGTAGTAGTAGTAGTAGTAGTAGTAGTAGTAGTGGTAGCAGTAGTAGTAGTAGTAGTAGTTGGAGCAGCAGCAGGAGGAGTAGCAATACAACTAGTGGTAGTGGCAGTAGTAGCAGTCGGTCCTACTGCTGTTGTGAAGAATTGTCACATATCTTGCCCTTGCCACCATATGAACCCTCTTACTCCTGTCTCCATGTCGATATTTGCTTGCTCTTCTTTGTGCTTAATAAGTCCCTACTAATTAAGTTAGTAAGTCATTGCCATTCATATCACTCGTCTTGTCAGAGCGTGGAAGTCAGAAGAGAGGCAGTAATGAGAAATATATAGTATATGGGTTCAACAGAGCGAACAGGGCTTAGGTCGCATCCCCGCGCTAGCACAAGGTCATAACGAGCGGCGGCTCGCTCGTCTGCGACGTATCTTTGTAAACTTGCAACAGCCCTACTAGCAGCACAGCAGCAGCAGCAGAACAACCAACAACAACACACAAAAGCAGTTTCGCTGGCCAAGGTAACGGCAGAAGCAGTCCGGCCGAGTTGCAGTTGCGGTGGGGTGACCATTCTGTAGTTGCTCCCTCCATGCCATGCCGACTACGCCGCCCTAACCAGTGTTAGCATTCTACGAGTACCTCACATCCACTCCCGTACAAACTTGTCCAAGCCACCGAGGTCGTACTGTCGATGAGGTCCAGTGCTGTGATGAAGTCGCGGCCCTGGCGAGGTCATTTCCCCATCATGTGGCGCTGGACTCTCTGTAAAGCATCAAACGAAACTGACACCCGATATTCTGAACACCTCTGACAGATGCCCAAAAAATCTTGGAGGTGTCGCGCACTAGTAGCTGCAATTCTATGCTAGTTGTGGTTCAAGTCCTTTGAATTTACGATTCAACAACTAAAAACGGGACCGGCAGGGACAGGCCATCATAAGGTCCTCAGGTCATTCAACTTTCGCGAAAATGTTGGCTTTTCTCCCAAGGCCGGAAAAATCCCGTGCAGTGAGGTTAGCCCGGGTGTTCGAAGCAACGAGACTCAGAACAGCCAGGATCCACCGTCGACGTTTGAACGAGCACCCTCTGCTCCAATGATCCTTGCCTGGAGTAGCATCTGAATGGACGGTCGGCATTGCCTGCGCAAGCAACAGCTCCCACAAGCAATCGTTTCAGCCTTAATCATCATGCACGAAATCGCTTCGGTCACGGGTTTTCTGCTTGAGTTTGTTCTCCGGTTTGCAGCAGGGGTCAGCGCCAGCCGAGGACGGACGGCCTGTGGCCGAGTCATTGCTGGTAGAGAATCCGGAGTAAGTCGCATCTTCACACGAATGCCGGCGAGTCCTGTGCTACCAAACCTCACAGCCTTCTACAGCTGTTGCCTCGGCCCACTTGTCAGGCAGAACGTGACGAGACATGGATTTACACGTCATGCAAGGTTGCAGCACACATTAGCCGCAGCATTGCCATTGGGCTCCACAGTACCCAGCCTTACGTGCTCCAGGCAGTCCAAGCGCTGCAGAACATCGTGCACACGACGCCTCGATCACGGCAGGAAAGGGTGTTCGCTTCAGCGGGGGGCTTCGGGGCTCAGGCGGATTTCGGTAGGTTTAGGCCATCGTTCCCTAAACAGCAACATGCAGCTGCCTTTGCCGAGAAGCGCACGCCCAGCCGGACACGTCAACAGGGGCTGACGGAAGGAACATCGACTGACATGCGACAAGGCTTGTTTGCCTTGATCGCGACACAATCTCCAAGGAAGCGACACCCCCGTGGGGGTTCATACTGAGAAATCCCAACTTCAGCAGCCCTCAATGTTAGCAACATCAAGTGCTCCTTCGACGACGACAACTACGACTGCGCTACGATTACGACTACGACACAAAAGTCGCGACTTACAGGCCTGGAACCCTACAATCCGAAGATTACAGTCATCATCAACATAAAGAAATACAAAACACGGATAACGAAATTAACAAAATCGCAAGATTGGGACATTATTAATTAGAACCAGATTCCCGTCAATCGAACTCTGAACCTCAGCCCTCAACCTACGTTCACAGTATACTCTAGTCACTTCCGAAGGCGGGAGTTCAAAACTTTCAACCGTGGAGTTGGGATCATTAAGTATGCTAGGGTCTTAGGGAGCTTTTTTGCACTCAAGAGAAACCCCTCACCTTCAGGATTACCTTTTACAATCTGGCTACGTCCCTCTATCAACCCATGCCCACCTGAAAAATCCTGCTACAACCCTGCAGAATCCCTGCAAACTTTAGAGAACTCCTTCCAAAAATCCTCGTCAGAATCTTGCAACAGTGTCCGAAACCTCAAAACTTCCCCGTTGACTCCGAGACAGCGACTTCCGCCGCTCCAGCTTGCCGATCTCCAAGCTGCACTGCAGCTGAAGCTTCTGCACCTACAGGGGGATTTGGGGGCTTTGCGGCTTTAGGGTTTAGGGTTTTGATTCAACATGTAGGGTTGGGGTTTAGGGTTCCGGGGGTTTGGAGATGACGTGTCAGAGAAGGTCAGGCAGTTGAAACAGCACGCCGGGAACAGGGTAGCTGCTTCTGGGATACTGGGTCGGCGCATTTCCTCTGAACGGAGTTCCTCAGGGAAACAGTTCCTGCTGGACTCTGTGTCAAGGAGCAACAGGCCAGATCGGATCTTGCAAAAGTAAGGTTGAAAACGAAGTGAAGTTCATCCACAAGTTTTCATCATGAAGCTGCAAGAGTATGCATATTCACTCCGCAGCGGCGGATCGATCGTACGGCTTTCGCACGGGACTCTAAGCCATTCTTACGATCGGAGCTGTACCAAGTCTGATCTGTGGCATTGTCTCGTGGTGGCTTTACATCCTGTGGTTAACCGAATAATTGGAATACGGCCTTGCGATTTATCATACTACTTCATCATATATAGGGAGAGAATACTTCTATTACAGGTTTACTTATAGGGACTACAAGCGAAGAAGACCACTACTTAGCAGCCTAAGCCCTAAGCCCTAAACCCTACTATAGGGGCCTAAGTAATAACTTCATACTATTTTGGGGGTTCCTTATTATAATTAAAGTATTTATGATTATAGTATAATGGGCCCCAAAACCCTATTCTAATTATTAAGGCCCCTATACATCATAGAGCCCTTTTAGTAGCTAACCCTTATAGACCCGTGTAAAGGGAACCCTATTCTGATGTTAGCAAGGTCGCCCAGCTGCCTCCTTCAGCTGCCCGCGAAGGGACCGGATGACACTCAGCGAACCGGATCTGGCAAGGCCCAGGGCTTCGGATACTATGTCTTACATAAAATATATATTACATAGCATATACGTAATGTCTAATATATCATATACAAGATATAAGATATAATATGCTACATATATATATACACATGGATTCACAAACCCCCCAAACCTTCAAAACCCTAAACCCTAAGAGCCTCGAACCCTAAACTGCCAACCTTGAAACCTTGAACTGTTCTGACAAGCATGCCTGTGCTGCTAGACGTAGCGAAAGCACGTGCACACGAGGCCCAGAAGCATGGCCAGGGGCACAGATCTTGCTGCAGAGGCTCATTGAGGTCAGCTAAGGAGTCGAAGAGTCGATAGCGCCTGGGCGGGAGCTTTGTGTAAGTCTTTTTCTGCATGGAGGTAATGTTAGGGCTAAAGATTTACGGTGCCATGAAGGGACGGAATAGCATCGCATGTCTGTGTGTGCCTAAGCTCTTGAAACCACGGGCATCGGTCTCACTGACTTCGGATCCCACTACTGCCTTTCTTGTTGTCCCTTTCGGGGACGCGGTCGACCTCCAGAAGGCCGGTTGACGAGCAGTCTGGCCAGTTCTGTGTCTTTTCTTCATGTGCCAATCTTATGTCTCCTTTGCCTCACGGGATGGTGTGGGCACAACGGTGACTGGTTCATGGCATTGGGTGTTGAGGGTCTTGGGATTTGGGGTTGCGCACGAGTTTGGAGTCTATGACCCATGAAACGAGGAATTGAGGCAAACGGTGGCCGATGACTTCACTAGCATCAAACTCGCTGCATGGTTTTCCTTGCGTATTGCTGTGTGGGGCTAGCTCAAAGTCAGGCCTCCCTTTGACGTACGCCGCTATGTGAATGTATTTTAGTATAATTATCGTATAATTCGCCCTCAAAACCCTATTCTAATTATTCAGGCCCCCACAACACTTTGGAATAAAGAATCCCGGTGAATCCGCACTCTTCAAAGCTACGGCTTCGCAGTTGGTCTTCAGGCGGGTGAGTGCTGGGCTGCGCTTTGCGGATGTGCTCGAAAAGTGACACCTTCCAGGTCGCAAATTAGCAACTTCAACCCTGAACCGTGAAATCCACCAGCTTACTGGCAACCATCGGCTTGCAAAGCTAAACTGATGTCTCCCGGCGGGTTTGCTATCTTCAAGGCGGGCAGCAGTTTTAGCATCACTGTCGTGAAACTGAATTCAAATCCGCTGCAGTAGACAGGAGGTGCCTCCACAAGATCCATGTACCTGCTCTGACCGCCAGAGGTTTGTGAGCTCTGTGTTTTGATATGTGTAACTGCATACATATATATATATGTATGTATACATAGTGTATGTATGTATGTATGTAGGTATGTATGTATGTACATCGGCAGGAATAAAGTTTCGTCGCACTTGGCTACACCATCATGCGGAGGACGCGGAGTACCAGGAAGTGCATTTTACGTGGCCTGGCTAGCGGAGGAATTAATCCACCGGAATAAAATTATACTACTATAATGTTCCGGGCGGAGGACTGGGTGGAGGAGTCTAAGGGGGAAAGGGGTCTGCAATGTGTTCAAGAGCAACATGCATGAGTACGACGAACTTTCTTCCTGCCGCAGTATGTATGTAATTATGTATGTATAGGTCGCTACGAACCAAAACACCAGTGTACGTTTGCAAACCGTCTGCAGTGTCTGAGCGTCGGTCCCGGAGAGCTGGGAGTGTATCTCCTCCTGATGGCAGTTGTGGTTCGTGCATCGACGAAATGCCGTGCATGTCACGGCGTCAACACGTCCATTCCACAAGAAGCTTTGACAAGCTCGTCGCAGAAATGCACTGGTCCTGGTCAAAACCAATCCAAGGAGTTAGTACGATGTCGAAACTTTACAAGGCTTTCAGGTCGGCGCAATCACAAAGAAGCCAGCTGCTTGGGCTCGGAGGCGCTAACTGCCAAGTGTGGTAATTGCGCAGGTGCCCTATGATGCTGTTACAACGAATTCGAATACTTCGCTTTTTCAGGCTATGCGACCATCTATTCTGTTCTGCTTGTGGGAGAAGCAGTTTCAGATCAGGCTCTCCTGCATGTCCACGGCGCTTTCCAGTGGCCTGATTCCATCGATCGTCTTGCTTATGTTGCGTCCGGTTGGAGGTTCTGACACCAGTGGGCTGACTCCCGAAGCCTAGGCACTCGACCATCCACCGACTCCCTGACCACGCCCTGAGACTCTCGCTGCCGGAAGATCTGATGCTGCTCTAGGGAGAAGCTGTCGGAAAAGTAATCCAAAGGCACGGAGAGGTGCGCCTCGGCGAGCGGCGACAGAAAAGTCAGCACGAGTTGACATGCATGGGGAGCTTGTAGCCTAAATTGATAAATATAAAGCTTGCATTTTGCTGTCAAGGAAAAATAAACCACCAGCCCAGCCCACAACGCGAAATCTACGAACAACCCAGAGGAATGAAGCAGTGGCCAAACTCGAACCTTCGAAGCACACCGAGCACGGCAGTAGTTAGTCGTTGCGCTCTGAGCACAGTTATAGCTTGTGTTTTGACTCGATCTTTTGCATCCGAAATGCCCAAATCCGACCGTAACTTCGATGTACGCAACAAGCTCCTTGACTCACTCAAACCCTAGCCCTCTTCCCCTCACAACATCTTCCCAAACCCAAGTTGAGCGCGAGCCTCTTGCGCTGCACTCTCCTCGTCCTTCGTGGAAAAGGGCTTCGAGCAAGACGGGCTCAGTTTTCGGACTTTTCGGCTTAGGGTTTAGGGTTTAGGGGGGATGAAGAGTGAGTTTGGGGTTTGGGGTTCAGTGCTTAGGAATTGGTACTTGGATTTGGGGTGCTCGGGCTATGGAAGCAGCTTTGGAGACGGTGTTTTAGGTATCGTCCAGAAGAAATCCATATTTAGGCTTTTGGCATTCGCATCTTTCCTCATGGGGAATAATTAACTACAGGGCTCGCCTAAGCACAAACCGGATAAGCCTTTCGATCCAGCGACCTCGAAGCGGCTTAAAACCCTACGGAGTTTAAACTTCAACCGAAGTGCTTACTGTGACTCAACCTTGAAGGCTTAAAGCGCAAACCTGCGAGCCACGACCTTTTCGAAGGCCCGGGGGATGCAAAATGCAGTAAGCAAGGAATGCTGTCGAAGTTATCAAACTTAATGGGAGCCACTGCGTCCTCTGGGAGACCGCTTTTGGAGGAGCCCTGCGCTTCAGGGTTCGGCTTTGGGGTTTGCAGTTTGCCGTCCGTAGGGCCTTGAGCTTCAGTGTTTCGGGTTTTTGGCTGCTTCGGGGGCCTGAGTAGTCGTATAGGG
This sequence comes from Symbiodinium sp. clade A Y106, assembly GCA_003297005.1. Lineage (NCBI taxonomy): Eukaryota > Dinophyceae > Suessiales > Symbiodiniaceae > Symbiodinium > Symbiodinium sp. clade A. The sequence goes on along the minus strand of BGNK01000234.1, from coordinate 2,115 downwards.
ATTGCATGTCAGCGCACTGGGGCGCCTTCTTGATTTCGGATTTGATGACAGGCCCGGAAACTGCTCAGGGTTCATAGTTCAGGGCATTATATTGCATTTTTCGCAGATAGATCTTGCGATCGAGACATCGAGAGATATGCATGTGGCGACGAAAACGAGGAAGGGGGCTAGAGACATCAAACGAGCGAGCGAGAAGTGAAGTTGGTAGCCGGCAGCTGTTTGAGCAATTTAGACGAGAAGCACGCGCCAGCTAGGCATGTCGGTTGGAAGGCAGGGCGGTGCCGGGAGGTGCCGAAGTAGGCAGGAAAGTGGATTGGCCACTGCATGCATACATCGCTACTTACATGGAAGCAGTTTAGCCTTGACATCTCGCCAAACTGGCATACAAACGGAAAGAGAGAGCGCGTTAATTCCGTTAATGGGCCGAACAGGCAGGTGCATGTTATGGGGGAGGGGGGAACTAAATACAGTTGTTGGGTTACAGTCCCAATGCATGGATCTTCTCACGCAGTCAGCCGCATACCGTCGACTCTCTGATTCAGATTCGTATGAGCATTCGGCTGGTAGGTGGTTTCTCGACCATTCACATCCCATGCCTGCGCGCGTAGCAGCTGATGCTGTCCGCGGCGGTGTAAGCGGCGATGATTCCTAGGGAACTCGGGTGTTGAAGCACAAACAACGCTTGTAGCCAGGGCTTCAGCAAACGCTGCTTCGGTTGCACATCCGAGACCAAGCTACAAGTAACACGAAGCACAGCTCGCTGAACAGCTCATACAGGGAAGCATGTACGAGGCTTTGGAAGGTGGAAAGATGAACAGATGATGTCTCGGCTCCAGGTGCCCGGCTTGTAGTACACTTCCCACTCTTCTGCGAAGGTCTCCAGATAAGGCCTTCGGTCGTGCATGTATGAGGCTCCAAGATCAATTCAGGGCGAGCCTAAAGCACACAAGTTTGTACGGGAGCATCGAGAGTCTTCCTGACAGATAGAGCCAAGCTGTTCGCTGATCGAGTCCGGCTGGTGCGTTCGATGCTCGCTGAAGGCTATGTTCACTGGGAGTTTTCGCATGCTGAAGGGAACTCTGTAACTACCCAGCTGCGCAGACAGCGTACACTCTTGCCACCTGCCTTAATCGTACAATCATCCAACAGGAAGAAAGAGTCCTCAAAGATGTAACAGAAAACAAAGTCCTGAGACAAATAGGAGCCCCAGTTCTCTCAAAATCCCGATAGAACCGTCTAAGCGCTTGACGTGAACTCCGCGACCTCGGGGACTTGACCGATGAGCTCATCGATGCCTTGCGGTTTGAGTCTATTGTAAGGTTGCTTTAAGAATTCCATTTCGAGCTCCTTCAAAAGCTTGTTTTGAAAGGACAACGGGGCAATTTACGGATTTCAGGGTTTCATATAGGGGCCAAAACCACTAAAATGGTGTTTTGTGGTGCATTACAGCATTATATTAAAGCAATTATAGTATAGTCAGATAATGTATAGGAACAACGTATACTGGAACATTTTTTACAAACTACTTGTTATTTAGCCTTAGACCCCAAACGTCGGGGCCAAGGGGTCCTTCCAAACAGAGAGTCTGATGCGGATCTAGGACTTACGGTTCAGAGCTGCCAAGTCGGGCTCAGGCGGCGTGGCTTCTGTTTTTGTTTCAGGACTCAAGGGTTTAGGGTTCGGCGTGGGGCTTGGCTTGACAGCTTAAGGTCGCGATGTTAAGCTTTCGAGGGTGCAGCGTTTCAAGTTTGTGGTCTGCGCGAAGACTGGCAGACCTTGGATAATGAGTCTGATGCCGTATGGGAAGCAAAGTTTAACAGCCTCTTGCTGTTCCTGTTATTGTTGCTGTTGATACTGTTGCTGATACTGTTTTTGTTATTGTTGCTGTCACTGTCACTGTCGCTGCTGTTGCTGTTGCTGCTGTTGTTGTTGTCGTTGTTGCTGTTGTTGTTGATGCTGTTGTTGTTGTTGGTGGTGGTTGTGGTGTTGCTGTTGCTGTTGTTGTTGTAGCCGCCACGGATCACAGAAGGCAGTGTAGCTGTGCTAACCAGGCCAGGGGTGCAAACTCTAGAGGCTCGCAACAGGCTCCTTTCCTGAAGCGTAAAGGTTGTCCGA
>BGNK01000233.1:275928-292136 GCA_003297005.1 Symbiodinium sp. clade A Y106 | reverse complement strand
GCAGGAGGTGGTCTCGGAGGCACAGGTGTTCCCTGTGGAGTTGTGTTCACGCGCTGTTCAAGCCGAGGCATTCGATCCTTGGGAGGTTCTGGGGTGCGATCACGGGTAGCATAACTCAGCTCCTGTACAGATGGTGGAGGCCGCAGCTGTCGGGCTTCGTCTAGCGCTTGCTTAGCGGCCACATATCCTTCTTCATAGCCCTGCTGAAACACCACTGACTGTTCCCCATCCCCGAACCTAATCTTAGCCTCAACAGCCCTCGAACCCCAGGACTGCACCGTCTCAGGCGGCACAAACCTACCTAAGGATCCCGAGCCTAGACCCTTATCCTCATTCACTCCTACACCCGAACNCGAGGCATTCGATCCTTGGGAGGTTCTGGGGTGCGATCACGGGTAGCATAACTCAGGTCCTGTACAGATGGTGGAGACCGCAGCTGTCGGGCTTCGTCTAGCGCTTGCTTAGCGGCCACGTATCCTTCTTCATAGCCCTGCTGAAACACCACTGACTGTTCCCCGAACCTAATCTTATCCTCAACAGCCCTCGAACCCCAGGACTGCACCGTCTCAGGCGGCACAAACCTACAGGATCCCGAACCTAGACCCTTATCCTCAATCACTCCTACACCCGAACCCTGAGTTTCACCCTCAAGGCCTGTTCCAGAGCCCACCGATCTCCATGCATGTTGGCTGCTTGCCTTCTCCTCCTCGAGCTTTTCAATGCGCTGTCTTAGGCCAGCATTTTGCACACTTAGATCAGCATTCTGCTTCATGATGATTTCCATGAGATCTTTCATTTCAGTTAGGATTCTCCTTTCTCCAGGTCGCAACCCTGAAGGCTGTTGATCCTCAACTGAAGCCGAAGGAGCTGAAGCTGTACCCTGATCTTCCCCAGATCCCACACGCGGAGGTCCAAAGCTAACAGGGTCACTCTTCGGAGCCGGCAACGCCGAATCCTCCAGCTGTCTCATCTCTGTAGAATCACCAGCAGTCTCATCCAAATGTGCAGGTCTGGCTGCAGCTAGTCTTGCTTCATCTTGGATCTTCTGAGACCAAAACGGATTCACCTGCGCACCCAGATCCCCAGTTGCACCAACAGTGGTCTCTGATACAGATGCTGTCACGTGTCCCTCTGCAGATCCCTCAGCCCCATCACCAATCTGCAATGGCCCTGCTTCAGGTTCTACTTCTCTCAACACATCTCTAACAGCTTCAGCATCAACTGTGCCCACCGCCAGCTGCTGCTGTCCAGGTTCTGCAGCTGATCCCTCACTCCCTTGACCTTTTCCAGCCCGACGTCGCAAGACCGGATCCATGGCTTCAACACTCTAAGCCCNGACTGCCCAGCGCGCCTTCTCGCTGTTTTCCTTGATCACAAAAGGCCTGTCGTCGGTCGAATCCTGTAATCACATGTTTTGGATAGTGCTGAATGAGCGGAGGAGCTTGACTGTTCGCATGGGGGTCCCTCATCAATGGGCCCCAAAACCCTATTCTGATAATTTAGGCCCCTACATTACTCGGGGTTTGCAATTTCGCATTATCAAGACTCCTGACCCGGATGCAGGACAAGAGCAAGGTCCGAATCTACAGGCTGCGTCGTCCTTCAGTTTCGCCATGTGTAGCAGCATTGGGCTTATGATGTGTTTGCATGGTCAGACTTCGGTCAAGCAGGCAGGGCTGTGAGAAAGCGATGCGGCTGGCGAAAGAAGGCGTCAAGTTGAGCATCCGTTCGACTCTCAGAGTGGGTCCCTTGTCCAGCCTCGAAACTCTTCTTGCACCGCCCTCGAAGAGCCGAATCTCGTGATCTCGTGTGTTCCAGGCACGACGAGCATTTGTCAGATGTTGTGCATTGTGCGGAAATTGCTGTGGCATGTTGCGATGCTGTAGGACGCCAGAGTTGTCACCAGAGCAGAAAGCATGCCAATGGGAATAAGTTCGCACAGCATTTTTCACAACAATGCCGGTACATTGACCTGAAATCCCAAAACGACATGCAGACCGAGCTTACTGGATGTAACATACAAGCCTGAATAGCTATTGCCATGGCAATCGTAGCCCCTTCTAGTCCTTAAGTAAAGATACTACACCCCAAAACCCTATTCCAATGGTTAAGACCCTCTTGAATAGAACCCTTATAGAACCTTCATAGTGCTCCCATTTTACTTATTCAGGCACCCGCTAAGACAAGGTCTGGAGGATCGATATGCAGAGTGCATGGCCAACTACTGGGTGTCTCGTCTGCAAGGGGTTTAGTGTTGAGGGTTCTGAACAAGGAGTGGCAGCAAGAGTGAAGGAGAATGAATGCCACATGAGGTGAGGGCTGGCTGTCCCGAAACAGGTTCAAGAGGTCGGGAGAGCAGAGTACAGTGCCCTTCGCAGAGTCTTGGTACTAGTTCATCTTCGCTCTCACAGCTGAATCTTGCAGCCGCCTCGACAAATAAGACGGCATTGTAGGATCTGCCAGTTCAGCAGATTTGTTTTTGTAATTTCGGGCTCACTGCTACTAGAGTCCCAATCCACACCATGCGGTCGCAGCTGCCCAGCCTGTGCGACTTTCCGTGATGAAACTTCTCTTCACAAGTGAAGAAGACTGATTCAGGAAAACCCTAAACCCTAAACCTTAAACTCTAAACCCTAAACCTTAAAATCTCTACCCTAAACCCTCAACCCTAAACCGGAAGGACAGTCAACCTGGAGCTGAGGTTGGTACCATGCATATCATGATGGGCCCGCCCCTGAGATCCTGGCTGCGTCATGCCTCGTTTAGGGTCAGAAGCTCTGTCTCCACTTGGAGGATCATGGGACGTAATGACTATGCTTATACGTACTGTAGTTGGGGTTAAAAGTAACTGTAAGTGTAGCTACCATAATAATAACCCTAGTTACTAAGTCCCATGACCCATATAAGTTATAAGTAACTATAAGTATAGTTCGTTCCCCTATTAATATCCTTTAAGCATCTCTGGTCAGGTACTAGAGCATCCGCTCCTGTCGGCATCACGACCCTATGTCCTTAGCCTTCACGGCGCAGGTCGTCCAAAGGAAGCTCGCGTCAATGCCGACGTGTCGCTTGAGATTGCGAAGTCCAAGCGGGATATGTCGGGTTCTCAGAAATGTGATGGGCCCCCCGCTTCTCTGAGTTGGCACGTAATGCTCACCGAATCGGTGCAGACTAAGGCTCAGCGAGATGTATGCCCGTGGGCTTCTGGCACAGAACTCGGCTTGCACGGGCGAAGCCGTCGATATGTAAAACTGTTCAAGCCAGCATTTCGACCAGAGTTTACTGAGAAATCTTTTAATGTGTTTAGTTCTTGACCAAGTTAGGGCCACGGGCTTCTGTGCTGTGTACAGTCAGGTGCAGATCTGCCTGCAAGAGAAGGACGTCAAGAGTGCCAAAGAGAATCTTAAAGACGTGCAGGCGGGGATGCTTGGGTTTTGGAAATTCTAATCCCCGAAACCCGGAGCTTGTTGACCTTACGCTCAGAGGACGTCGCATCATCAACATCATTATCACCTGCACCATCTTCACCATCGTCAGCATCATCGTCATCAAGATAACGATGGTGATGTCGACGACCAGTAACGACGAGTACTGCAGCTGCTGCTGCTGCTGCCGTTAGGGATTGTGTTTTGAGGTCCCGAATGCCAGCCCCTCAAAGTGATAAGTAATAAGTCCAGATACTATCCAGCTAAGGCGCTAAGCCCTATGACCTGTCTGCAATACCAATATCTTGAACCAACGTCCCTCAAACGTATAGATATAGACGCCACAATATCCGGAACCTCCAGCACATAGGTCAAGACCTTTTCAAGCTGAAGCTTTGGACCCGGTGACGGGGAAAGTGCTCTCAACAGTCACTTCTAAACGCACTGAAACCCGTTAAAGCTCTGCAAGCCCGAAAAACTAAGAAACCATAAAGCCCAAAAGCCTTTCAAACCTGGAAAAGACAAAGAACCGACGACTCGAACATATAGCCATGGAGCTTAGTGACCCCTCCTGCCACCTAGACCCCACCCTCAGCCCTACATACGATGAAGCCCTAAAGAAGTCCCATAATATAGGGGCCTAAATAACATACTGTAGGGTTCCTTTAAAGGGGTCTATAAGGGTTACTATAAGGGATCTATAAGGGTACTCTACTATGGGGGCATGCATAATCACCTATACTATTTTGGGGGTTCCTTATTCTAATTTTAGTATATTGGGCACCAAAACCCTATTCTAATTAATAAGGCCCATATATTATTGTAATTATAGTATAATGGGTCCCAAAACCCTACTCTAATTATTAAGGCCCCTATAGTAGTCATGGGCTTCCAGGGCCTGGCGGAAGAGCTTGGCGATCCCCAAGGCTCCTCCAAGTTCAGGGGTACCAGGGATCCTACTTTAGGGTTCCTTTGAAGGGGTCTATAAGGGTTACTATAAGGGGTCTATATGGGTACTATAATAATGTAGGAACCTGTTTAGGGTTTAGGGGCTTTAGGGGGCTTAGGGGGTTTAGGGTTTGGGGTTCAGGGTTTAGGGTTTAGGGTTTCGGGATGTAATATAATGTAGGAATCTGATTAAGAAACCCTGGCCTTACAAACCGAAGATAGTAGGATTCATATAAGGAACCCGAATAAAGGCCCAAGGTTGCTTATTCAGGTTCCTACTATTCCCCAGAAGCTCCAAAACCCCTTAATTAAGGAATATACCTAAATTATACTAGGAACCCTAATCAGATTTGAGGCCTACTCCTTCATTAAGGGGTTTTGCAGGCTGTGGGATTCTAGGGTTTGCGTTGAAGTCCCTAAACCCTAAACCCTAAACCTCTAAAAGATGGCTCAGGGCCCGGTGGGGGTTTTCCCCGGTCTTGTGGAGCCAATTCCCGGGAGGTTCGTCCGTGCGCCCTGCATTCTCTAAAGGAAGCCACTCTCCCTGAGAAGCACTCCTATTGAGATATTGAGAGATCCTAAACCCTAGCCCTAAACCCTGCCCTAAACCCTAAACGCTAAGCCCCTAAACTCTAAGCCCTAAGCCCTAAACCCTGAGCCCCTAGCCCCAAACCCCTAAGAAGAAGTCCTTTTCAAAGATCTTCTGTCGAGCGATCTCTCCCCTGACCTAGAAAACTTGCAGGGATGAAGCCCTATACGGTTGTTATTATTGATATTCATATTACGTGATTCGAGTCCATTAGAGTATATAGTAGAATATATCAACAATATCGTCGAATTGTGAGGGTATGTGGTATAAAGTTTATCGTATCTACCCCTTTGAAGAAGTCATGGAAGAACCTCGCCCCTGCTGCCAGCCAAAGCCATGGCCGATCAGCTCAAGGAGTTGGTGCTGGGCGGCCGCCCGAGCTTAGGGTTGAGGTTTTAGGGTTTAGGGTTCAGGGTTTAGGGTTCAGGGTTGAGGGTTTAGGGTTGAGGTTTTAGAATTTAAGGTTCAGGGTTTATGGTTTAGGCTTTAGGGTTCAGGGTTGAGGGTTTAGGGGTTTAGGGGGTAGCTCGCTCTTCTCTTCGGGCTCTTGTTCTTTTGAATGAGTGTGTCTTCGGTCTTCCGGCATCTTGTTTAGGATTTGCTTCTTTCTTTTGGGGCTTCTGGGGTTGCGGCTTCATGCACGCGGGTCCCTGAGTTTGTCTTGGGGTTCATTTGGAGCCTTAAACCCACAGGGTTTGACGTGCGGATCCTGTGCCAAAGCGCCTGTAATTGGGCCTACCAGGCTCGGGCGTGCAGGAAGCTGTCCCACAGGCGCGGCGGGGGCGAGAGAACCAGTGGGGAGAATGCAGCGGAGAGTGCAAAGTGCTGCAGGGTCTAGGAGGATTTAGTTGAGAATGACTTCGACGATCATTCTGTGATGCCGCTTTCGGCACAGGCTGCAGCGGTGGCTGCCCCGACACAGGAGTGCTGCCTACATTGCATCCGCAGGGTTGCCAGCGGAAGTGGTGGCTCTCTAGAGAAGTTCTAGCGAACCTTTGTTTTGCGTCAGTTGGTTAAAAGTTGGGCTTTTGTCGAGCTCATGTCCTGATGTTACGACTGAAGCAGCCTTATCCGAGCAGTTGCTTCCAGCGCCTCTTCATGTCTTCTTATCCATGTCAGCTCCCCAGTTGTGTAAAGTGTAATTAATTTGAAGTGGCATGCCATGAAGTGCTTGCCCTTCATGGAGCCATCCATGTGTTCATCACACAGGCTTCTGAGGGATGAGAAGCTGGTTGAAGGCTGCAGCTGCTAAACCCAAACCTGAAAAATCTCTGCATACCTCAAGTCTGTATAGCATCCAGGAAGAAATACTGCCAGCGGTGCAAATGCAACCGTGATTTGCCGTCGGATTTCTTGTCACAGAGGCTGGACGAAAGCCTGGATGCGCAAGTGCCTCGTGCAATCCGAGACCCCTTACCACTTATTACTGAGTTCTGATAGCAACAATAACAATAACCAACCTGCTCTCAGAACTTGATGTTCTTGTCGGGAAGGACTTTGGTGGTGTCTCTTCGGCAGCCACTTCTGAAGACTTGGCCCTCAGCTCAGTCTTCGCAATTGATGAAACTTTTTTGCGTTGCGCGGGCTCTGGGGTTCGGAGCAATGGCGTAGGGTGTATTATGCAGTTTCCTGGAAGTGCATGCGGATGTGCAGATGGTGACCCTTGTGTCACGCGACGCTGATGCCCAAGCACTCAAGCCCCGAGTTCCGAAGGCCTACATTGCACCAGATCCACTCACCATCAAGTAGCGGGCTCAGTGCATCCAGGACGCCAAGGCGTAAGTGAGATATGCAGGCTCCCTAGTCCAGAGAGCCTTGTCGTGCTAAGGACCCACATCATCGCGATGGTGAAGAACATGGTCGGTGGCGGTGACGAGGTTGACGGTGACACGCCACTCATGGAGTTCGTGCCTCGAATCTCGGGACAGGGAACTGCCAGAACCCAGAAGTGACTTAGAGCTTGTGGCTGACTGCTAACCTCCGACTTCAGAGCTCGAGCGGTTGTCCTCAGACTGGACGAATTTGTAGCGAGATAGTAATATACGAATATAATAATAATATATATTAAAAATGGTATTATGATACTATTATATTGCTAATGTGCTATTATTGCGATGGTCCTTCTCAGCTTTACTTGGAACCCAGGTCCGGTGTGGACAGCCTGGCTAGCGTGGAGCTGCGAACACAGCTGCAAGGGGTTGGCAACGACACGCTTGTTTCGGAATGGAGCTTCTTCGCTGCTGAAAAGAGGTTCTCAGGCAGAAGCAACTTCGCAAACTCATTTGCGAAGAAATTGAGTGATCCGTCCGGGCATGCCAGGAGTTCAAGGTCAACTTGCCTTCGACAGTCATGTTCAACTATCCCACCATCGAGGGCTTGACTGGGTCACAGCCTCAGGCTGAAAGAAGAATCGCCTGGAAGCTCTTACTTCCCAGACCTTCCAAAATCCCTTACTTCAGGACTATACTCTAAACTATATTCGGGATCCGATTATAAATTAAGGTATATTCCATAATTTAGGGATTTTGGAAGGTCTGGGTAGTAGGAATGCCTTTTGAACCTCTTGACGCCGGAGGCTCCTTGTCGACGAGTGCACGCAGAAGAAGATCACCTGGACTGGCTGAGGAGAGGGTCGAGACTCGGTTTCAGGGTTTGGGGTTCAAGCATGGGGTTCAGGGTTTGGGGTTTTGGGGCCAAAACCTTAAACCTCAAACCCTAAACCTTAAGCCCTAAACCGTAAACCCTAAACCCTAAACCCTAAACCGTGGGTTTTGGGGCTTGTGACCTGAAGAGTGTGGGGCGGGTGGTAGCCTACCGGGGACGCGAGGCTGTCTTCATATAGGGGCTTGAATAATTACCTACATTATTTTGGGGGTTCCTGATTATAGGTATAGTATACCGGGCCCCAATTAAACCCCTATTCTAAGAATTAAGCCCACATTGCGCTCATGTCCATCCCTATCCATTTGGGAGCTCTCCAGCAGCATTTAGGGGCTCTCCCAGGCTCCAGTTAGGAGCACTGTTGCCAGAATGGTAATATACTGCAAGATACTTTAGCCTACTATAGTGTACTGTAATATACTGTAATATACCATCATATAAACATGTATTATAGTACATTATAGTATAGCATTAAACTTTTACAGTGAGTTGGTGAGTGATGGCACCTGCGCTGCCTTCGATACCTCAGAGGCGGCGACAGCCCACCACGAACCTTACCCAGGCCCGCAGACTGGAAGGGGTAGAGAGCCTGCCAGCATTACCATCTTGGCAGGCGCCGGTTGTGAGGACCGTACACCTCTATGAGCATGTCCATGATCACCATCACTTCGTGTATCCGCGACGAAGGCCATCTGTGCCGTCAGTGCTTGAGCCACTGCCTGAAAGGAGGCCTTCGATTCCGGAAGTGGTGGTGTTGCCCTGCTCCGAAGAGCCAGTCGAGCTGGCAGAGGCTGCACCGCAGCCGGCAGTGGCCCTGGACGCAAGTGTACAGCTACACGACCTGCCCGACGTGCCGGAAGCGGAAGTGATCGGAGAAGAGGACTCGCAGGAGAAGGGTCGCGAGGCACCCGTGCGGAGCAGCCTTCTGCAGGTACTCCCCGACAAATCTCAAAGGTTGGATAGCCGCGGTTCCGTCGCCTCCTCTCGCCTCTCCTCTTACAACAGCGAAGCCTCGAAATCCCGGAATGGCAGCAAGGAGCCGCCCAGGTTACGGGCCTATAGGCCCTCAAAGAAAGAGGCCCGGAGGCCGGAGGTGGAGGACAAGCTGTCGAACAGACTCCGGGTCCTCGAAGAAGAGAGCAGGTTCGGTGGGGGGNGGGGGCGGGTCGATGTTATTATGTTATTGTAGGTTTAGGGTTTAGGTTTAGGCTTCATTTTGGGTTTGTTGGGGCGTGTGCTACTCCTATGTAAGAGCTTGATCCTTGTGAATCCTAAACCCTAAACCCTATGAAAGAGCTTGAGAAGTCGCCAGGTGGTCAGATCGGCGTCGCGACCTTCGGCGCTACATCCGGGAGTTGCCAGATAGCTCCAAGTCTAGAGCGAAGCAGAAGCTGGTGGGCCTGATGAGTTAGAATAGGGTTTAGGGTTCCTTTGTCTGAGTTTTTGTTTGAAAAGATTCCTACAACTACAGCTATAGCATATAGATATTAAGTCAGTAGTTAGACTAGGCTTCCTTTACTGTTTTCGAACAAGGGTTCCCATAACTGTTCTTTCTACGATAACGGCCTCAATACTTAAAAAAGGGCCTTGAGAGATTATCGTATGATTATAGCAAGAACCCCCAAAACAAAAAAAACAGTACCACTAATGATTCAGGTGGGCCAGAAGGTCACAGGGACGCTTCGAGACAAGACACGGCAGCTCGTCCGAGCTTTGGCAGTCAGTTCCGGAAACTTTTTTTGCATCTTGATGGAAAAACTTCAACTGAGGCTGGAGACTCAGAAGGCAAAGGACACGCAGGAGAATCGCGACATTGTCCACCACATTGAGAAAGAGCTACATGCATGTAGCCGCTCTCGGCACAAGGTCATGCGCATGCAGGCTGCTTTACGGCGCCGGTTAGGAATGCATTCCATGGGGCTGGTGGAGTGGCAGAGCGGCGATCAAGAGGCACATGCAGAGGAAGAGGGTCGCACTGGCGGCACAACGGACCCGCAGAGTGCCCCCACGGCCGCCGGACCGGCTTCGGAGCTGCCAAGCACGCTCAACCGTGTGTAAACGCTTTTTCCAGTTGCTTTCTGTAGCCAACTCTGCCCTGACACCGGTTCCTACAAAGATAGACATCCTACAGCAAGCATTCCCCCATGCTAAGCCCTAAACCCGATCCATCAAGCCCCGCCCCACCAGCCGCCGCACTCCATCGGGAGCAAGCTGTAGTGTTTAGGCCGAAGAAAAAGAGCCGCCACTTTTAGGCGGCTACTGAAACCTGGGTTCTTGTTGAGGCAGTGGGTTTATGTTGCCAAGGTAAGGAAACCATACCTCTTAACCTAGCTCCGTATTATGGTGACTTAAATCTAATTCCACAACAAGAACCCAGAAACCCAAGGTTCACTCGAATTCACGGAGGACCGTGGCTCCTCCTAAGGAGGACAGTAAGGCAGTGAAGTAAAAAGCCAGGGAGGAGGGCAAGGTAGGGGTTTAAGGTTTAGGGGCCTGAAGAAGCATCCCTGATTAGGGAGTCCTTATAGCTAGGACTTCTCTTCTATTTGAGGGTTATATTCGGGTCGCAAAGGAATCCTTATCACAAGTTTTTCATTTTCGGGGCGATACTAAGGTCGCCTGGCCCATGCCCTTCGTTCCCCCATGTGCTCGAAGCCATAAACCCAAAACCCAAAACCCAAATCTCACACATGACAGGAGGCTCCTCCCTGCCGGAAGAGGACGTGAGATGAACCTGGGTTGCCGGGCATTAGATCTTCCATGTTTTGATCCGGATTAGATCTTCCATGTTTTGATCCGGGACTCCCCCAAGTGTACTGAAGACAGCTACCCTGTCAGAATCTCAAGCTTTGGGGTGCAACCGCAGCCGTATAAGTAGGCTAGCAGTAACCATGACTCTACAAGCGCAGTGATGCCAGTATACCGAGTGCAAGGCTTTAAGACTTTAGGAGTCGGGCAACTTCGCAAGTGCAAGGCTTCCAAGCCCCAAGCTCGAAGCGAGCCTCGGAGACCTCCGCAGTCTCCTGCCGCTCGCCGTTTCCAACCCGCACGCGTCCCACGAAAGCTTCGACAAAAAGCGCTCCGAGAGGGTAAGGTGTCAGCTAAATCCAACTATTGTTTTATAGTATACTCTAGTAGAGTAGAGTATAGTACATTGTATTATAACATAGTATATCTTAGTATAGTAAAGTGAAGTCTAGTATAATTAGTGTAGCATAGTACAGTGTAGCATAGACCTGCTCGTGGGGGCGCAGGGGCCATCTGCCAGGTCTACGTCGGCCGCGGCGCGTCGCGAGTCAGGGATCTCTTCAGACAGGTAGGGTTCTCGGTTCCTCGAGCAGCGCGAAGTTGCCAGAATGGTAATATACAAAAATATACCATAATTCACAACATGTTATAGTATACTATGGTATAGTATAGTACACTGTAGTATATTATAGTATAGTATTACTATATATATGCTTCAATAGCTCGTTTCGGAGCGCCTTGACACCTGTCGGCACCCAGAAGCCTGGTTCTAGAGACTCGAGGCAAGAAGCATGGCACCTGTGGTGCTTTTCCTGGACGAGCTGGATGCACTAGGCGCGGCCTCTGTCCCGAACTTCGGACAAAGGGGCATGGAAGCACACTTCAGCATGTCTCGTCTGCTTCGAGAGACAAGAAGACCTTGCAGAAGCCGGGTTGCACGCAACAGCTTTAGCTCCAGCACCTGAGAGCATTCATCTTTTAAGAAGTTGAAGTTTCGGGTTTCAGGGTTGAGTTGGGGTCTCGGATTTCGTTCTTGTTGCGCTGCTTCCGCAGGCAATCTGTTAAGCAGTGTGTGCCCAAGCTGTAGCCCAGACTGCAATACTCGAACCGCTTCCAGCTTGCTTGAGTCATCTTCAACTTCAACATCCATTCCCTGAAATCGTGATATAGGGGCCCAAATAATTACTAATACTATTTTGGGGGTTCTTTATTGTAATTATAGTATCATGGGCCCCAAAACCTATTCTGATTATTCAGGCCCCTATAATAATGTTTAATCTCCTGACACCCACAGCCTCACAGGCTTCCTCCAAACCGTCCACTCCCAAGCCCCAGGACTGGAACATCCGGAATCCTCAACCCTAAACCATGAACCCTAAAACCCTAAAGCCAGGGCGAGAGCCCAGAGAACCCTAAAACCCTAAAGCCAGGGTGACAGCCCAGAGTGGCAGTGCAGCGGAGAGAAAGAGCACACCCCAGCCTTTCAAAACAAAAAGCGCTGAGCCCCAAAGCCCTGAAACCCTAGAAGCCCTAAAGCCCTGTGAGCTCTAAAGCCCCAAAAGCCATCAAATCCTTAAAAGCTTTGAACAACGACACAGCCCTACAGCCCCAAAAAGGCACGCGCAGTCGGGGTCAGGGAGGGCTCGGCGGGGGCGAGGAGACTTGGGGGGCTTTACTGTATGTCAATTAAAGATTTAGAGGTTTGGGGTTTAGGGGTTTAGGGTCTAGGGTTTAGGGGTTTAGGCGTTTAGGGTTTAGGGTTTAGGGTAGGGATCTTCCTCAGTCAGCGGCTTTTGCTGGAGTTTGATTGAGGGGATCTTCTTTAAGCAAGGGGTCTTACTAGATTTTGATTTGAGGGATCTTCCTGAACTAGGGGGTTTTGGGGTGTCCCGGAAACGCAGGGATTGCTTGTTTTGTAGGGTTACTTTTAGCCTTCTGTTGCTGTTGCCTGCAGTCTGTTCCAATGGGGGCTTCATTAAGCAGTTTCTAGCCAAAGCACCGGAATCGGGCTTATGATCCTTAGATGCTTTGTTCAGGGTGGGAGTCCGTGGGTTTGCAGGATCTACAGTGCACATTTTGGCCCTAAACCCTGAACCCTAAGCCCTAAGCCCTAAACCCTAAGCCCTAAGCCCTAAGCCCTAAACCCTAAACCCTAAACCCTAACCCTAAAAGCCCTAAACCCTAAGCCCTAAACCCTAAACCCTAACCCTAAAAGCCCTAAACCTTGGGTTTGGAAGTCTTGAGGCCGAAGTTGGAATGTGAGCAGGGCGACTTACCTTGCTTAAGACGTGCGGTTAAGAAAACCACCAGGCCGTAATGGGTTTAGGGTTTAGGGTTTAGGGTAATTAACAATAGGATCCTCGTATGGTCACTTGCAAGCATAGTATACTTTACTCCAAAACCCCGTTCGAAACATGAAGCCCCCTACTGGGAGGTTCATGGGTAGTTATAAAATGGGGTTATAAGTCCCCTAATATGGGTTCTTATAACCCTACTGAAAACTACCCATGAACCTCCAAGTATATCAGGCCGCAAGGTTTGGAAAGGTGAGTTGAGGGTCCCTGCAGCTGCGCCGGACCCTCGAAACAGCACACTGATCCATCACAGCCCTGCTGTCGATTTCCTGAAGGCAGGCGGCAAATCCTCCATGAATCAAAGGGTTTTGATGTCCTAAATCCTAAACCGTAGATCCTACACCTACAAGGTATTCTGACTGTAGCAGGGAGGAAAAGGGCCCTCAAAAAAAAAAGGATCCTACACCCTAGACCTGCCCAAAAAGGCTCCTTGGATCTGCCAAGAAAAGGTCCTTCAACAAAAACCCTAAGCCCTAAACCTCGGAACATCTGCAGGAGTATGTGCAGACCCTGAACCAGATCCTCACGGAGCTGGATGGGCCGTTGCTCCCGGAGTGAGTTGCTGCGTTTCATGCGAGGCCCAAGGCACGGACAGAGTTGCGCACAGAGCCCTCAAACCCGAAATCCTAAGTCTTAAACCCTTAAAACAACCCATATAGTGCCCTTGTAATAATAACCCGAAGCCAGGAATAGACCCTAAGAGCTATGCGGAGGTTTCATGGACATGGTGACGGCATCGTCGTCCTTGGAGCGACGAATCGCCAGGAGGTGCCGGCAGTCTGAAGCCATCGGATGCTGCGGATCGGGGGGCTTAGGGTTTAGGGTTTGGGGTTTAGCAACTAATAGTGGTTTCGGGGTTTAGTAACTAATAGTGGTTTAGGGGTTTAGTAACTAATAGTGGTTTAGGGGTTTAGGAGTTGGGTATAGCATGACGCAAAAACCCAGCAAGCAGACACACTACCAGTACATAGATGCATGAATAACTTACAGATCAGTACAGAACCATGTATGCATCTATGGATGTATGCATGCATGGATGTATGGACGCATTTTTGTTAATATGGGAGTTTCCGAAAATAGGGGACCCTGATATGGTACCCTAAATAGTAGCATCCTTATTATAAGGACCCCCAAATAAGATACCCCTAGTTTTCGGAAACTCCTATATGGGTGGTTGTCAAAATTAGGGTCCCTTTTGGGGTACCCTAAATATTAGGTGCCGTACTATATTAAGGACCCAAAAAGGGACCATAATTTTTGACAACCACCCATATATTTGTAGGCTATCCGGTCTCCTCTGCGTTCCGACTTGGAGGGCTCGTGAAATGATGAGGAGTCTTGGAGGTGTCAATGGACGGTTCGGGGTGTAGGGCTCCTGAAAGGGTTCCTTAAAGGGTTCCTTAAAGGGTTCCTTATAGGGTTCCTTAAAGGGTTCCTTAAAGGGTTCCTTGTAGGGTTCCTTAAAGGGTTCCTTGTAGGGTTCCTTAAAGGGTTCCTTATAGGGTTCCTTATAGGGTTCCTTAAAGGGTTCTACAAGGGATCTATGGGGGTTTTAGGGTCTACTAGGTTCCTGAGTAGTACCCTTCTGCCTTCGTCCGCCTGGGGGTCCGCCTCCGGGTTTCCCGAACTCGCTGTCTTCCTAAAAGCACCGGCCGCCAACGCGGTCTTTAACACCCAAAACCGTAAACCCTAAACCCAAAACCCAAAACCGCAAACCCTAAACTCCTAAACCCTAACCCTAAACCCCTAAACCCCTAAACCCCTAAACCCCCAAACCCCTAAACCCTAAACCCTATTATTGAGGCCCCTTGTTTTCGGTAAGCGTTGATCTGCGAGGCCATTGATCCGGCCTTGTTGCGACCGGGTCGCCGCGACCTTGTGCGACCTTTCTCTGGAAGCTCAAAGGATCGTTATTACGATTGCTGGGTTTAGGGTTTAGGGGTTTACGGTTTAGGGTTTAGGACTGTTCGTACTATTAAATTATTGTTACAGTTACAAGTGTTACTGTTGATACTGTTATTGCTATGATTACAAGTGTTGCTACTATTATCACGGTTGTCGCTACTATTACTGTTTCTGAGGGTTTGCTGCTCAGATGGGCCCCTGAAAGGCAGCCTGACCAGCAACGGCAGCATTGTTTTGACAACAGCCGTGCTGGGGTTTAGGGGTTTCGGGGTTTACGGGTTCACGGGTTTAGGGGTTTGGGGTTGAGGGTGGGGATTGTCGCCCAGAGTCGCCCAGGCTTCGATCGGTTTATCCAAGTGGATCTCCCCGATGAGGACCTCCCGGGACTGTCGCTGAATCGGTGCTTGAGCCTCCCGTTAGCTGCCATGAGCCCTAATATAGCGGCCTACATAATGACCAGTATTGCTCTTAGGGATCCTTACTATGACTGTAGTGGAATATACCCCCCCAAACCCTATTCTGGTTGTTAAGGCCCTTATGTTAGGCCCTAGGAAGCTTGCTTGAAACCGTAAGCAGACCCTACACCCCATTGTGTATATATATATACATACACAACAATATCTCTCTCTCTCTCTCTATATTTTTATGGTCACCCCCACAAAAATATATATACACACACATACATTTATGTTTCCATATATATATATATACATATACACACATCTGTATCTGTATTTATACATATATTTATATATGTATATCTATATCTATATACATATATATATACACCTCTCTCTCTCTCTCGCTCTGTCTTTCTCCGTCTCACTCTCTCTCTCCCTCCCTCCCTCTCTCTCTCTCCGTTTGGCTTTGCAGGACGAGCGAAAAGCAATTTTCCGAATTCATGTCCGCAAGGCCCGGTCGAATCCCATAAAGCGAAAGTCTAGTCATCTGGGCAGTTCTCTAAATTAGGCTTTCTTTTGGGGTCCTTGAGGGTCCCGGTCCCTCTTAGGGTCCTTTTTATAAGGGTGCGGTACTATTTTTGGGGACCTAAATAGTCGTATGATAATGATTTTGGAATTAGCGGTAGTAACAATCGTGACAACAACTGTCCTGCTAAGACAACTGGTGGTAGAAGCAGTTGTGGTAGAAGTAGTTAGTAGTAGTAGTAGGCGCCCCCCCCTACCAACCACCCCCCCCCACATACTCCTCTAACACACATCCGTTTTACTCGTTATTTACAGTACTTTCGTCATGTCGGAACATCTTATGAGGCTTAAACGCACGCCTGGGTTTTTGAAAAATCCAGGCGTCGATTCTGGACTNACCACTTCAAAGACAAACCCTCCTACGCTGAGGTCTGGGCTTCAAGGGTGTTGGCGAGCCTCTCCCATGTACAGCTGGCATCTTTGTTTTTGATGTTTAGAAGATGTTGCGCTCCAGGTCTTGGTAGTGTTTAATTCTTCTTGGCAGCACCTGCTTGTTCCACGGTATTTACAGTGTTTTCGTACTATCCGACCACCTGTGGTTTGGCAGTTTCTTCCCCGTCGAATTTGCAACTCCAGTTGCTGTCGCAGTTTT
>BGNK01000233.1:241855-275682 GCA_003297005.1 Symbiodinium sp. clade A Y106 | reverse complement strand
GGGGGGGGGGCGTGGCTAGTAGTAGTAGGACTAGTAGTAGTAGTAGTAGTAGTAGTAGTAGTAGTAGTAATAGTAGTAATAGTAGTAGTAGTAGTCGTCGTCGTCGTCAGTAGTAGCAGTAGCAGCAGTAGTAGTACTAGTAGTAGTAGTAGCAGTAGTAGCAGGAGTAGTAGTAGTAGTAGTACTAGTACTAGTACTAGTACTAGTACTAGTACTAGTACTAGTAGTAGTAGTAGTAGTAGTAGTAGTAGTAGTAGTAGTAACCGTACTCATGATTTTGTAGCGTTACTTGTTGCTCGCAGCACCACAGGGTGACCTGCAGTAAGTAGCACAGCCGAGACAAGTTGGCAGGCGGACGAAAGCCTGTCAGTGGAGGTTGGGCCTGCCGTCAGTTTCCATTACATTGCATACTATTTCAAATTGTGTGGTCTAACTCGCAATCAGTTCTGACGAGGCAGGCACTGTGAATTCCATCGCGTCTTCCTCAGCAGGCAGGGCCTTTTGCGAGGGTGCGGTGCGGTCTCCAGTCTTCCATAGTTTCTGGGTCAGGCAGGGGCCTTGGGCTGTGCGCTGTCTTGTACTCGAGTCGTGGGGTGTGGGTTGGTAGAAGCACTTGGTGAGCGAATGTTCGCAAGCCGTTGGGGTTTGGAGTTGAGGGACCGAGTGAAGGGGTTGGCCTCGCAGGCAAGCGGCAAATTGAGCACGAGCAGTTGCACACAAAGCAACAATTGGGAATAGCTGCGCCTTTCCTAGAGAGGAATCGGGGCAAAGGTGAGCATGGCAACGCAACAATGACGCATGCAAAGAATCACTCTATGACGACGGCAGACAACAATACAACACAACAGCAATGACGGCAGCAACCACATGATGGTTGTGAAGGCGATCTCATTTAAACCCGAGAGAGCTTGAGTCACTTTCCAAAGGTTGAGTTCTCTGTCCATGCCCGGATCCATGGTTTATGCTAATGTAACGGCCTTACTGATTGGAATGCGGTTTTGGGGGTTCCTGGGTTTTGGGGGTTCCTGATTACAAGTATAGTATATTATACCCCCAAACCCTATTCTAATTATTCAGGCCCTTACATTACAGTACCCTTACAGATCCCTTATAGTAACCCTTAGAGACCCCTTTAAAGGAGCCCTATTCAAATTATGAAGGCCCCTGCACTACCAGGGTTGGGGCGGGCGGCAAGCGTAGGCCAGGGCTTGCGGTTCCCTACGCACCCAGAGGGTACAAGTACCTCAATAGTAGGGCTTTAGGTCCCAAATTCCATACTCTGAATGGTTTTTGATCCTTGAAGCCCTACTTTTTGGGTACTTGGACCCTCTGGTGCAGGTTTCAGTGGCGCAGAGCTTGCCAACGTCGTGAACGAGGCCCGGCCTGCTCGAATAGAGAGGCTTAGGGTTTAGGGTTAGGGTTCGTTGATACAAGTTCGCAAAAAAATCCCGAAACCCGATTCTAGTTGTTAAGCCGTCTGTTTTAGCTGCAAATGAGTCCCAGCTCGTCACCTAATGCCCTGCAGAAGGAGAAACCCAAGTCAAACGCTCGAGGCTCTAGGTTACTAGAAGCCCCGGACATGGAATGAACATTATATTATATAGTACCCCTATACATCCCTTATAGTAACCCTTCTAGACCCCTTTAAAGGAACCCTATTCTAGTGTTAGAAAGCTAAAACTAATCTTAAAATAGTGTTTTGGAATCAAATTCATGTGATGTTGAATGCACCGACCTCTGGCAAGGGGTGAAGCCTTAGGCAGTTTTGGTTCCAAGACTTCTGCGAAAGTAGGCAGATGCACAAGCACGTAGACAGACTCTTTCAGCCATTGGCTTTGGATTGAGGAACAGGCCCGATGGGCTGGGGTTTGGCGCTCAGGGTGATGTGCGCCGGATCAGGCGATTTTCCTGGCCCTGCGCGACACGAGATCACAACCTACTGCGAAGGCACCTGCTTGGGCATTTCACGTTGGAAGAGTAGGTGCTTACTGCTATGCTCGCACATGGCTTGAAACAGTCTTATCCACCCCATCCCGAACTATATCCTCTGCAACATCCTTCCCCACCACCATTGGTTGTCTCTTTGTCAATGTACTGTTGCTCTTGCTGCAAGATTCTTGCTGCGGCTGATGCATGCAACTCTGCTGCTGCATGCTAGGACTTCTCGGATGCCCTGGACCGCCGAAAGGCCAGCGGCATGCATGAATCCGCAAGGATCTTCGCCAAGCTCGCGATATCCAGCCCGGTGCATGTGGCCGTGCTAGCATGTAGTTGGAGGAGTAGTAACTGAGTAGTACTTGCCGCGGCAGTGGTGGCGGTGGTGGCGGCAGCAGTGTCCTCAAGAAAGACGCCTCCAAGTCATAAAGAAGCTTGAATAATTACCAGCACTATTTCTCAAGGGTCCTATCATGTGCATAGTCTAATGCCGCCAGACCTTATTTTCAATTGTGAGGGCACCTGCCCTTGTTACTAATTTAGCCTAATATGCCGCAAGACCCTATTTGTAGTTATCAAGGCTCCTAAAGCCTAAACCCCTCTAAAGCCTAAGCGCTAAACCCTAAACCCTGTGCAGACTCAAAAAGGGGCCCTTAAAACCAACAAAACCCTAAACCCTATAGTGGAAGCCAGAAAGTTGGAACATGGCTTTAGGAGGATTCGTGCTAGGATCCCTTATAATTACCTTAAGGGCATGAGGAGAATGATGTTCCAACTTTCTGGCTTCTACTATAATCCTATGGTAAGTTCAGGTGGCCCGGAGGGCCGTGGGCTGCGGCAGCACCTCCCTAAATGGCGATGCGTCGGGTCTAGGCTGGCGAAGGGTTCATGGCTCAACGGAGGGCGAGGGTTGAGAGGTTTGGGTGGAATACAGGGGCCTAAATAGTTACTTCAGGGTTCCTCTAAGGGGGCTATAAGGGTTACTATAAGGGATCTATATGGGTACTACAATATAGGGGCCTGAATAATTACCTAATACTATTTTGGGGGTTCCTTATTGTAATTATAGTATAATGGGCCCGAAAACCCTATTCTAATTATAAAGGCCCCTATAGTAATGGAGTTTAGGGTTTAGAGTTCCGGGTTCAGGGTTTAGTGTTCTGGGTTTGGGGTTGAGGGTTTAGAGGTTTTTCTGTTTAGTCTTTGACAGCTAGCTTTGGCTGAGTTTGGGTTTTAGGCACCTCCAAGGCTCGTGATGAGAGCCATGGCATTCCGGACTTCGGTTCACTTTCGATGTGATGAATCATTTGAATACCTTATGATAACTATGGTAAAATATACCCCCAAAAACTCTATTCTAATTGTTAAGGCCTCTGCATTAAAGAGGGTGAGTGCCCAGTACAAGGCCCATCAGAGCAATGTAGGAAAGCCGCCCCGGTGCCAGGGTTCCGAATGCCGCGGCCCTGGCCCAAGGCGGGGCAGGGTTCTACAAGGTTCTACTAGGGTTTCGGGTTTCGGGTTAGGGTTGAGGGTCGCTATAAGTAAACGGCTCGATAAGGGTTCCTGTCAGGGTTGTATGAGATAGGTACCTGTTACCCTAGTTTCCAGACGAGGCGAGCCGAGATCTGATCTTGTAGTATAGGAGCCTTACAGTAATACGATACCCGGTTCACTAGTATCTCCCAGGTCTTGTCCATATTATAGGTACAACAGTGGTATCATATACCTCCAAACCTATTCCAGCGATATTGTCCCTATCGTAGACATCATTAGACATCAACATGTTGAGACCTCAGGAACTGCACATAGCACTATTACAGAAAGTAGTGTTGTAAACCCTAAACCCGCTCACACTTAATCCCGAAACCCTAAACTCGTAAACCTTGAACCCTGAAGCCCTACACCGACAATCCCCAAAGCCCTAAACCCTAAAACCCTAAACCCTAAGCACGGCTTGGCTGGAGACGGAAAGGCGGCTGCTGCCTAGCGCCGGCTGAGAGCTCCGCTGCAAGTCGGATTGCTGCTCGTTCGACTTTGTAGTTTGACATATGGCCATAATGGTTAGAATAGGTTTCGGGGGTGTGTTTGACAGTAATGATGTCAAGGAACCCCGAGGAGTAGAAGGTTTTGGGGTTTGGCGATTCAGAGTTGTGCAGAAAGGGCGTGGGAAGTTCCTCGTGAAGGTTTTTCGTGCAAGCACGAAATGCTGCTGCGTACAGATGCTGCCAGAGCATGCTGGGAAACTGTCTGTCCGCCCTGTGAATGAGCATGACACGTTGATCACACTGACAATCTCAGTAAGTCTGCTTGTAGTGTTGGATGATTGTCGTTATCAAAACATTAATACTGTTATTATGAATTTTCAGTATTGGTATCACTTCGACATTGTACCATTGTTCTTGTTCTGATTGCCATTGCTATTACTTTTATCATTGTTGTTGTTCTTGTCATTATCAGCATTCTCACCGTCATTATTTTTAGTATTACGAGTACTACTTTTTCTTCTCCACCTCCTTCTCCTTCTGATTCGTAGTCTTTTTCTTTCTTCTTCTTACCATGATTCTGAATACTGTTACTCTTCTCACTGGTATGGTTATTATTCGTGCCTTTCTACCTATCTTTGCTATTATTGTATTTCCATCATTGTTAGTAGTGCCATCAGGACACAGCTTGCTTCCGCGACCGCCTTGAAACTCTGATAACATCTTGCTCGTGCATTCTCCTCGCAGCAGCAGCAATATCCGAGTGGTAGCATGCAGCAACCAGGAAAGCATGCAAGATGTACAGTATATATGTATATATATATATAGCATGCATGCATGCATACATATATATATATATATATATATAGCATGCATGCATGCATGCATGCATGCATGGATGGATGGATGGATGTATGTATGTATGTATATCTATTTAGAGATTATATTCAGGTATTGCTTCGAGAACCTTCTGACATCCTAAGCCCTTTTCCATCCTTTGCGCCCTTGTCGCCATGTCGGCCATGACTCCAGAGAAGACCGGCCTGGCTAGGAGCCCGACTTGACGAGGGACAGCAGAGCCGGATGATCCCAAAAAACACAAGCCTAAACCATATTGTTAGCATTTTGTGTATCATTCTTCTTCTTCTTTATCATTATTCTTTCTTCTTTTTGTGATTATTATCATTATTGTTGTTATTCTTGCTATTATGATGAACATGGCCTCAAACCATGGCTTTCAAAGATGATTCAAGTTCTCAGAGACATCCAGAAAACTGGTCATTTTTGAGTTTCGACCTAGATCACCTTGCGTGGATCCACCGACACCGTGGTGGAGTTCTTCGGCTATGCCATCAACAGCATTCTGTACCAGCGTGGGTGCCCTCTCCCAGCTTTGCTGTGGCCGTCAGTCTGCGCTTAGATCGAATATAGCGATGAAACCATGATCTAAATAGCAAAGGTCTTCATGATCAGATCGGTATTCGATCGTGTCCCTGCTTATATGAGAAATTCGGCCCTCTGCTTTCAAGATGAAGTCCACTGCATCTAATTTTGGACGCTCCTCTGTGCTCATGGTAGGGTCTACCCACCAGAGAACTTCACTTCGGTGGCCAAGTACGGATTGCATCTCGGCAGCACCTGCGATTCTTTTGCAGGAGTAATTACCATAATGCTATTTTAGGGGTTCCTTGTTATGACTATAGTTTAATATATACCATTTTGGGGGCTCTTGATTATGACTGCAGCTTAATATATACTATTTTGGGGGTTCCTCATTATGAGTGTAGTATAATATACCCCCCAAAACCCTATTCCACTTATTATGTTTCTTTCGGTGCAGCCTTCGATGCCCAGAGTCACCTGGTGTTCCTGTACCAGTGACGGCGATATTAGAGTTTTCATACTGCAATGTCATGTACCAGAACAAGTATCATATATTGTATATTGTAGCTTTATAATGGATTCGGCTCGTCCGGATCCTAAGGGATTGGGGTTTTTGGTGGGTTTAGGGTTTTACAAGTTTAGAGAGTAGGTTTAGGGATTGGTATTGGGGTTTTTGGTGTTTAGGGATTGGGTTTGGGATGGGGCATTAGGGATTCAAGCTCGTTCCCAAGTTGTGACACTTCACATCCCAGCCACTCTTTCGAGTGGTTCAGTAGTGTGAGTATCCTCTGCACCGCCCCTGAAGAATGGCCCACTTTACAAAACAGGAATTGGATGCTGCATTCAGGGTTTATCGTACTGTTGAGCATCGCGCCGAGTTACTGCCGGACCGTTGGAAGTATTGGACATGGAGTATGCGAGGATGGCGATCCTGGCAAGATCTCCAATCTCTTGAGTAATTACGTCATTCCACCCATTCTCTGGCTTGCTGTCAAAGGCCCTTACAGAAAGACTCCTCTGATACTTAAGCCCGAAACGCAACATTCCAAATTTTCAACTCCAAGAGCCTCCAACTTGACCCTGCCTGCTTCCATAGGTCCATCCTCGTGACCAAAGACAAGGGCCTGCAGGAGTACTTGGGGGAGGCGAGGCCAGGGAAGAAGTTTCCGGGGGGTAGTACTTACGCTCAGCATGACTACATGCACTATAGCGCTGCTGTAGACATGAACCACATGATTGTGACACTGACTGCCGCTGCTACTATTGCGAAGACAACGGCGAAGGCGACGACGGCAACGACGGCTGCTGCTACGAACTGCTTTTACTCTTGCTTCTGTTCCTGCTGGTTCTGTTCCTGCGCCTGCCACTGCCACTGCTACCACTGCCACTTCTGCCACCGCTACTGCTCGTGTGACTGCCACTGTTGCCACCGGCCAGCCAGCATGCGGCGTTGGCGACAACAATGACTGCAGAATGTTTTTAGAGTCAATATGCCCGACTAGATCGGCGACGGGAATTTAAATGGACAGGAGCACGGATGTGATATTTGTGTCAATACGTCTATCAATACTACTCACACAGATGCTACTGCTACTAGTAGTTCCTTCTCCCAAAACCTAGCGAGAATCTTGACCCAAATGCCTGCAACTCGGATTTGGAAGCATCAGCTTCGACCTCAATCCGGCCATGTTTCAGTAGCTATCATATACTATGATATACCATACTATGCCACAGTATTCCATGATATACCATAATATACCGTCATCTACTTTAATATACTGTAGCATACCACAATATACTACGGTCTGCTACCGTAATGTACTATCATGTACAACCCTAAACCCAAAGCCCTCTACTCCTCAGGTCCTGAAGCAGCTGCGGGGCTGGATGATGGTGAGCCAAGCCGCATCCTGGGTTTTTGCAGGGCGCAGAAGTCGAAATGCCTGAATCTCGATGGGTTTTCGACTTTACGATTTAGGGTAGCCCTCACAACCTGAATGCGCGGGTCGTTGTCACACCGGAAATATCTGCGGTTTTGTTCAGGCATGCCAGCCGGGATGCCTCAGATTTCCCAGTTGGTGATGGGAAACGGTATATAGTCATAGTGTCCAAGGTAGCGCCGTGGCGACACCGAAGAAAGTGCCCAGAACAGCTCCTGAGTTTGGTGTGCCGCCAGCCCCAATCAATGCAAGGTCAAGAAGCTGGTTGTTGTCGTGGCCTCGCAGGCAGAGCGGGCTGTGTTGCTTGCTTCATGCTTCTGGCTCAAGAGCACTCCTTTCGGGTGGGCTGTTCGTGTTTTACGTCTGCAAAGACAAGACCAGGAAGGTATGACCTGTTTTTGAAAGAGGCCATATCCGGCCTGAATGCCCCGTGCCGCTCCACAACGGAGTGCAGAGGATTCCCTTCGCCTTTCCAGCCTTTTGACCTCGATCGCTTGCGTTCTGGCCAACAAAGCGGTTCTCGCATTTCATACTACTACCCGCAGTATATTAAAGGCTAGTCTACTACATCATCGCACCATTGTGTACGGTAGATGTGACTTAGCTATGACTTGAGGTCCCTGTAACAACTACATCTTGTAGTCTGTCCTCACAACTATATCTGCTATGTTCTCAGCTTTTTTCAGGTGACAGAAGAGACCCTGGAGCGCTGGACATTCGATGTGCAGGTGGCGGCTTTGTGGTATCTAACAGAAGGGATCGGCATCATAAGTGTTGGTATCCCCTTATAGTCTCAACATGCGTCTAGTATAACTCACCCCCCAAACCTGAGTAATTCCCAAGAACATCCCTTCTGGTTCCTTAACACAACTACAGCATAACATACTATGTGGGAGTTTCCGAAAATTAGGGGTACCTTATTTTGGGGTCCTTATAATAAGGATCCTATTATTAAGGGTACTATATTAGGGTCCCCTATTTTCGGAAACCCCCATATATTATCTATACGGGTGTTACGGCAGAGTGGTCTTTTTTGAGGGGGCAAGCTTTGCTTTTGTACATTCGACCATGCTGTACTTGAGTTTGGAAAGGAGGCTTGTTTCCATACAGTGACATCTCACTGCTGGAAATGCAAGGGGTTGTTTGGGGTTCCGGTTTCCTTGCCACTCTCCGTGAAGTGACGACTTTGATGACAGGTGAATGACGGTGCCACCACCGCTTTGGCAATCCCGCAAACGCAGGCCACAAATCTGCTACATGACGTGCGTAGGGAATGGGGTTGTGGGTACTATGAGAAACTAAACCCTGAATCCCAAAATAGGGGTCCATTCCCCCATTCCCTACCAAGAACCAGGGAGGGCCAGGAGATCGCCTTTCCGGGACATCCGTGCCAGCCCCCCTGCAGTCAGGCAGACAAGGTCCGGGAGCAGAAGGAGATACAGGCCTGTTTCTCTTTGACAGTTTGAAGAATGTGAGAGGAATTCCTGAATAATTAGTCGCTGCAGTAGCAGTAGCAGCAGTAGCAGTAGCAGTAGTAGCAGTAGCAGTAGTAGTAGTAGTAGTAGTAGTAGAGTAGTAGTAGTAGTAGTAGTAGTAGTAGCAGGAGTAGTAGTAGTAGTAGCAGTAGCAGTAGCAGTAGCAGTAGCAGTGGCAGTGGCAGTAGCAGTGGCAGTGGCAGTAGCAGTAGCAGTAGCAGTAGTAGTAGTAGTAGTAGTAGTAGTAGTAGTAGTAGTAGTAGTGGCAGTAGTAGTAGTAGTAGTAGTGTTAGAGTTTACTTATAGATGCAGCTGTGATTCCTGCCGACCTGCGCCACCGGGCTGGCTCAAGAATCCGCGCTCCTCCGGCGTCCTCTTCACTGAGTCTGACGCTGGGTCCCCAGAAATCACCTGCATAATTACCTATCGTGCTCACGGCGGATTCAGTTTTGGGTTTTGATTTCAATGAGGCTAGGGTACCCCGGCGAGGGCATGTTAGCATGTTGTAAGGCACAAACTCAAGCGCCCAAGCCTGACTTCAACGAACCATACACTCAGGAAATCCAAGATGCAGAGAAAGTATGCGTAGTTCCGGTTCAAGCAGCTGTACCTTACTCTCTCAGAAACAGGGATACAGAATCCCTCCAAACCTTGCCCGAAACCGTGTAAAGAAGACGGCCGACGGGCAAGCGCCCGCCGAGGTTTGGACACGAGCCCTGCTGCAATGAGGTGCCGCCATCTGCAATAACTTGGGCCTCGAAGCCCCTAACCCTAAACCACCTTCCCATCTGGCAGACCTAGCCCAACAGTCCGCCGAAGTGCTCTGCTGAACTGAAGCATCAGTCTCCTGCTGCCTTCCTGTAACTCCATGCAATTTTTGGCAGGTTGCTCGTCTTGCGGGGTGTTTCTGGAGCTTTCATTCGACATTCACCGGTGCCTGCAAGCGGCCCCTGCCAGGCACATGGCATCAGCACGTTTCTTCGCGGCTGTCTTGCTGGCCGGTGCCTGAATGGCCGCAGGGTGTCGAGTGGGTTTCAGGTAGGCCTACCCGTCGGGTGACTGCGAATGTCTTCATGGTTCAGCACAGCAAGTTCCACGGCAGACTACGCAGCACTACGGGCTTAAGCTGGAGGGTTTAGAGGTATGCTGAGACATGCCGCAATGCGGCGCGTGCGCCCATCATCGACTTGTGCTCTGTCGCAGAAAAGCGTGAGGGGCGCTGGTCTGCCGTTGGCGAGACTGCACTTCCTGGCCCCGTTCAGAACGTTCCATGGAGGTGCGTCTCTCCGCTGGCCAGGGCCAGCAGCAGGCTATGCTGCCAGCTCCACCGTCGGGCAAAGGCGGTGGAGTTCCGCGATGCCTGGTGGTTGCCTGGAGAACTACCTGCAGCTGAAGGCTTCAGGCGACATTCAGGAAGACCCAAGGCAGGAAGTGTGCATGAAGATGCTGGACGACCTCGCGAAGGACTTGATGAGCTATTCCCCCAAGATGACCCGAGCCGCCAAGCCCACCGGGCCAGCGCCCAGTTCCTCAGGTGGTGGCGGCTTCTTCGGAGGCCTTTTCGGAGGAAAAGCCAAGCCAGCAGCCAAGCCAGCAGCTGCGCCCAAGGCCGAGGTCTCGCTTAAGCCGGCGCCCGGGCAGAGAGGGCTGTACCTTTGGGGAGGCACTGGCACTGGCAAGACCTTCATGATGAATATGTTTTACGACAAGATCAACGTCAAGGAGAAGAAGAGAATCCACTTCCACGAGTGGATGATTGAGGTGCACACAAGGTTGCACAAGAAGCAGAAGGGCAGCAGTGCGAATAGGGACAACACTGCCGACGATTTGGTGGAACAGGTGGCAACGGACATGATGAGGGAGGGCTGGCTCCTTTGCTTCGACGAGTTTCAGGTGACACACATTAGCGATGCTATCATCATGAAGCGCATCTTCTCGGTGCTCTTCGAGTTGGGGGCCGTCGTCGTGGCAACTTCCAACCGTCCTCCACAGGACTTGTACCTGAACGGTCTCAATCGCCCTCTTTTCTTGCCCTTTATTCCTATGCTGGAAGACTTTTGCAAAGTGCATGACATTGGCGCAGAGGTGGACTACCGAATGACCTCCACGCGCGATGGGGAGGATGACAGAGTTTACATTACACCGAATGGACCTGCCGAGCAGAAAATCCTGGAGTACAAGTTTGCCAAGATCTTTGGACCCTGTTTGGAAGACAATTGCTTGGAATCCGTAAACCCACGTACCGTAATATAGGGGCCTTAACAATTACCTATTCTATTTTGGGGGTTCCTTATTATAATTTATAATTAGAGTATAATGGGACCCAAAACCCTATTCTGAATTCTTGTTAAGCCGACTTAGCGGTTGATGTTTTGACTACAGCCTTGGCAGTAAAGCCCTAAACCCTAAACCCTAAACCCAGGATATGCCAAGGGAAGTTCCGTACCGGCGCACAGGTGGAGGCCCAGGGGCGCAAGGTCCTTGTGCCCCGCTGTGCAGAGATGTCCGATGTAGCCTGGTTTGACTTTTCCGACCTCTGCAACAAGGCCTGGGTTCAGGGTTTAGGGTTCTGGGTTCTTGTTAAAAGATTTAATTTAATTCAAGGTACCATAAAAAGGAAACCCTCTTATCTACTATAGATCCCTATCATGGTAACTGAATCCTAAATCCCTTGGCCCTTAAAGGAACCCTTAGAGCCCTGAGGCTCTGGGAGCAGCAGACTATCTGGCCATCGGGCACGCTTTCCACACGGTCTTCTTGGCAAACGTCCCCAAACTAACCATGCAACTTTGTCGTAGTTGGGTAACATTTTACATTTTTATGGATACTTAAACCCAAGAAGGAATAGAAGCTATCATTCTTAATATTATCCCAACCATGGACTAGGCAAGAGCGCGATCAAGTTCGACGCTTCATCACTCTAATCGACTCTCTTTATGAGTGTCATACCAAAGTGGTCTGCACAGCAGAGCTCGATCCGATCCCGTTGTTCTATGTCTCCGAGGAGGAGCGAAAAACGTCAATTGCAGATGAGATTTTCGCTTGGGATCGCACGGCTGCTTGCCCTATTTTTGAAGAGTTAAGAATTAGAACAGGGTCTGGGGGTATCTTATACTATTATATTAATAAGGAGCCCCCCCTCAAAACCCTATTCTAACTATCAAGGCCCCAACATGACCATGGTGAAAGGGTGAGGCGGTGGCCCGGGTAGGAAAGCTGATAATCAACCAATATGGGATTTTTCGAAAATAGGGGGTACCTTATTTGGGGGTCCTTATAATAAGGATCCTACTATTTAGGGTACTATATTAGGGTCCCCTGTTTTCGGAAACTCCCATATAGGTATCAAACAACTGGTATTCCCTAATATGGTTGTATCACAATGCCGTAATATACCCCTACACCCTATTCTAATCATTACTATAGGCCCCTAGGTCAGGCCCAGTCAGGCCACCTGTGTTCGCATGTATGGGGCAGGAAAGGATCTACGGTTTTGGGCTATCTTGACCCGAACCCGTTGGAATTACGGACCCCTCCGTAGTAAACCCTAGACTTGAAACCCTAGCCCTAGACTGTACACCCCAAAGCTGAGGTCGTAGTAAACCCTAAAGCCTAAAGCTTTAACCTTCAACCCCGAAGTCAAGTGAGGTAAGCCGGCTCATGGAGATGTAGACCCTAAGCCCTAAATCCTAAACCCTATTGGGAAAAAGAGCCACTGCACTTAAAAAAAATCCTAAACCCTAAGGTAAGCCGGCTCATGGAGATGCAATCCACCACCTACTTGAGTGCAGCCTCCCGGTCCCTCAGCAGCGAGCAATTCCTGGGACAGTACAAGCTCAAGAGCCTTTCAGATGAGGACTTCATTAGGGCTTCAGGGGTTTTGGGGTTTAGTTTAGGGTTTAGGGCTTCAGGGGTTTTGGGGCTTAGGGCCAGTTTAGGGTTTAGGGCTTTGGGGGCTTTGGGGTTTAGGGTTTAGGCTTTTAGAGCTTTCGGGGGCTTTAGGGGCGCTAGGGTTTAGGGCTGCCTCTCGAGGACTTCAAGGACATGTGGAGGCGCTATGACCAAGATGACAGCGGGCACTTGGACATGGAGGAGCTCCGTCTCTTCTTAGAAGATCTTTTGGAGAAGCAGCAGGGACATCGGAATCTTTCCGACGAGCTGTTCGAGATTTGCCGCGATGCTATCGATGCAAATTCCGATGGCGAAGTGAGCTTCGAAGAGTTTCAGGATTATTTGTCTGATTACTCCACGATCGAGTCTGCACTCGGTGGTTCCTAACGAGCTTTTGCGATGATCAACCGTTTAATTTGATTCACCCTGTATTTCTATCGCATCGGTTTCAGGGGACGCATTTGCAAGACCGACGCAGAGCGGCCCTGCGGAAAACTGATGTGGAGACATCCTCGCTGTAGCATGCCCATAGGTGGTCTGGTAGCAGCATCTCCACGCACTGAGGCTTTGGGATCTGTGACAGAGGCTGTCCAGCCGGATCCTCACAACCGGATGCCAGCTCAGGTTTACAATTGTACATTCTGCACTGTCAGTGTGCAGGGCCCAGGCCCCACTCTAGACCCTGCCTAATCTTTAAACCCTCAACCAATCAGTTCTGAAGCCTTTCATGCCCGGATTGGCCCAGGCACAGTGGTGCTCCAGAAGAGGCCATGCCCACACCCTCAAGCATCCTGGGAGCTCGTTAAACCTGCGCTGTCTTGAGTTTAGAGTTTTGGAGTCTAGGGTCGAAGACGTTCTACTTGACCCCATTGCTGCCCTACAGCCATGAAGAGTTTTGGAAATGACTTCTTTCTTCCGTTGGGCCATGGGCAGGCTCCCAAGGAAAAGCCGATCACCAACCGCATCACACCCTTTGGCAAGCAGGCCAAGGGGGTCACCGCCGAGTTTCCCAAAGCCTCTCCTGCTTCCCAAACTTCAAGCCCGCCACAACCCCTGTTCCAAGCCCCAATCATGACACACATGTATGTACGTATGTATGTGTGTATGTCGGTATGTATGGATTTACCTTCATGCATACACACATACACCACCCACATGTACACAAACCGCACACGCACGTACACACACCCGCACACGCGTACACACACCCAAACACGTCTCGCCTGCCTTACTGTGAACCGAATGCTCATGTCTCCCGTTTCGCAGGACACCGCAACGGAGCTTCAAGACCAGGCTTCGAAGAGCCAGGAGCTCCGAGGGTGCACAACCAAGTAGAAGCAGATGGAGCTATGGCATTTATGAACTGCAATCAACAATTACATAAGTACATAAGTAAATGCACACGTGTTACATCTACAGTTTTATCTGTAAATGCGATGTTGAATATGCAACTAGGTCTATATCAATATCTGTGTATGACATAAACATAATTGTGATGAGAAACATATACATAAAGGGGGGGCATGAGCAAAGCATGAGCACACACACATAACTGTAAGTAGATGAGTAGATACGCAGATAAGGATATCAAAAAAGATAAGCAAACAGCCAAGAAGCCATGTCGGCAAGCAGCTAAAGACGCACAACTACAGCTGTAAATATGCATGCACGCCTATACACATAGATGTAACTATGACTTGGATATGCATATGCGAAGATGATTGATATACGCATACATCTTCAAGGTTAGATTCTTAGATAAATGCGTGGTTTAGTGTTGATAAGTGCTCGAAAGCATGTAGAGTCTATGGTTCGCTGCGTGCCAGGGTTTCGACGCAGGGGCCTTAATTAATACTTACCTATACTATTTTGACTATTTTGGGGGTTCCTTACTCTATATATATATATATATATATATATAAATAATATAGATAATATACCCCCAAACCCCGTTCTATTTACTAAAGACCCTATGGTAGTTACGGCCGGTCGGCTGCAACTGCATCGGAGCGACAGTGATAAGGGGTCGTAAAAAAGGGGCCATAATAGTTACCAATACTATTTTGGGGGTTCCTCATTATAGTTATAGTATAATGGGCCCCAAAAGTAAGGCCCCTATATTAATCGTTAGCAATAGTATCCCTTCCAGTTGCTAACGCAAGAAGTTACAGTACAACAGAGCTTCCAGACCAGAACGCTCAAGAATGGGTTTGGGTTTTGGGGCGCCCCGTGAAGCCAAGAACGCGGCGATTCGTGGAGGCGCGTGAGAATCCAGTTTTTGAGGCATTAAGGAGGTTCAGGGAGGGACGGGCTACATGCTGCGAGCTACAGTTTCACCCCTTCAGCCACTCAACGTCAAAGCTTGTGAGGCGCAAAACCCGGAATCCAGAAACCCTACACCCTAAACCCTAAACCCTGCAACCCTGCAGGACACGTTGGTTGATGCCGTCGAGACGGCCGAAGTGGCTGAGATCAAGCGGGCTGTGTTCCGCGCTCTGACACGGCTGCGCCGGGATCTGAGGTCTTTGCGGCAGTGCTTTCTTCAGATTCGAGTTTCCAGAGGGTGTAATATACAGGCCGTCAGAATTAGAGTAGCGTTTCGGGGCGGTCTATACTACATGTTTATAGGGGCGATGAGGTTAATTATGAGGGAGTTCTTATCGACAAGCAGTTTGTGAAATACCCGGCTCCCCCGTTTCACATGGGGCTCGTGCTCGGATTTTGCGAAGGGTGTCATACAGGCCCAAAGCTTGGAAACCCAATAGCTTCAGTCCTTAAGCACTATTTGGCCTTAATCCGGTTTCCAACTTTATGGGGTTTACTGTAGACGACTTCAAGGTTTGTGTCTTGTCATTGCTCAGGCCGCTCTTCGCATCATTCAAAGGCAGACTACATTTTGCCAAGTGCTTCTTGTGATGTACGTCAAATCTTTGCAACCATGCCTTGCAATGTCGCACTTCTACTTTTTCCTGAGCCCCAGGTGCTGCTACCATCAAGGAGTTCGACACGATTGCACGTCTTGAAACGCAGGCCGTGCATCCCACCGCTCTGACTGCGCATGTTGCCATTTTTGAAGAGGAAATCTGCGCTAAACGCCAAACTCTAAACTCCTAAACCCCAAGCTCGAAACCCCTGAACCAGCCCTTGGTCCAGTTTTGACAGTCGATCGACGCCTACAACGATGCGCACCACTACCGCTCGGAGAACCCCTTGGCACACCTTCATGAGGCCAGCTGCACCCTAAACCCTAAACCCTGAACCCTAAACCCTAAACCATAGGAATCCTGAACCTTGATGAGCAGTAAACGCTAAACCCCCGAACCTAGTCCCGGAGCTCGAGATATGAAAGGCCGCTGAGCTAGAACTGCCCACTGCTGAGGACGAGGCGCCGGTGCAGACGGACAAGCTGAAGCCGTGGGCTCAGCATCGCTAAGTGCGAGCAGTGACAAACGTAAGTTGCGATGATTGCCACTTCTTTCAGGTTGTAGTGCCGTAAGCGACACTTGAGGTTTTCTGCGTAGTCCGATTGGGGTTGCCTGTGGAAGGTGCTGTTAAAGTGGACGGCTAGGACCAATGCCAGCTTCTGACTTGGTGCTGGACCTCCCGGCAACCCGAAAAATTATCGCTGCAGGCATTGTGAACTGAGTTGAGGCATTGGCGATTGTGACGGTGATGGTGAATGGGGATGGGGGCGATGACTAATGCCAACATAGTAGCACAGACCATGATGAAGGCTGGCACAACGAAGGCTTGTGTCAGGCAAGACTGTCCGTCTAGCCGCTCTTACTAACGGAAGACTGGTCCGTAGTTCACGTGCCCGAGGCCTCTTCCGTTCAGAATGTCGTATTTTGCATGACTGGCTCGACGAGCCTTGATGTAGTAAGCTGCGCAGCTCTGCAGGCTGTGGGTTCAGTTTTGTACACTGTGGTGCACTACATAGCATTGTGCACACAGGACCAAATCCTGGACGATGTCATCTGTGCATGCAGCGTAGCTCCTTTCACTCATGTCTTTCAGTTTTGCCTGAGCTCGACCCATCCTACATCACAACATGCAGTGTGATCTCTCGCAACTTCAAGTTCATGGAACCAATGCACGAGGGCACGAGGTCTGTCTCTGGCTCTCTCTGCCTCTATTCGCCTTTCTGTCTGTATGTATGCATGGACGGATCTTTGCAGCTGTGTGTGTCCGTGTGTCCTTCTACCTGATTTCTAGCCTTCTTGAGAGTCTTTCTGTCTGTCTCCGACTACCTGCAGAGGGGGATGGTCTGAGATAATATAGGGCCTTAATAATTACCTATACTATTTTGGGGGTACCTATTATAATCATAGTATAATGGGCCCCAACACCCTATTCTAATTATTAAGGCCCCTATATTAGGTTTGGTCGGCCGGTTTGTCGGCGGGTAGATAAGCAGGCAGGCATGCAGCGAGGTAGGTAGGTACTCGGTCTAGGTAGGTCTAGGTAGTGGTGGGCAAGAAGGACTGACATGTTCCTGGGTATAGTGCTGAGTATGTCCGTGGTGGGCACGCTGGCTTCCCTCCGCTGGCCCGTGGTGGGCACGGTGGCTTCCCTCCGCTGGCCGTTGCTTGCGGGCCCATCTACCAACAATCTACCGAAGCTGACTCAACTTCATATATAAAGTGACCTTCCCGTTACTTGTTGTTGTAGTATTGGGTGTTCGAACAGACTCCTCTCTAATCGCATTTCGTGCCCAGCTACACTGCGGGTCAGGGCTATGGATATCTGATGTGGAAGCAGCACATAGGGTAGCAAATAGTGGAACTTCCCGGCTGTGCGCCCAGGTCCTTCCACTGAGTGCTTCTGCAACAACCCGACTCTGTCCGACGCGGAATGCAAGAGATGGGCCAGTGGCACTACTTGTCTCGTGTGTCTCATCACCTCGTAGTCCCTCTGGTGTCCAAGATCTCTCTTGTTTTCGGCTTACAGCCTGTTGCTCGCATAAGGGACAGCATGAGTGGGAGGCTCGGGTCAGCCTTCAAAAGTTGCTGGAGGCAGTAAAAAACTTCTTCAGATACCTCATTATAACTATAGTATAAGGGGCCCCAAAACCCTATTCGAATTATTAAGGCCCCTATAGTATCTGACTTGTTTCCCTCAACATCTAGCACGTAGCACTGCATGGACCTTCCTTTCACGGCCAGTCCCTAGTTGCGAGTAGCCACAGAAGCCAGGGTTGAGTGCTGCCGCTCTCATAGCCGTAGCTGTTGCCGCAACCCATGCCAGGCTCTCGGTCGAGCGCAAAAGAAAGTCTTCAAAGCTCCAAGCCCAGAACCCTTTCAGTGTCCATCAGGCCTTAAAAGCACCCTGCATACAGATTTCAAGGAAGCACCCCAAGTCCTAAACCCTGAAACCCCTAAAACCTAAAACCATAAACCCCAAAAGCCCTAAACCTAAACCCTAAACCCTAAAAGCCCTAAACCTAAACCCTAAACCCTAAAAGCCCTAAACCTAAACCCTAAACCCTAAAAGCCCTAAACCTAAACCCTAAACCCCCAAACCCTGAACTCTCAGGCCCAGGCCGCCAAGACCTCACGGACACGGACGTGCCCGAGAAGGCGTCCAAGGAGCCAAGTCTCTCTTTTCTGTTGTTACGTTGCCTCTCGAAGTTCAGGGTTTAGGGGTTTAGGGGTTCAGGGGTTTAGGGGTTTAGGGGTTTAGGCGTTTAGAGGTTTAGGGTTTAGGGGCTTTGTCTCTCGCATTGTCTCGTGGTCTTTCTCCTTCTCGTTCTTTCTGTGTGTCTGTTATCTTTCTTCGTATCTCGCTCTCTTTCCGTGCTTGTTCCTTATCTTTTGCCTGTTGTCTCAATATCGGTCCACTTCCGTTCTCCAGGTTTCCACATCAATGGTTTATCGGTATTCCTTCGGGTTTTGTCATGGACCGGAGTATATCTATAGTCTCATAATTCCTACTCCAAGACCTTTTTCAACACATGAAGGCACTACATTCCTGCTTCGTCTGTCCTACATCCTCTTCGCCTTGAGACTCTCCTCGCCTTCCGCCCCAGACGTCGGTTCCAGGAAGTAGGTCGGAGAAGGAGCTGCTGAAGACACACTTCCATGGGAGGAAGGCGGATTTCGTCTGGTGGAGGGCCGGGTGGTCTGGTTTTTGCAGGGTGTGTTTCTTGGACATTCATTCACAGCATCTGCAGGGATCAGCCTGTGATGAGGAATGTGCCCCACCTTGTGAGCCTGGAACGGAAGGTGTGCGAGACGAACTAGAGCCTAGAGGAAGCACCCTTCCTTCGCAGGGGTCCAGCAGCAGTTGCAGTTCGCAGAAGCCTTTGCCAGAGTCCAAGCGGCCTGTGATTTCTGGCAGCAGAGTTGCTGGTCATGTGAGGTATGCTAAAGATCCCAGGCTATACCATGGTAGACAGCTGGTATCCATGCACCCTTTCTTCTGCCTCACAATCCTTCAGAATGATGCGACACATGTTTGGCCCGACATCCTTATATCTTAAAAACCCCAAGCATCCCTAAACCCTGTAACGAACGAACTCGGCGGAGCCGGCTGGCTCCTCGAGGTTCTTGCATATGTGAGTGACCACGAGCCTGAAGCCAGGAAGGCCAAAAAGCCACGCACCGTGATCTCGCGCAGCTTCGTGGCGGGCTTCCCGGAAACGACAGGGCAGTGTTGTTTCGGAGCGATCAGAGAAAGGGTCCGGATGCCGCTGTCTCGTCCATGTCACTTGATGACACACGGAAGGCTTTCCTGACCCACAAGCCGAAGCTCGGTACCTGAAACGGAGCCCTGATGCTGACGCCCCGGACTTGAGGATACGCTTCGCTGTGGGCGGCGGGCTACTAGATGTGCTGCAGTCCTGCGGCAAGGCCGGATAACTAGGGAAGCACCGGGAGGCTTCCGGGTAGAAGAGGCTGGGATTGCCTTGGTTGAGCCTTATAGTCTCGCTCATTCGTTCCAAGGGAACGAGGCTCGCCTTAAAGCCACTGCTCCTGAACAGATGCACTTAATGACCCTAAACCCAGAGGAAGTGTACCTAGGGGCGCAGGAGACATCTCGTTAAGTTCGAGTCTGCTTGCTGGCAGTTTCCATTCGCTACCGGGATCATCAACGGCAGTCTATAGTTCTGGGATTTACGGACTTACAGGTATGCGGTATACTAGGCGACTAGGCGATATCGGGGATGCAGGATATGTTTTAATCAGTTTAAAGCAGATAATTATACGAAAGCCTCCGAATGTTGATAGATTAAAACAGTATAAGCAGCCAGGCCGGGCGCGTGGAAACGCTTCTGCGCATGTTGCACTTGCCAGCTGGATTCGAGCAAAGCCTGTGAGTCCACAGCCTCCCATGCACCTCCCCAGCTTCAAAAGAGTAGCTAAGATGGCAAACCGGTTTTCCTGGCCGCTTGCAGTGTTCGGCGGGCTGCTAGGATTGGCAGCATGGCAAGGTCAACGACTGTCCGTATCAGATGCACTGTGGCCCGTGGAAGCTCAGCCTGCCCACCTGTCTCTAGCAGGCGAAGCAGAAAAAGCAAAAGTGTTGATCATCAATGCAGGGGGTACCTTTGGAATGAAGCCACTTCAGCCGTGAACGGGCCAACGGGGGATGCAATTGGCCCCAGCGCCAGGTTTCCTCGAAAATTTCTTGCAAGGCATGCAGGAGCTACAGGACCCTACCATGCCACAATACGAGGTACGGGAACTGGAACCTCTGATCGATTCTTCAGCCATGGGGCCCTCAGACTGGACAAAGATTGCCAGGACACTTGAGCGGAACTACATGAAATATCATGGCTTTGTGGTGATAACGGGCACTGATACAATGGCATATGCCGGTTCCTCATTGAGCTTCATGCTGGAAGATCTCGCGAAGCCTGTGGTATTCACTGGCTCCATGATACCGTTGGCCGAACCTTACAATGACGCCCGCCGAAACCTGATCCTGTCGATGCAGTTTGCGGCTGCTCGACAGAGTTTCCCCGAGGTCATGATCTTTTTTAACGACCGTCTCTTGCGGGCCAACCGTGCGACCAAGTATTCGGCAGATGGACTGGATGCCTTCGGATCCCCCAACTTCCCACCTTTGGCAATCGTAGGCACCAGCGTGCGAGCCCGCACAGACTTGGTAGTGAGTAGTCCGAGAGGGTACATGAAGGTGCATCCTGTGACTGATGCCCATGTGCTAGTGATCCGACTCGTCCCGAGATTCGATGCTGGGGTGCTCTCCATGATTGTCGAAGCAAAGCAATCTTTGCGAGCCCTTGTCCTAGAGACCTATGGCACGGGAAACGCTCCGGTGCTCGCAGCTGTCGCGGAGGCTCGCAAGCCGGATCTTCTGGTGGTGGTCTGTTCCCAATGCCCACAAGGCTGTGTGGAGATGAACCAATATGCCGCCGGAGCCGAGCTCGCCAAACAGGGGGTTATCTCAGCCGGGGACATGACCACTGAAGCCACTGTGACAAAACTTACCTTCCTGCTTTCGCGCTACAGCACGGACCAGGTCGCGCATAAAATGGGCGAGGACTTGCGGGGAGAGATCACGCCCATAGACAGCGCTGCGGCTCCGTGGAAACGCACGTCGCTAGTTCGTTTAACAGCAGACAAGTCGCAAGATTTGCGCTTGGGACTACTACGGCTGCTCCGCTAGCCCAGGAACTTCATTGCTTGTGGTTAATTGGGAGTTATGCCTGCGAGGAGGTATTCTCTCAGGAATTTCATTGTTCGCTCTGATGCAGTCTGAGTGCTGAGATGAGCACGCACGAGGCTTGGAAGAAAACAGGAGCTAGCGGTGAGTACTATAGGGGCTTAAAAAAATTACCTATACTATTGTGGGGTTCCTTCTTATAGTTATGGTATGATATACCCCAAAACCCTACTCCAATTTTTAAGGCCCTTGTATCACGGATCTGCCTTTGGTCGGGTTTATATCCGAAAGGCGACGGCTTGCGGTTCAAAGCGCTGTGTTTCGGAGCGGGCTGTGCTACCAAACCGTGCGTCAGGCGTGAAGAGGCGCTTCGGTGCACTTCAGGTGGGAGAGCGATGGGGTTGCCTGTACAAGCCGCTGCTGCTTCTAGAGATACTACTACTTACTACTACTACTACTACTACTACTACTACTGCTACTACTACCACTACTACCACTACCACTACCACTACCACTACCACTACCACTTCCACTTCCACTAGCACTAGCACTAGCACTAGCACTAGCTCTAGCACTAGCACTAGCACTAGCCCTAGCCATAGCACTAGCACCAGCACTAGCACTACCACTCGCACTAGCACTATCATTACCACTACCACTACCACTACCACTACCACTTCCACTTCCACTTCCACTACACTAGCACTAGCACTAGCTCTAGCACTAGCACTAGCACTAGCACTAGCCCTTGCCCTAGCCATAGCACTAGCCCAGCACTAGCACTACCACTCGCACTAGCACTATCACTACCACTACCACTACCACTACGACGACGACTGCTACTACGACTACTACACTACTACTACTACTACTACTACTACTACTACTGCTACTACTGCTACTGCTACTACTGCTACTACTGCTACTACTGCTACTACTACTACTTCTACTGCTACTGCTACTACTACTGCCACCACTACCACTACCAGTACAACTACCACGACCACTACCACTACCACTGCCACTACCACTGCCACCGCGATACAGACGACAAAGCTAACAATACTGGGCATCGCAGCAATCCGCACCACCGCCGTCACCACCACCACCGCCGTCGCCACCGCCGTCGCCACCGCCGTCGCCACCGCCCCCGCCGCCGCCACCACCACCACCACCACCACCAGCACTCCGAGTTAGTGGGAGATGCGTGCGATGGTACGCCATCCTCGTGCAATTGTTACCATCCATGTGCCACCTGCATTGCGGCCAGACCGCCCTGCACGCAAGTTCGAATTCCTTTCCGGTGGTTGACACAACATGGCTTGCGTGTTTCCGTGCCCTGGACTGCGTTTATGCAGTCACTACCGGTGGAACCCAACCAATTCACAGATCCCCTTTATGTCGACAGTGTTCAGCCGGAGTTACCTACACAACGGACGCGCGTGGCTCCGCCAGCTTTATGCAGACTGACAGCCACGTTAACGGGTCATTGCGGACGCGTTTGCAGCGTTGCGGAGTCCCTCAACTGGTGCGAAGCATTCTGTATCGGTGACTAGCGTAAGTCATCGCCTGGTGCAAGCGCGGTAGCCAACCAATGCCAGACTGCCGACTGCTCCCATTCTGGCAGGATGAGGAAGATGTCCAGATGGTGGATCTTGCTGATGTCACTCGTGACCGGGGCCCCAGAACTCTGCGTTATCATTATATTTGAGAGTTTTTTTGTCCAGCTTCTTCTACCGCTAGCACTACCACTACCTGGTAACTACCTGCAAGCTCCTGCGCCTGCTATCAGTTTAGAGAAGACGACTACTACGCTTTGACTTTTGACCGTATTGTTCTTGCAGTTTGGGACTGTTATCAGGCTACAGTGTCTCGGTCGCATGACCGTTACCTGTAACCCAAGTCCCTACCTCTCGAGTCCTTGAAGCCCGCGTAGACCTCTCTCTCTCTCTATATTCGACCTTCCGGAGTGCTGAAAAGGCTGTGTGCCCGCCAAGGCTGTGCACAACAAGACATTTTTCAGCTCTGGTCATATTAATAAAGATAGCAAATCT
This sequence comes from Symbiodinium sp. clade A Y106, assembly GCA_003297005.1. Lineage (NCBI taxonomy): Eukaryota > Dinophyceae > Suessiales > Symbiodiniaceae > Symbiodinium > Symbiodinium sp. clade A. The sequence goes on along the minus strand of BGNK01000233.1, from coordinate 252,394 downwards.
AACAGTGTTCAAAATCACAATAATAATAATCAAACAACATTTCGAATTGAGTTGAGGGTGGTGGGCAAAACTCAGCCACCCCAGCTGCATCTGAAGCGCATTTTGCTCTCTGCATCAGGAAGGCAAGCGTCACTTCCTGACGGACTCAGGCCAGGATCTCAATGATCCCAGAAAGGTTCACGATCGCATTGCACACGTTTACGCGCCGGCAGCATGCATCCATGGTTGCATGCTTGCATGTGTCGAAATCTAGCATCACCACCTTGTGTTGCCAAATCGTATGATGTCATGTGAAATGGTCGGCCGCTTGACCGATGATCGGTTGCCAAAGAGTTTAAGTGAGCTCAAAGACACGAAGATTCCTGCTAAGATTCGCCTCATACTCCGACTCCACGCTCAGTCAGTCTGGAGGCTGGTGCAATTCGCCCTTGAGTAATATAGGGACCTCCTTAATAATTAGAATAGGGTTTGGGGTATACTATGCTATACTTATAATACGGAAGGCCCGTACATTACGCATGGCGTTGGAGGGCGTGGATCTTTCCTTGTTGTCCGAAGGTGCGCTCCTCGGGTCGGAGCGTCATCTTCGTCAGGCGGCCGTTGGCATTCTTCTTTCGGGTTGATGTGTTAGGTTGGATACTCCTGTGTCATCCCATCTCGCAGCGGAACTTCAAGGTTTCGCCCCTGTGCGTCTTTTGAAGAATTTCGGTACTGCGGTGTTAGCTTGACAGCTGCTAGACCTAGGCGGTTGGAAGGGACTGCACTTCGAAGATGGCAGGAATCGAAACTCCAAGCTTCCTCCTTTGTCGCCCTCCTGCGGCTTCTTGGTGGCAGTTCGTTGGTCGCTGAAAGGGTTCAGGATTTTTGCCTGAGGGTGCGATGATGATTATGACGATCACTGTGTGTTTCCATCGTTGTTGTTTCGTCTTTGTTGTTATCGCACTCTGGTATCATGATGGTCCAGTGTTCTAGCTACAGGTAGTACCATCATGGATGCTGTTGTCTCTGCTATCATCACTGCGTATCTTCGGACTTCCTACGGTTGATGATATAAATCCTGATGGTCTATTCCTTATTGTGGATAATGCAGGATTTAGATCATCAACCGTAGAACTTCTCTCTGCAGCTCCGGAAGCCGAAGTCGCAGGGTGTGTAGCTCATGACATAATATTGGTGCTTAAATAATGAGAGTAGGGTTTGGGTTCTGGGGGCTTAGATCATGAGAATAGGGTTTGGGTTTTGGAGGCCTAAATCATGAGAGGAGGGTTTGGGCTTTGGGGGCCTAAATGATGAGAGTAGGGTTTGGGTTTTGGGGGATCTTATAGTATTTAGATGGGGGCTATAAGGGAATAGCATTACTCATTTTTCTGACCCCTACATTCGTTGTTGCCGTGGGTTAGTGTGGCTCGCAGGCGCCTACCAGGGGGAGGAGGAGCTGCTCGGGGTCAACGTGGCAGAAGACAGCTTACTGTAACAGCTTCAGTTTGAATTTTTATAATATAGAAGATTGAGATATAAGGTCCTGAATAGTAGCTCTATTATGGAGTGTTTCGATGTGGGAGCAGTACCCAGGCTATAATTTTGGTGCGGCCGCAATCAATAAGTCTTGGACTCTCGGGTCTGCCGGAAGCTAGATGTTCGAAGGAAGTGGAATTGAATAGCAAGAGAGGGAAGCATCGCGGCTAAGAGAAGCGGGAAGGGCAGAAGTCCGCTGATGCAGCCACGATGTCACCAGGTTGAGAGTTCGCATCAGACGCGCCCCCCATCATGAGAGTGATTGATCTTGTTCGTGTTCGGACTGGCCTTGCAGCAGAAGGACTACTCGCTCTTCTTCGGGGAGCACTTCAATAACCTTTGTTCGAAGCTCAGTGTGCCTTAGTTAGGTTCAGGGTGACAAGCCGGGAGAAGCAGCTGTAGTCCGGCATCAGTGAGCACGGACCCACCTGTAATGGCCTTGATTCCTACCCTACAACCAAGAGCGTGTTATTGTTTGCTGTATAAAGTGTAGTAGTAGTAGGAGGAGGAGGAGGACGTGGAGGAGGACGAGGAGGAGGAGCAGGAGGAGGAGGAGCAGGAGGAGGAGGAGGACGTGGAGGAGGACGAGGAGTAGGAGCAGGAGCAGGAGTAGGAGTAGGAGTAGGAGTAGGAGTAGGCTTAGGAGTCGGAGTAGGCTTGGGAGTAGGAGTAAGAGTACTGCGGTAGGACGAAAGTTTGACCTGCTCCTGGCACTGCTCCTTGTTTCGTCGAACACGGGCCCCCATTCCCCCATAGAATCCTAACAAACGGCTACTCCTCCGGAGCATTAAAGTAGTATAATTTTAAAACGGGGTATAAAATACTCCGCTGGCCAGGCCACGTAGATCGCACTTTTCGGTACTCCGCTACTCTGCAAGACGTCTTAAGACAAGACACATCCAGTAGGTCAAAACTTTTGTCCTCCCGATGTAGTAGTAGTAGTAGTAGTAGTAGTAGTAGTAGTAGTAGTGGTAGTAGTAGCAGTAGTAGTAGCAGTATTGGTGGTAGTAGTGGTAGTAGGAGGAGTAGTAGTAGTGGTGGTGGTAGCAGTGGTAGTAGGAGGAGCAGTGACTGTACATGCAGATCAGAGTGCAGCCCCAGGCAATGGGGAGGACAGGATCCTGAAGCAGCCGGCGCACTTCGATTATGCTCCGGTCATTCCGAATGACCAGGACCAACTTTAGGGTTTTGGGTTTAGGGTTAGGGCTGAGAGTTCTAAGTTTATGGGGCTCTGATGTCTTTACAAACTTTCTGAGAAGTTTCAGGTCTACGGGCTTCAGGGTTTAAGGGGTCCGGATTTTGGGGCTTCGGTTTCATGCTTCGGCTTCGAAGCCTCGGGGTTACCCCCGGATGGCTGGGTTTTCCAGGTGCTGCGGTTGGATTCCCATGCCCGGAACGAAGCAGAGTAGAACAGGACAATGCGCAGGAATCCACGTGCTAGGTTGGCATGTGAAGAAGCCGGCATTACTACATTACCCCCCGATGCTCAACAAGCTTCTAATGAAAATCTCCGCGCTGGCTCCAGCAACAAAACTTTTGGGATGCAGGCACATTGGGCCCGGCGATTTTTGGTGTGGTAGAAGCCTCTGCCTTTTGGCGGGAGGATCAAGTGCGCAAGACCATGCTGGACCGGATAGTGCCGGGGCCTTAGTGCAGGGGAACGACATGTCAAGAGTGTGGTTAATTTATGCTTTATGACTGTGCTGCTACTACTGCTGCTGCTGCTGCTACAACAACAACAACAACTACAACAACAACAACAACAACAACTACTACTACCACTACTATACTCCTACTGCTGCTGCTGCTGCTACTGCTACTGCTCCTGCTACTGCTACTGCTACGGCTGCTGCTTACTACTACTATTACCACTGCTACCACCAAATATCGATCTACTCCGTCAGAATTTACGGCATAATCAAAGCACAATCTGCCAAGTGGAAGCCACGAAACTCCAGTGCACAAGCTTCAGGCGCCTCCATCTCAAGTTCGACATGAAGCCGGAAAGTCTCTACTTGGCCCGGGGCCGAAAGTTGGGCTTCTTTGCCGGCGGGAGGAGAAATCATTCTTTGGAAGCTCCCATTGCTTCTTGGGGGGAGCGAGGGGTGTAGGAAGTTTAGGCTTTGGCTTTGGGGATGGTTTGGGTCTCGGACCAACTACTACGCCTGGCTTGACGCAGGCTTGCAGAAAATATTGCGTTTTCCAACTCTTCAGCTGTGCAAAACAGGATCGAGTTATGATGAGCGCTCAGGCTGTATCTTTGATCGACGAGTGCCTCATGCTTCGGCTGCCTTGCATACGGCACAGCTCTCGGCATTTCGCTCTCTGTGCCTTGGCGCCAGAGTTCTTGCAGAGTGATCGGTCTGAGGCCGTTTCTTTTGGCCCCAGTCGCCTTGCTGGTAGCTGCGAAGTTCGAGGACATGCGGCCGGGGTCGCTCCTCTACGCCTTGCTGAAAATCTCCGCTGGCATCTCTTAATGGAGCCCTTGAAGGATCTACAGTAAACCCCATAAAGTTGGAAACCGGATGAAGGCCAAATAGTGCTGGGATTCACCATACGTTACTCTTAAGGATTGGGGTTATTGGGTTTCCAACTTTCGGGTTTCTACTGTAAACATGATGCGCTGGTGTTCCAAATCCCTGCTACCCCATCCAAGCCCTCCTACACCCAGGTGCTCCAATGTGCAAACCATGCCGCCAAGAAACTCTGACCTCCGACCCTAAACCCTGTAGCTTAAACCCTATACCTTAAACCCTAAACCCTATTCCTCAAACCCTAAACCCTCAGCCTTAAACCCTAAACCTTAAACCCTAAACCCTAAATTCTTCCCTTCGCCATGTTCGCACAGCTCATTCGACCACTCACCGTCGATGCTTTCTTCCGCGATGTCTGGGAGCGGGCGCCGCGGGTTTTCCAGGCAGCCGCGGAGTACCACTTGGCGCCTCTGAGCTGGGAGGCTCATCAGAAAAAATGTATAGTCCGATATGATATGAGTTTTCTACAATATTCAACAATACAATTACTATAATGGACAATAGTGTGCGATATAATATACTATAGTATACTATAACATGTGCACTATCTTTCTGTCTCCAGTTTGACAATCGGCATGTCCTGAAAACAGGTTATGATTCGTACTGTAAAGGGAGCGAAGGCAGAGGTTTCAGAGGTTCAGTCCAGAAGCGCCGCACTTTTGTTAGGTGCTCGATGAGGTGCTCCTGCGAGCCTTGGCGCCAGGCTGCCCCGAAGAGACAGAGCTGGTGATCTACAAAGGCTTGAAGCCCTCCGAGGAGCACCCACCCTAAACCCTAAACTCTAACACCTAAATCCTAAACCCTAAACTCTAAAACCTAAACTAAACTAAACCCTAAACTCTAAACTCTAAATCCCCGAACCCTGAAGCGAAGCCCTCCGAGGAGTACTCGTCTCCTACTGCTGCCTATCTGGACGGTGCTTCAATCATTGTGAACCACGTGGCTCGGTGTTTGTTCAGAAATCTGCCTTCAGTAGTAAGCATGATATTTAAGTTAGCACAGTGTTTTTTTGTAAAGAAGGAGTGCACATCGTTTCCCGTACCCTCTCTCGCTCTCTCTGTATCTACATATACACTCTAGCAAAGGTTCCAGCATGGTAACATCAACTAAGGTGGACAAGGTTTGGAGGCCTGTCTTCGAGCTGTGCCGAGCCTTGCACGAGTTCCCCTCCCTGTACGCAAACTGCTACGTGACCCCGCAACAGTCGCAAGCAGCCCCGCCGCACGCAGACGACCGGGATGTCATCGTCTTCCAACTCGAAGGCATGGTCCGCAAGAGGAGGGAGAGAGGTTCAAGAGGTTTTGGGCTTAGGATCCGGCCTCGGTTTCGGGATTTCACGCGGTGTCAGCTTGCATTGTTGAAGGCACCAAGCACTGGAAGATCTACGGTGAGGCTCCCATCTACATGCCTTACCCAAGCGAGCAGGTGGGCAAGAACGGCCTCGAGGTCCCTCCCGAGCTGCTGGACTCAAAGCCGGATTTTGAGCAGACCTTGAAGGTTTCTTGGGCTTTTCGGAGAGCATCCTGCTCTTTTTAAAAGGGTCTTTTTTAAGGGGCCACTTCTTCCGTAAACTCAAAAAGAAAAGATGCTAAGAGCTGGTGGTGAGGTAGGGGATGTCCTCTACGTGCCTCGTGGCTTCGTGCACGAGGCCACCACGCAGAACGAGGCCTCTCTGCATTTGACGGTGGCGGTGCCGAGCTATGACTGGACCGTCTCGCGGGTACTCTGCGATGCCTTGCAAACCCGGTTGGATGGGCCCGGAGGTCTCTTCTTGTCTTCGTTGATGTCTTTGTCACATTGTGGCAGAACCTCCTGTCCGATTTCTGTTTTTTGTTGCCTCGTGATGTGATGTGCATGTGCTCTGTGATGCCATGCAGGCCGCGAGGAAAATCCCTGGCGGAGAGCTGTTCCCTTCCGGACCGGGCGCTGGACTGAGATGCCGGGTGTCTTCGACAAGGCCCGTTTGCGAGAGATCGTGGAGCAGATCGATCTCAACCACGCGCAGGCCGTCTTCCGGGCCAAAAACGCTCACCACAACGAGCGCCAAGAAGACGCCTTGAGCTCTGCAGAGTCCTGCCCAACGGCACGTCCACCTGTGACGAGCTCCAGCGAGCTACGGTGGCGCAGCGGAGCGGGCTCGGTGGATGGCTTCGAGGATGTGGATTTTATTCACCCTGACGGAGCGCAGTGCAACCTGGATCGGGTGCCAGAGCTGTTGCCGAAGAACTCTCCCCTTCGGCCCTCTGATATTGCTAGTTATGCCTTCCCAAAGAAGAGAAGGCGGACCGAGGACCCCAAAGACCGGAAGTGCCACGGACACCCGAGGGTCGCTCTGGGATGCCCGTTTTCGAGGATCTGTTTTGCCGCCGTCTGCGTGGAGAGCGGTCTGGCTGCCTTCGTTGATTCAAGTGAAAAAATGCTAGGTGTTGCCAGCCCCCTTTTAGATCACAGTCTGCGCTCTAACCAGCATTCCTCATGCCCTACGGCCTTCCAACTTCCCTGCCTTCTCCACCTTCACTCCCACCAGGCGTGAAACGTTCCAAGCTGGGGGCATTTTGTCAGGTTCGGGATCCAAGGCTCCACGGCTCGTGTGCATTTGGAAGAGCGCCCCAGCGGGTTTTTGAAAAGCTCAGCGCCTCCTCCTGGCTCACTGACCCTGACCCTTATAAGGGTCCATGTGCCCAAATAGTGCCCAATGTACCTAGAAAGGGAGGACTTTAAGGCCAAAGTATGTAGGATTTGGGGTGAAACCCGGACGTCCCTCATCCCAGGGGTTTTCGGTTTGAAGAGCCTACCTTGAACCTACAGTTTCAGGGGTTCTTCATTATGATTTCCTTATATGAGTCCTTAAAAGGTAGGTTATTTGGGGTCCAGGTAGCATAACAGTCCTCAACAAAAAGCAACCATAAGTTTGAAGTTTAGGGTTTCTCCGTCAACGGTCGACTGAAGCCTCGGCTTCTGTGGCAGTGAAACTGAGGATGGAGTCCCCAACCCCGGCCGCCTCGCGCACGTTGCTACAAAACCTTGGTGCAAAACCATACAAAGCCTACAGCCACGCGTTCCAAGGGAGGCACATTGGTGCGCCCGCCATGCAAGCTACCTAAAGACGCTCGCAGCAAAGCAATGCCTGAGTGCTCTGTAGCTGCGCACAGGAGATGCTGGCGCCGGATCTGACGGGTAGGGCATTGATCGAGGTGCCGTGTCGAACCGGAGGGTCTGGGGCCTGAGGGGGAGGGCAGGAAGCAACAGGTTCAAGACGCTCTAGCCTTTCGGTGGGGCACCGCAGAGTCTCACTGAGAGTCGTGGCTTCGAGGGCCCTATCGAACTCCGTACATGCAGTAATCTGGTCAAGCAAGTTGGGGCTCAGGAAGGCAAGCCTCCCAAGCCAAAGCCCGATGAGTTCATGAAACTAGAATCCCTAGGCCGTAGGCGCTTTCTCCCCGGCCATATCTTTAACACCCCAACCCCTCGACACCAAAGACCAACGGCCGGTCTCAGATCAAAGCCTGAGACTGGAATTTGTCATAGTTGGGTAACATTTTACATTTTTATGGGTACTTAATCCCAGTAAGGAATAAAAATGTACATGTTTAATCCTATCCCAACCATGAACTAGCTTGGGCCAGGCGGCAGGGGAGTACGCCACACAGGCCGAGTTCGTGGCGCCGGCGAGTTGATGGGGCTTTGGCCTTCGCTTCAAAGGGAGAGGGAGAGATATACTTCTGGCGATTCTAAACCCTAAACCCTAAGTCCTAAACCCTAAACCCTAAATCCTAAACACTAAAGTCACTAAACCCTAAATCCTAAACCCTAAATCCTAAGCCCTAAACCCTAAATCAAGAGACAGAGGGGAGGGTGAGTATGAGGTGGCCTTCGAGCCTCGTGCCTTCAGGTGAGACGGGGTAGAGGAGAAATGTATAACCAAGGAATTGAGCGTGAGCGACAGAACCGAAGGTCAGAGAAAGACGAGAGAGAGAGAGATACATACATACATATATGTATATATATATAAAAGTCATGTAGTTATATAAAAACAATATAAAGACATACATACAATCAAATATATATATATATATATATATAGAGAGAGAGAGAGAGAGCGAGAGAGAGAGAAGCAATCACGAGGAGAGGAAGAAGCGTTCAGTGCTTGACAGGCCTGGGCTTAGTAGTCAGCTTAGCATCTGAAGTTCTGGAAGGCGCCTGTCTCCAAGCACTGCAGCGCATAGCTCTCTGTCTCTCCCAAGACCCCAAACAAAGAAGTATAGAACGCATAACCTCTCAAAGCCGGGTTGAGCCTCGAAGGCTTCGCTGGGTTGCGCGGGTAGAGCCGTGCTAGGGAACTCGGCTCTTAACTTTTGCGCTCAGGATCATCTGTTCGGAGTAAGGTCGTTTGACCCGTCGAACCGGTCTCTAGCCAGGAAGCTGCAGAACTGCGGCTGCTGAGGGCGGTGGAGTACAGAATGCACAGGCTCTTGACGAAGGGTGCTTTTCTTGCGAGCGAAGGAAGACGGTAGAGGGGAGGGTATTAAGACATCTCTCGAGTTCAAGGCCTCGGGATGCTCATTGACGAGTTTCATCACTGTATGGTTTGGGTTTCGGGATGCAGGCTTGAGCGTGGCTTTCGCGACTTGCATGCATTGTGCCGGACCCCTTTTTCTTGTACGGTGGAAACGGTATAATGGGGTAATGTAGGGGCCTCAATAATTGCCGATACTATTTTTGGGCTTTCCGTATTAGAACTACAGTAGATTATGCCCCCAAACCTTATTCTAATTATTAAGGCCCCTCTATTATAGTGTCCTTATAGATCCCTTATAGTAGCCCTTATAGACCCCTTTAAAGGAACCCTCTTCTAATCATTAAAGCCCCTATATTATGAGGTTAGTATCCTCCTGCATGAATTGCTCGTACAAGTCTCGTTGAAGAGGCCAAAGCCAGGCGAGGGTCCGAAGCGAACATGCTGAGTTCCAACATCCTACACAGAGCCTCCAAAACCCCTTGATTAAGGAATATACTTTAAGTCTAATTAGGGTTCCTATTGTGATTTAAGGTCTATTTCTTAACTCAGGGGTTTTGGAGGCTCTGGGTACATCCTCAACTCCAAAGTGTATCGAACCAGCCCTCTTAAGCACTTCAAACCCCAAAGCCCTGAGCACTAAACCCCTTAAACCTGTAGCTTATCGCCTAAGCCCAAGCCCGAACCCTAAAACGCTAAACTTGAACCCTAAACCCTAAACCCTAAAACCTGAACTGCGGAATGGAAAGAGGCCCTTAAAAAAACTGAACCCCAAACCTAAAACCGCTAAATCTGAACCCCAAATCGGACTGCGTGTCAAAGCCCGCCTCGGAGGCCGACGCCCTTTCACCACAGAGATTGGTGCTCGGCCCAGACGGCTTAGGGTTTAGAGTTCAGGGTTTAGGGTTCAGGGTTTAGGGTTCGGGGTTTAGAGTTCGGGGTTTAGGGTTTAGCTCGTCCGGTTTGTCGGTTGGGAGTTTCGGAGGAGGTTTGATGTTGACCTCGAAGTTTCAACAACACAGCTGGCACGTTAAACCTCGAACCAAAACCCAAGCGCTACATCCTAATCCTCGAATACACACATGTACATACATACAGATCTATGTCGTAAACGTAGTTTTAAGCCCAAAGTTGCCAACCTGAACCCTACGATCCCAGCTGCTTCCAGCGAGGTTCGTGGAGTACGTTCACAACTACGAGGGCTTCGGAGAGCGGAAGGCTGCGAATGTGGAGTCACATTTGCTGTCATTCTTCTCCCAAAACGGCCATATTGAAAGCAAAACATAGTACAGAAGCCTGGAAAGTAGTCGTACAATTTCGGAGGGTTCCTGAATAAAGTCTTACTATGAAGGGCGCTGTATATCCTTTTCTCCTTGCAAAGCCCCAAAGGCTTCACAGGCAAGCATCCTGCTTACTATAGGGGCCTCAATAATTGCCTATACTATTTTGGGGGTTCCTTTTTATCAATATGGTATAATGGGCCCCAAAACCGTAGTCTAATTATTAAGGCCTCTATAGTGTGTATTCTCAATCAGCCTAGCGCAAGCTTCAACGCAGCTAACTACTTGCAACCCGCACATGGGCATGCATCATCAACATGTCGGATAGACCGAGCAGCCCTGGGCCTAGATCGTTTCAATCTCTTTGCCGCTGCCATTGTGGGCAGGTGTCGGAGGTTGACTTAGAAACACTTCGTCAGAAGGAGCCAGATGTGGAATGATCCCAAATAATTACCAATACTATTTTGGGTAATGGGCCGCAACACTATTCTACTTACTAAAGCCGTATATTAACTTATAGCTTATAGCCCATTCCCCCCATTCCCTACTTGGAGGATCATGGGACCTAGTAACCAGGGGTGGCGGTATTTTTTGCTTATTTTTTTTTCCGTTTTTTTTCTTATTTTTTTTCGGGCCGCGTCGGTCCCAAGCAAGCAGGCAAGCAAGCAAGCAAGCAAGCAAAGAAGTAAGCAAG
>BGNK01000233.1:124930-241818 GCA_003297005.1 Symbiodinium sp. clade A Y106 | reverse complement strand
GAAAGGAAGTAAGGAAGGAAGGAAGGAAGCAAGCAAGCAAGCAAGAAACAAAGAACGCAAGGAAGGAAGGAAGCAAGCAGGCGAGCAAGCGAGCAAGCAAGCAAGCAAGCAAGCAAGCAAGCAAGCACGAAAGGAAGTAAGGAAGGAAGCAAGCAAGCAAAGAAGTAAGCAAGCACAAAAGAAAGCAAAGCAGGAATCAAGGAAGGAAGGAAGCNTTGAAATACAAAAACTGAACATCTCTAAGCCCGCTGCAGCAAGCTCTGCGACGCTTTAGAATCACCTTTCTATATATGGCCAAGTAGACAGGTAAAACAGTCGACGTTCTTAACGCCCATGCTTCGAACCGCAAACTGTGAAAGCCCGGAGTAGCACGCTGTGTGTCGCCGAAGTACACGTAGTGGAACGACGTTCACGCCGAGGTGCATCGAAATACTACAATCAATCAGTTTCAATCNAGTGCTGTTGTCCGCAGACAAATCAGGCAAATCGTCATCCCAATACACGTGTTTACTGCTGTGATCATCAAGAGAACTCCCGAAACCTTGTCCGTCTTTCCCACGTCAATCAAGAGGCAGGGCTCAGTACCCCCTCCACAGAGGGGGGGAAGCTAGGAGGTCCCCCAAACCAGGAAACGGAAAAACAATAAGAAAAAAAACGGAAAAAAATAAGCAAACAAAAACCAAGCCCGCTTTAGAAGCCCCTTACCCTTAGAAACCCTGACCCTTAAACCCCTAGAAAACCTTGAGAATACCCTTAAACCCTTAGAATACCCTTAGAAGCCCCTAGAATACCCTTAAACCCTTAGAAACCCTGACCCTTAAACCCTTGGAAAACCTTTAGAATACCCTTAGAAGCCCCTAGAATACCCTTAAACCCTAAGAAAACCTTGAGAATACCCTTAGATGCCTCTAGAATACCCTTAAACCCTTTGAATACCCTTAGAAGCCCCTAGAATACCCTTAAACGTGAAGACATGCCATGCGAGCATGGTCCCACACAGCAAAGAACCGTTGAGGCCCCAAAGCCCTGGCAAAAAGTCTCCGGTAGTCCAAGTCGGCACCCTAAGCCCTACCTGGACCCTAAGGAACCTACATTTTTAGGGTTCCTTGTTATGATTTCCTTATATGGGTCCTTAAAAAGGTAGGTTATTCCGGGTTAAGGTAAACCCTATAAACCCTAAAGCCCTAAGACCCAAAACCCTAAACTGAATCCTCCGGTTTGAAAGTCGGGAGATACTGAAACCGTAAACCCCACCTTTGTTAAACTCAGCCCTTTTGTTTCGGCGTTATAAACTCTATACTAGGGTCTACAATATGAGCTCATGCTACGGTTGATGGACAAAATCCTGCATTACCCATTATAAGGAATATACCATAATTCCCATTGTTTAGAGTCCTTAAGGTCATGCAGGATTTTGGCCATCAGCCGTAGTTCAGGGTGAATTTTATAGACCCACCCTGAACGCGGAGAGCAAAGCCGCTTAGGCAACGAGCTCGGCGCTCTGTTGGGACACTGGACGCCGCTTCTCCGCAGCCCTTGCTTTGAGGGCCCGAATATTCGGATCCCCCCGATGATACTGTTGATGGACAAAATCCTGCATGACCCATTGTAAAGAATATACCATAGTTCCCATAGTTTAGAGTCCTTAAGGTCATGCAGGATTTTGTCCATCAGCTGTGGTCCTTCTTGAGCCGCATGCTGTTACATTTTGTTCGCATTAAGGACCGGATCCCCTCCTATTATAGTCCTTATTGACGGCCCTATCTCAGTATGGTGTATCAACCCTAAACCCTAAACCCCTAAACCCCTAAACCCTAAACCCTAAACCCCTAAACCCTAAACCCTAAACCCCTAAACCCCAAACCCCTAAACCCTAAACCCTAAACCCAAAGGTCCCTATAAAGCGAAGGTTTGAAATTTGTTTATTCAGGGGTCGAGGGCTGAGGGATCTGAGGTCTGATGTACTTTCGTCTACCGGACCAGTCTCCCGAAGAGTAGGTTTAGGGTTCCGGGTTTAGGGTTAGGGGTTTAGGGTTTCGGGTTTAGGGTTTAGGGTTTAGGGTTTAGGGTTTAGGGTTAGGGTTTAGGGTTTAGGGTTTAGGGTTTAGGGTTTAGGGTGTTAGTAGGTTTAGGGTTTAGGGTAGGTCTAAGAGGCTATACTTCGTATGGTTTTTGTTACCTGAATTCCATCTGTTTATCTTTGTAAGTTTAGGACCTCGTATTCTAGTCAAACAACCAAAGGCACACTGATTATTGGGCGGGGAGGATTGCCAGGAATGCCGAGCCTAAAACCCCTAATCCCACACCCCTGAATCCCAAACCCTAAACCCAACGCCGAAACATGATAACCAGGCAGTGCACCTTATCATGGTACGGATTCCCATATCGTTTCAGACGTATTTCATCTTTCTTAGCAGAACCTTGGACGCGATACCTTACGCAGGGCTCTTGTAACAGATGACAAGACCTCATAACAGCCGTTGTAACGACCAAACATGTAAATGGCTTCAGCTACCTATATGGTTTGAGAATACCTATACAAAAATGCACAAACATGCACAAACCACAATAATATCCGGATCCGTCGTGCTTAAGAAGCCCTGTAATTGCAGTTAAAGACGACATATCCCAATAAAGGCCTGATCTGTTTAAGGTGGAGATGTTGGCGAAAGCGCAACCCATCCGGTGATGCGAGCAAAGTCTGCATCTCACCTGCAAAATTCCTTGCAAGACCTTAAAGGGTTTTATAAGGGTAATACTGTTGATGGACAAAATCCTGCATTACCCGTTACAAGGAATATACCATAATTTCCATAGTTTAGGGTCCTTAGGGTCATGCAGGATTTTGTCCATCAACCGTAAAGGCGTTCTATATGGGCTATGGGTTTGGGACTTCTGGGTTTCGGTACTTTGGAGATAGGGTGTAGAATTTAGGGCTTCAAGTTTGCGAGGCTTTCGGGTTTAGGGTTTAGGGTTTAGGGTGTTGGGCTGTGTTTAGGGTTCTTGTCCTGGGTCCCTCAGTTTTTTACTCATCTGCTTCCTTCACTTGTTCAAGGTGTATACGGCTTTGGCGGTTGTTTATGAAAGACAAGTATGCGGAAAAGCTGGAAGAAGTGCTGCAGGGAGAGCCAGATTGATTGCAAGTGTGCACAAAGAAACAACGTGCTGGCAGCAACGAGTGCCAAATGGAGCCCTAAGGGTCCAAAGGACCTAATAATTTGGTACTTGGGTTACGGATAGTAGTTTTGTAGGTTACTATTCGGGAGAGTATATGATTATTAGGTACTTGGACCCTTAGGGGAGGGCTTTGCCGGCATCGGAGCAAAAGGTCGTCAGAACCAGGCCGAAGTCACAACATGGCACAATGCTATTCACAAGATGAGGACGGACATGGAGATGCACGGGAAAACCGGCGAGAGAGCCGACGTGCAAATGCCCATAGCTGACGAGGGCTGCAGCAAGATCGGCGAGTCCGAGCTGGGGAAAGAAGTATTGCGGACTAGACAAGAGTCTCACGCTATTTACGTGACACACGTTTGCCTCAGGTACTATTATAGGGGCCTAAACAAGTACCAACACGATTTTGGGGTATTCTTTACTATAGTTCTAATATGATATACCCCAAAGCCCTAGTCTAATTGATTGATTAAGGCTCCTTCATGAGACAGCTCAGGCCACCCGGGCTGCGAGAGGAGCATACACTGTGACACGGGGAGCCATGACGCACTGAACCCCGAAACCCTTCCAACACCTCAACTCCCCTAACCCTATGACCCAGAGACTTCAAAACCCCTTAATTAAGCAATATACCTTAAATCCTATTAAAATTCCTATTATAATTAAAGGAATATAACTTAATTAATGGGTTCTGGAGTCTCTGGGGACCCCAATATACAACTATTGAAATGGCATTTTGGTGTATCTTATTGATTAGGGTAGTGCAAGAACATGGGACTGAAAGGTGATACTGTGATTTGTTTTATCAGATTTATGTGTTCAAGCGCTACACACTAAATCCTTGCCAGCTTTGGTGCCACAAGGCTTAGAGCAATAAAGAATCTATACACCCCCTGATCCTGATGCCGTCAACCTAAACCTATGGGTTCCTTGTATGATTTCTTCTTGATTCAGAAGATAAGTTCTTCAAGGATCAGTACCTGGACCCCAAAAGTATGTAGAATAATGGCCTTTTATAGGTTTTGGGCCATTATTTTACCTGCTTTGGGGGGTTTAGGTAATTAAGCTGCAAAGAATCCTTCACAGTCTGAAACCTCACCGGAAGCCATGCACCACAACATGGCAACACCCTGCTCCGTCGCTTCGCAGGTATGGTGGCCAGCGCTGTGTCATCGAAGTTCTTGTGACTCGACATTGGCTTACTATGTTATACCTTATCCCGCCAAAACCTACTTTCTTGTAGGGTCCCTGCAAAATCTATATTAGGTTTTATAATAAGAGCCCACACAAAAAGTAGGTTTTTGTAGGTTAGGGTAGGGTTTAGGTTTGATTACCGCGTCATTTAGACCAACATAGTCATGGCATAGTATGTCGCGGCGTGGCCTGGTGCTGCCTTTAGTTGACCCGTAGCATGGCGATTGTGTTTAGGCGATGTCGCTGTCGAGCTGGTGGGCCTGTCTTAGCCGTACCCTAAACTAAACCCTAAACCCTGATTGCCCCAAAAGTTTTTCGCCGTGATGAATCGGAGCTCGGCTCCTTCCGCCGAGCTGGATGTTTGCGGCTTTGTTGGCGGCGACCCTGGCAGATAGCCGCCTAACCAAAACTGGTCATGGGAATCCTCAACCCCAACCGGGAGCAGCGACCGAAGAGAGGTCCAAGATGCAGCTGGCTCCTCTGAACCCGAGACACCTCTAAATAGGTAGTGTTTGGGCTAAGGGCTGCTGCACGAGCGTATTTTTCCGCATTGCTAGCTTCTCAGCATCTTTGACTTTGTGTGTGTGGGGGTATGGTTTCCAGATCATAAAAGTGGCAGCCTGAAAAGTTACATATGCAATTCCTGAGGGTTCTCGCTATTATAGCACAGCATATTGCAGTATAATATACCCCAACACTAATTAGAACCGTATTCCGTTCGACTATCAAGGCCACCGTATGATGGTGCCTGCTCATGTTATGCTATCAAAATACCACCAATACCCTGTTCGAATCATGCCCCATGCGTTACCAAGGAGCTGGCCCAAAGCCCTTCACCCTAAACTCCCTGCACACGATGTTCCTTCCAGAACCCTGTGTTAAGGAGTTCTACCTAAAGTCATAGTCGGATCCACAACATGATTCAAGGTTTGTTCCTTATCTTAAATTATAGTAGGACCTCTCGTATGATTTAAGGTATGTTCCTTATCGTAAATTAAATTATTATGGTCTAGGGTTCAGGGTTTCGGGTACACTTTGCAGACCCACACGCTGTATTCAAACACTGAAGCTACAGCCGGCATCCTAGGAACCCCAATAGAACCCTCATCGAACGCTTGTAGAAAACCTTACAGAACCCTCATGGATCCCTTGGACCTTCAGCCCTACATTCCCAGGCCGCAAACCTGCAAGGCCTGACTTCTAGACCCTGAGCCCTGCATCCCACGAACCCTTACCCCACAGCCAGTACGCTTGGGGAAGAACCCCCCCTTAAACCCTGCCCTGAAGCCTAAAACCCTAAACACCCAGACCCTCAAAGCCTAAACCCCTCACAGATCCAGGAAGACTCTTGCCGAGAAGGAAGGCTTCCGCTTCGTAGAGACGCTCACGGGCTTCAAGTGGTGCCTTTGTTTTGAAAGGCTTAGGGTTTAGGGTTTAGGGTTTTAGGATTAGGACTTTAGCTTGAGGATCGTAGAAACCTTCGTAAGTGTATTTGCTAATCAGCAGAGTAAGCTACCAAGTAGCTTGCATTTGCTTACTGTGCCCTAGGGTTTACCGGCCCTAAACCCTAAACCCTAATACCTAAACCCTAAACGGCCCTAAACCCTAAACCCTAAACGGCCCTAAACCCTAAACCCTAAACGGCCCTAAACCCTAAACCCTAAACGGCCCTAAACCCTAAACCCTAAACGGCCCTAAACCCTAGTATTGGGCACTTCTGCCCCCAGCGCTCGGGCTTTAGGTGTCACCAGCTCTTGTTCAGGGCTCAGGCTTAGCAACGGGTTTCAGTTTTTTGCCTTTCAAGGCTCTTCGGTCGAAATAAGGGGTCGGAATCATTAGATCATTAGTACTGGTGCCCGGAGTACGTCCCTAAACTGTCAGAGCAGGCCTATCTATGGGTGTTGCGTGGGGCTCCCAAGGCGTGAGCCGAAGCGTCAGCTTGTGGAAAACGAGCCCTGCTATAGATAGCTGACATCAAGTTTTGAACTCCAGTCGCTTAATGCTCTGGCTGGGGCCCTAAACCCTAAACCCTAAACCGGCCCTAGTTGATTTCCAAGCCAGTCATACCCAGCCTAGAGGATCCAATTTCCCAGCCGGCAAGATTGTAACGTTTTGCATATCTAAATCGTTACAACTGTGAACGGTGGTTTGTGTGATCTAATCCCAATAACTATCTGGTTCTTAGTAGGGAATGGGGGATTGGATTATGGAGACTATTGTTGGGGAGTATATAGGGACTACTACAGGGATCCATTCCCCATTCCCGACTAAGAACCAGACAGATAGTCTTCTTAGTAGCTGAGTGGATACACTTTACACTTTTTGGGATAATATTACCCTCTATAAAACTGAAAGTGTACACTTTTTGGGGCTTCTGAACTCAGCAACTAAGATAAGGAAACCATAGTATGCACTATAGACATACCTTATCTTGGGGTCCTTATATTAAGGATCCTACTTTTTAAGCTACTATATTAGGGTCCCCTATTTTCGGAAACTCCCAGATAGTCTGGGTACCTGGGCGTTAGAGCAAAGCTTCGACCGCTCAATGGTGAGGATGGGATCGAAATCTGCTGAGTTGCGCGCCGAGGGCTTCGAAGCCGCTCTTCCAGGTCTTTCATAAAAATCATGTAAAAAAGACATAAAAAGACATTAGAAGCACATAAAAGCATTATGTTTTTTTTTTTTATGTTGGGTTCAATGTTTCAGTCTGTGCGACTCTCCGAATTCATATTGCTGCTTAGTTCGCATGGTTAGTTTCCTGTATAAGATTAAATTAGTGTTTTTGTTTTTTAGGGTTTGGGCATTGGGGTTTCTACTGCTGATGGACAAATTCGGTTCCAAGGTGAAAACCCGCATACCTATAACATGAATGATGGGGTCATCTGATCGATCGACGTAGTGTAGGATGTCGTCCGTCAATCCTGAAGCGGGGTCTTGGGGTTCGGGGTTTGTGCTTGCGTTGCCCCATGACCATGCGCAACAGAGGAAGATCTCTGAGAATAAGTTACACTTTTAAAATCTGCAAAAGAAAGGGCCTGTATGCCCAGCACGGTCCGTTTGTTATTCGGTGTTGGGTTTTTGAGATCATGGTTTGGAAATTCGAAATGCCTGCCGGGTTAGCAGGTTATTGTCATGCGTAAGGTATTGTTAGGACGGGGTGTTAAGGCCTTTTGGACCCCAGACGGTTGATCCAAAGCCTTCAAACACATATGGGAGTTTCCGAAAATAGGGGACCCTAATATAATAGTACCCTAAATAGTAGGATCCCTAATATAAGGACCCCCAAATAGGGTACCCCTAATTTTCGGAAACTCCCATATAAGCTCAAATTCTGACAAAAACCTTTCTTTGTGAGGCGGGGACCCGGGATAGTAGGATTGCGGCAAAGGTGTGCAAAAGCATCGTTTATTCGCATTTTCAAAGTCGCATGGGACACCGTATGAACCCGTCCAAAGAAATCTCATAAGACCTTATAGGCGCCCTTTTGAACCGTTTCAGAGGGCATGCGCGGAAGTGTTGAACCGTAAACCGTAAGCTCATTTGACCTACAACCATTCATAACTTTATGAACTCTAAGCGCTTCATCCGCAATGCCCATAATAAAACTGTACACCCTAGAGCATTCAAGCCCCAAACCTTTAAACTCTAATGTACACATGCCCTGCCTAAAGCAAATCAAGACCTAGAACATTGAACCCCGTAGAAAACCTTAATCAAACCGTGATGCGCCGGACGGTAGCCCTAGCAGCCCAAGTACCCCCCGAGAATCATGAAGACTTCCCCGAATGCCGACCTACACTGCTACTATAAGACATCCGAGTGCCTAGCTGTTTTGGGTCGTTTGGACCCACCGATTCTTGAGCAACCCATAAACCCGAAACCCTAAGCCCATACCATAGGCTCCATAGTAGTTCCCGTTTTGGCGTCATATTTTCAATCCTGTAAGGTAATCCCAAAAGGAACTACCATGGAGCCTATGGGTAAACCCTAACCCTAAACCCCTAAACCCTAAACCCTGAACTCCTAAACCCTGAACCCTAAACCCCTAAACCCCTAAACCCAAATCCCCGCAGTGGCTCAAGAGGTGATTTTCTCCTACGAGGAGGCCATCGGCTTCTGTGTCGGGGACATGGTGAAAGACAAGGAGCCGCTCGCGTGGGCATGGGGTGTATACGGGTATCCCTAAACCGCCAAAGCTTCCCAAAACCTAAACCCCTAAACCCCTAACCCTAAACCCCTAAAGCCCTAAACCCTAAACCCCTAAACCCCCGAACTACCCTTTATTATTGTAACCCCAAAAAGATTTGGGAGTTTGCGAAGATAGGGACCTTAATATAGTACCCTAAATAGTAGGATCCTTATTATAAGGACCCCTAAGATAAGGCACCTCTAACTTTTCTGTAGCACCAAAATAAGAGTTCTTAATGAGAAATATCAGAGCCCCTTTTTTTGCAGGGTACTTGGGGTGTCCTGGGAAACCCTAAACCCCAAAAGCCCTAAACCCTGAAAACATTGAAATCCCGGGCTTACAGGGGTCATGGGGTTTATAGGCTTAGCGGAAGCAAACAGTCCCCATAACCAGCGATCGGTGCTGATTTGCACAGGTTGAGCCTGCTGCCCGATCCAAATCCGGGGCAGTCCGAACTCCTAATCCCAAACCCCAAACCTGATCCCCAATCCCTAAACCCTATAAACCCTAAGCCTTCAACCCTACAAGCCCGAAGCGTGAAACCCAAGGCCTAAGCCTTCCCTAGACCCCCAAGTAGCCCTTGATAACTTCTTGTCGAGAAATATCAGAGCCCGCTAAAGGGTACTTGGGGGTCCTGCTCAGTCCTCAATCCCCCAAAACCCTCATACCCTAAACCCTAAAACCCATCAAGTCCCTATCGATCCTTGAAAGATCCCTGAGAGGAACCTTACAAACCCTCAACCCTAATTAAACTCTAAGCCCTAAACCCTATAAACCCTAAACCTTAAGCCCTAAACTCTAAACCCTAAACCCAGCATAGGGCGGAAAAAGGGTTTTTTTTTAAAAAAACTAAACCCTAAACTCGGATCGCAGTAGGCCCAGAGAGACCCTGAGGATGGCATCTGCGCAGCAGCCGTTTTCGTAGATATGGCCAAGGACCTTCGTCAGGTCGGGCCGGTTTGGGGTTCGTTACTATAAGGGCCTAAACTGGGCTTTGGAGTACCATACCTTAATACTTTTTTTCTTAGTGGAACCATTATTGGAACCATTATGAAATAAAAGTTTATACTTTTTTCCCTGGTTACTTAAAAGCCCAGTAAATAAGTGCCTATAATATTGTGGGGGGGTTCCTGATTGTAATTATAATATACTGGGCACCAAGACCCTATTCTAACTATGAAGGCCCTTATATTATAGGGTTGTTTAGGGCTTTAGGGGTTCAGGGTGGAGGGTGTAGGGCTCGGCGCGAAGAGCTGGAATGTTGCTTGAGGCTCGGCTTCAGTCTTCATGTCAGTTAATTACTTGAAGGGGCAGGGTACCTAGTAAGTAGGTTATAAGTAGAGTTATAAGTGCCCTAAATGCAGTTACCCTAATATAACCCTACTTATAACCAACTTACTAAGTCCCCTGCCCCTTCAAGTAGCTTTTTTTGCAGGATTGGAGGTAGTGGTGGCACAGCTTGAGAGACAGTCTTCTTCCAGGATCGGGAGACCTAGGAAGGGGTAAGCCGGAATAGCTACCAATATTCCTTGAGCAACAGTCGTCGTGGATGGATGGAGGTGATGCAGGCTCTGGGGCCCTGAAGCAAGTGTTTAAAACAACAAAAGTAATACCAAAACCCTAAATCCCTAAACCCTAAAGAAAATCAGAACATGAAATCCCAAGCGCTCCTTGCAAAGGCAGGGCGGAGTTGCCAGCAACATCTTCAGCAGCTGTACATCGCACCCTGGAATGGATAGGTGGGGATTCAGGGTTGAGGGTTTAGGGCTCCCTTTAAAGAGTTTAGGGGTTTAGGGTTTAGGCCTTATGGGGTTTAGGGTTTAGGGGTTTAGGGTTTAGGGGTTTAGGGTTAGGCTTTAGGGGTTTAGGCTTTAGGGGTTTAGGATTTAGGAATTTAGGGTTTTGGGGTTTAGGGTTTGGGGATTTGGGTTGAGGGTTTAGGCCTTTTGGGCTTTAGGGTTTAGGGGTTTAGGCTTTAGGGGTTTAGGATGTAGGCATTTAGGGTTTTGGGGTTTAGGGTTTAGGGTTTGGGGTTTGGGTTGAGGGTACCCATAGGCTCCATAGTAGTTCCTTTTTGGGATTACCTTATAGGATTCTAAACATGAAGCCCAAAAAGGAACGACCATGGAGCCTTAGAGAAATTTGTAGGGTTTAGGGCCAAAAGTTTCCGGAGTTTAGCGTTAAGGTTTTGTAGGCTTCGGAGTATAGGCTTTGGGGATTAGGATCTTTGGTCTAGGCTTTTGGCCGCGCTGCCGGAAGTTTCCTTGGGCCATGTAGGCGGAACTCGGGCCCGGTGCTACACCTGCAAGTCAATGATGTCGGGACCTCAGCAGGCTAGTTCTTAGTAGCTGAGTGGATACACTTTACACTTTTTGGGATAATATTACCCTCTATGAAACTGAAAGTGTACACTTTTTGGGGCTTCTGAACTCAGCAACTAAGAGTTCTCTAAATGGGGATCTCTGGTATTTAATGATAGAGGATATTAGGATAAGGATTTGGGCCCCATTCAAGTACAACCTCAACAAAGGAACCGTAAGGAAAGGGTCCAAAAGGACTTAATCATTAGGTACTTAGGTTTCAAACAGTAGCTATGAGCCATGTAGGTTGCTATTTACTATTTCGGGAGTATATGATTATTACGTACTTCGACCCTTAGGGTAATGTCGGCAGCTCAATAATTAGAAGATTTGATGCTATTCAGTGGCTTCGTAGTTTGGTTCCCAAGCCCTTCCTCACCCCTAAACCCTAAGCCCTAAACCCTAAACCCATACAAGGACTACGGTATCTTCTTGTCCATGAACAGCTACGTCAAGTCGCCGGATCCTGCGCTCACGAAGCTCGGCACGCAAGCAACAGCCCTAAAGCCTAAACCCTGGAATATTATCAGACCAGAGTGCCCAAAGCCTTATATGCAAACCCAGACCCAGAAGCCTTACAAACCTT
Source organism: Symbiodinium sp. clade A Y106 (assembly GCA_003297005.1). NCBI lineage: Eukaryota > Dinophyceae > Suessiales > Symbiodiniaceae > Symbiodinium > Symbiodinium sp. clade A. Next base: position 230,309 of record BGNK01000233.1, on the reverse strand, counting down.
GTGACTCTAAAACCTAAACCCATAAAGCCCAAGCCCCTAGGCCCCATGCAAACCAACATAGAAACCTGAAGCCTCCTATCTGAAACGTCCAAACCCTAAGGATTTCCTTTAAGGTTGCAGCTCCCAATTGTCCAAGGCTTGTAGTACTTGGGTGTTGCGGGTTTAAAGTTTGAGGTTAAGGGCAGTATCCTACGTTAGAAACCTTTCGGCTCTTCCTGCAAGTCGAATTACGGTGGGAGTTGTGTTGTTCGCTTTGGAGAAGTGAGAACATCCCTAACCCCTAAGCTCGACGAAAGGGGGCCGGGAGCGGAACACGTAAACCCTGTAGAGTAGAGTTTGAAAACCTTACTTGGAGGGTCCGGGGACTTAGTAAGTAGGTAGTAAGTAGAGTTATAAGTACCTTAATAGGGATCCTAATTGGGATTATGGTACTCATAACTACTACTTACTAAGTCCCCGACCCTCCAAGTAGTTGGCCAGCGACCGGTTCGTCTCACCCGGGAGGGCAAGGCGGCTGAGGATACATCCCCGGGCCGAAAGTTTCGAACTACATGTGTACTATCTAACATACACGCTCTTGCGGAGTAGCGGAGTACCTCAAAGTGTCGTTTACCCTAGTGGGTCGAACTATCGGCCCGGCGCNTTTGGCGGCCAGAGTCCAGTCCGGTTGCAGGCTGCAGGTTTCGCGAAACGCATGTTAGGATTTTGCCATCCTATATGGAAGCTGGGTGCACCGTTTCAGGAACTGCGAATTGTGCTGGACTATCGGTCCCAAACTTCATGCTGCGGCAGGAAGAAAGTTCGTCGTACTCATGCATGTTGCTCTTGTTGTGGAACGTCTGGGGAAAGGGGGAATCTGAGGAGGTGGGTGTCCTCCGCCCGGAACATTATAGTAGTATAATTTTATTCCCGTGGATGAATTCCTCCGCTAGCCAGGCCGCGTAAAATGCACTTCCTGGTACTCCGCGTCCTCCGCATGATGGTATAACCAAGTGCGACGAAACTTTATTCCTGCCGATGCTCACGGCAAGGCGTTTCAGACTAAAAAATCTGTACCTGNCCCGGGCCGAAAGTTTCGAACTACATGTGTACTATCTAACATACACGCTCTTGCGGAGTAGCGGAGTACCTCAAAGTGTCGTTTACCCTAGTGGGTCGAACTATCGGCCCGGCGCAGTAGTGCTCGGAAAGGACCCCCAGAAACATCAGATTCAGGAGGCGCATCTTCGCTGCCCAGCGCCCGGAGGGCAAGTACTTCCAGAAGGCGACGCAAGCAAAGAGACCTTTAGGGTTTAGGGTTGCATGAATCTTCAGCGTTTCAGGATTTGGGGTTTGTAGGGGGTTGGGGATTGGGGGTTTCATTTTGGATGTTGTTGTGTTTTAAGTGCACACTTCGGGTGAGTGAACGAGTCAGTCAGTCAGTCAGTCAAAGTGGGTTGTTCGACACTCGCGCAGTTGCAGCCACGAGTCGGTCGTGAAGAGCGTGCCTTCCTGGCCTCTGTCACACAGAATACACTGCATGACATGCCCGGGACTCACGCTCTGCATCTTCTGCACGTGAAAACAATCCCACTATCAATTTCGCTGGCCAACGATTGGCAACCTTGAAAGCCATTGCCGGCATTCGAGCACGTGCGTTTGTGTGTGTGTGTGTGTATGTGTGTTTCCTGGCAGCAACGTTCCTGCACAATCTGATCACGAAGTAGCGGACTCGATGTTTTTCGGTATGTTTCAATCCAACATGGCACCCTGCTGTTCCCGCGGATGGCATTTCCTGACTCTCAGGCAGTTAGAAAGGGATGGCACCGGCGGACCGGCGAACATGCCTGAGTGATGCACCGCGCATCGTGTTCGCCAGCTCCATGTGCACTCGAATGGCACAGATCATCCACCGAAACCCTAAACCCTAAACCCTAAACTGCTAGGAGATTCGGAGACCAAGAGAAATGTCCGAAGACGACCACCTGACCACAGCCTGACCCTGTCGCTGCAGAAAAAGCCTTCAGTGAATAGCTCACCTCTATGTGGGTAGTTGTCAAAATTATGGTCCCTTTTCGGGTACCCTAAATAATAGGTGCCGTATTATAATAGGGACCCAAAAAGGGACCATAATTTTGACAACTACCCATGTGCATGGTAGACAAGCAGACAGAAGTCGGGAGAAGCGCGTCCTAAGAATACCTGTAAACCTCCCAGTTCGAACGATGTGCGACGGATGTGCAGCAGGGAGTCTTGGTTTTGTGCAGTTCTACAAGGTGGACTGGGGCCGAAGTTCAATCCCAACAAAGAAGCTTCATTGTCTTATAGCCCACGACACAGATTACAACTTCCGCCCTGCACGCCTCACCGGGCGCGGAACTTTCTTGCCCTGGCCTTGTGACTGTGTCTCATCACTGTCAACTTCCATCCCAGGCTCCTGCATTCTTCGCTGATTGGATCTGCTTTCGAAGACGACCGCCTGCCTCAGACGAACCTCCTCCCTGCCACAATGTCTGTTGAAGAGGGTCGGGCGTGCAGTCTTGCCTCGTTAAATTGCGCTACACATGTTCAGCACTCCTGCACACATACGAGTCCAGCCTTCGACCCGCAGTTGCTTGCGATTCGGTATACCAAATTCAACAGTGGTCCGGCATAACCGCTTGTGGCATCCTGCCCACCCGGCACCTTATACATCTACATGACTGATGATGTGTCGGCACCCAAAGCCTTTGTAAAGGGTGGTTTGGCGGTGCCTGAAGCACAGGCCCTCCGGGCTGAGCTTGTGCAGATGTTCAAATTGATGATCGCGCATGGCCTGACTTACGGAGGCTTCTATACTTCATCAAATGCGCGCTCTTTCCAAACGGCCCAGTCCTATGAGAAATACTGGACAAAGCTGTGCCTCATCATGGATGCTTTTAGCCTAGTGATCAACAACTGGAACGTCCACGTGACGGAAGGGCTGAGGAGTGACTTCCAAAAGTGCATGTTGCACTACCACTATGCGGGTCTGCTGCGCAATAACGAAATCATGAACGTCGCCTCCTACTATTCGAAGCCAGGAAACAGTTGAGCAGGACTGCGCGACCGCTTGGCAGACCCCCCAAGCGAAAAGCAGGTGCTATGACTGCCACTCAACGTTCCCGCAAATTCCGTGGTAAACCTTTGAACAATACCTGCTGCCGGGGCTCAGGGTCTGGGGTGTAAAATTGAATTTGGAGGGTTTAGGGCTTAGAGCGCTATATAGGGTTTGAGGAAGAGGTTTTTAGGCTTGGGGTTGAGAATATTTTAGAGTTCACGTGGCTTAGGGTTTTAGGATGTGTTAGGGTTATAAGGTCTACAAGCGTTCGGGGTTTGGCTCTGTAAGGCTTTCGAAGGGGTTTCGCAGGGAGTTGAATTTTGTTGTTCGAGTTGTTGTTCAGGGAGGCAGGGTCTTAAATTGGGGATTATTCGATGTGTTGTAAACGGTATTGAGAGCTTCGCAGGGTTTTACATGGGTTATGCAGGGGATTATATTAATGGGGTTTTGAGGTTCCCAAAGATTCCGAAATTTGAAGAACTACATGTTAAATGGCATTACGAACCTTGTCTTCGGCAACACTGCTTGCATTTGTATGGAACTTTCCGGTGACTGTGTTCTTATGATTTGATGGAGAGGGTTGAGGGTTTTTGCAGGTTTGGTGGAGTTTAACTATTGGTTTCGTTCATGCGGACATCAGCTTCATGGTAACCGGCGAACGTCTCAGAAGCACTTGAGGGACACATACACGCAGAGTCCAGAATTCAATTCACAAAGTCAATCCATCCTTACGCCTACATCACATCCTACGCCCCTGGTGTTGAGGAACCTTGGAGCTTGAACTCTAAATCAACATTCTCGACAATTGCCACGAAGAGCTACAACGAGAAGAGCTACAACCACAGGAGGATGTTATGCAAACCATTGTTGGGATGTGAGAACTAATCTTGCTTCCCAAGTTTCCAGCTTCATGGTCTTGATGGTTTCGTGTTCAAAGTTTTGTCCGGCACGTTTCCTTTCAGCTTCGACTAATGCAGCTCCAACAGCTGGTCAGCAGCCGGGAGTAAACTCCAGGTCGTGTCGCGCGAAGCCGGCTGGATCTGTCTGTACTCCCAGCACGAAGAAACCTTGGAGATTCAACCTGCTTCCCCATGACCCTGGATGAATCGAAACTCCTGGTCATGGTCGAACACTCAACATCACCAGGATACCGGACACTACCACCCCGAGATCCGAAACCCTGAAACAATGACACCGAAAGTTTTAAAGACCTAAAGCCCTGAACTCTGCACCCTAACTGCGCCAAGAAGCAGCACAAAGTATCATGCTAGTAGCTGTTTTCCATTATAGTCCCTATGACCGTCGATGGTATACCCCAAAGCCAGTTCAAAGCCATGTTCTAGTGAAAATGAACCCCCTCTGTGACTCTATGAAAACTGTCACGTCTGCACAACCCCTGCGAATAAGAGCCTGCAAACCCAATAAATGAGGCATAGTGAAACGATTGGCCCTGATAAATTCGCTTAGTATGACGCACGAAATCCCGAATCTCCTAAACCCCGAAACCCTGCGCCCCGAGACCGCTACACCTACACTGTTCTTCCGAGGTTGCCGACTTCGCCATCTCGGATGTTCGGGCCTGGACCTCTGTTTCTGTGCACGGCGGTTCGTTGTTCGGGGTTCCTTACGGTCAGAACCGTGCTATTTAGGGTTCTGGGTTTATGGTCTAATTTTTTCGTGATGTTAAGATTTACCTTTCGGGTCATACCGTACCAGTTGTTTAGGTTTAGAGTATGCAGCTATCAACCACAACATTAAGTACACAAACAGGGTTGAGGGTTCAGGGTTTACCGCTCAGGGTGGGGGTTCAGTGTTTTCCGGGTTTGAAGTCATTATGGGGTGCCCTCTTTGGTATAGACGCCTTGATCATTACTAATGTGATTTCTTGGGGTTTCTCATACCAAGTACAGTGTTGTTTTGGCAAAATGCACTAACAAAAGGAACGAAAACACGAGGTTGTGAGATGAAGCCCCCTGAAGTACCGGACCTTCTTTGGGAAGTTCCTTAGAAGCTTCAGGAAAATATGTTTTTCAGGGTTCTGGGACAAGGGTTGGGTTTTGGGTTCTTACATCAGGCCTTTTAGGGTTTAGAGGTTGGGTTTATGGGGGATCTTTGACAGGAAGGATCCTCCTATTTGTTGGGTTCAGGCTTCTCTGGAAAATTTCCAACTGTCCTACTGATGGGTTTAAGTACCCCCAATGTACACACATTAGGGACTAGGTGAGGGGACTCTGCAGTCTTCTTGAGCTTGTGGGGGCCGCGGATAGTGGCTCTGCACGCGCCACTGCCTCGCGATATGAGCAATGAGCTGCAGCACCAGAAACGGTCTGTGCTTGCATGATCCGTCCAGTCTATCCTGATGTCATGTAGGAACACAATCCCTTCCGAATCAATTCAGCTCATTGCCCCGAAAAGTGTCACATTTACAGGTCTCCCTGCCATACTGCCTACTTAGTTCGGGCGCCTTAGGCTTCCAAAGGAGAAGGAAGCTTCCTAGACGAGTATCTGTAAAGGCCTTAATAATTCGACTAAGGGCTTGGGGTATATTCTAATCGAAACATATAGGAACATATACAGTATCCATTCCGAACCCCATATTAGGCACACGTGGGGGGACTTGTGTCACTACTTCAACTACTGGTAGAAGGCAGAAAGGCGGAACATCCCCGGGCCGTGACGCCAAAGTAGAACGAGTCGAAGCATTAGTCAGCCATGCCTATTGCCTATCCGTTTGAGCCATGTTGCATCTTCCTGGAGTTGATTAGACCCCTCAACTAGCGCCTAATTACCTCTTAATGAGAAAGATCAGAGCCCTATAAAGGGTAATTACTTTAGGGTGTCCTGGTTTGCTACTTTGCTGCAATAGCTACTTGGACTTGGAGTGTATCTCGAAGTCTGACGCATTGGTCACTGAGGACCTCACAGTCGGCTACGACAGCCGCTGCAAGGACGGTTTTTCTGTGTAGGGTTTCTGGGGGTTAGAGCTCAAGGCTTCGGGTTCTGGGGGATTAGAGCTCAAGGTTTCGGGTTTGGGGTTTGGGGGTTCAGGTTTTAGTGGTTTAGGGGTTTAGGGGTTTTGGGTTTCAGGGTGCTTTGCGCGTCCGTGCTCGACAATTTGCGGGTTCAGGCTTCCCTTCAAAAAGAAGCGACAGTTTGTGTATGTCATCTGAAGTTTGGGTCTCCAGGGTTCCATAGTGCAGCATAGATTGCCCAAACTATGTACTGGCAGCTGCTACTATTCTTGGACCAGTGCCAAACATTCCCTCGCAGTGCCTATTTCATTTTGAGTATATCATACCCCCCAAACTCTACTCTTCTAAGTCCCCACATATTCGGCACCTCTTCACTCCGAAGCCCAAAACCCAAAACCCTAGCCAACCCCGTAACCCTAACTTAGTAGCTGAGTGGATACACTGTACACTTTTTGGGATAATATTACCCACTGTAAGACTGAAAGTGTACACTTTTTGGGGTTTCTGAACTCAGCAACTAAGCTAAACTCCCGAAGCCACATCCCCAAACCCTAAGCCTAAACCCCTAAATTCGAAGCCCTGAACCCTAAACCCTAAACCCTAACCCTAAACCCCTAAACGCAGAACCTCATGAAGCAATTCTTATTCGATTCGCAGAGCATTATGGACCCCTACATTAAGGCATCTTGAATGGTATAGGTATCGGACTTCGTGCTCGCTTTCCCAGCGACCCGAGGAGACCTCGGAAGCCTAAACCCCTAAACCCGAGACCTGAAGCCCTAAATCCCTAAACCCTTAAACCCTGAAGCCCTAAACCCCCAATTAAACCCTAAGCCCCTGAACCCCTAAACCCTACTCCAAACTATGAAGGCCCCTCTATATATATATATATATATATATATTATATATATATTATATATATGTATATATATTTATTTATTTATGTATTTATTGCCCAAGAGACCCGAAGAGACGGGGAGGATGGGAAGCCGGAGCTGCCGCTGAACATCGGCTCCTTCCTCGGCTTAGTAGATGGGGGCGTCGTATAGTTTAGAATAGGGTTTGGGTGTTTAGGGGTTTAGGTGTTTAAGGGTTTTAGGGTTGTAGGTGTTTAAGGGTTTAGGGTTTTAGGTGTTTAGGGGTTTAGATTAGGGGTTTAGGTGTTTAGGGGTTTAGATTAGGGGTTTAGGTGTTTAGGGGTTTAGGGGTTTAGGGTTTAGGATGGTTTAGGGGTTTCAGGGTTTAAGGGCTTAGGGGTTTAGGGGTTTTAAGACGTTTAGGGTTTAGGGTTTCAGGGTTTAGGGTTTAGGGGTTTAGGGTTTAATTAGGTCTTTATGGGTTTAATGGTTTAGAGTTTAGGGGTTTAGGGTTTAGGGGTTCAGGATTTTGCGGTTTAGGGGTTCGGGGGTTAGGCTTCAGAGGTCTCTTGTCTTGGGAAATAACAATGAGAATAGGGTTCCTGCAAAGGCTCCTGCACGGGTTCCTTTAAAGGGATCACTATGACTATGGTACTATAGCGGTATAGCATATCGGGGAAGCATATAACAAGTAGAATAGGCGCCCTTTGAGGGCTACTCTGCAAACTTTTGGACAAGGATCTGTAGGGGTGTAGTCTGTGGGGCCTTTAAGAAGTAGACTAGGGTTTCTTTAAAGGGTTGTTTTACCGGGTTACTATAAGGACACAATGTGTAGGGGACTTCAGAATTAGAATAGGGCATGGAACTAGGGTAATCTATAACCATCCTGCTGTAAAGTATTTGGGAATTATCTCGGCTTCTTCATTTGCTTTCCAAGGCTTTTTTGGAGCTTGGGGTCAAAGGCTTTTCAGGCTTTTTGGGTTTAGGGCTCAGGGCTTGTAGGGGCGCTTGGTAAGGGCGTTTCAACGGTATCTTTTGGGTTTATGCATCCTTCTTGAAAGGATCCGTAGGGTTTTTGCAGGTCTTATACCCAGAGAGCCCAATACCCCTTAATTAAGGAACATAGCTTAAATCATAATATGAAGGCCTATATAATTTAAGCCATATTCCTTAATTAAGGGGTAGTGGGCTCTCTGGGATTGTAGGGTTTTCGGAGAAGCCAAACCCTCAAACTCTGAGGCCCTCAATTGTGAAGCCCTCAAAAACCCCATGCAAGACTTCAGGGGACCCTCTGGAAGAAACAGTTTTAAGATGTTTCAGCGAAGATGCTACTTTGGTTGTATATCATCTTCGAAGTGTGTAGTGCTGCATGGCTAGAGAGGTTCATGTGTTCTGATGTGAAATAGTAGGTACTCGAATGGGCACATAAGGTAGTTTGTTTTTGACAACAAAGGCATGTTGTTTTTGGAGGTGTGCTGTAACTTTCCTGTTCGGTTGTCCAGTATACTACCTCCTCCCAAGGAACGGTCATAATTCGGTAGATTCTAGGGTGTTTCTCGGGGTTTGGGTCCTGGAAGGGTGCTTCTACATTTTAAGGTGCCCTTGAGGGCTCTTCTCTGATGGAAAGCCTGATTAACACAACCGGCCGCCGAAAGGTCCGCGACTTTCATGTGTCCAGGTTCCATTGGGATGATGTGAGCGTTGCACGGGCCAGACTTCTCGCGCTTACGGCGCTGACTGTTGCCGCATCCGTTCATGACGTACTCGCTGCCAAGCCGACATGGAAGAAGACTTTAATCCAGGGGCAAAGGACGTTCCTATCACCTTTCGTAAAAGAAACCTGAAGGACCAAATGAGCCTTAAAAGTAGGGGCCCTATACCCATATACTATGAAGCTCTATATGGTATATGAACCTTAAACCCTTTTAGGGTTCATTTCGTCCTTAGGGACCTTCCAGGTCGGGACCAGATCTGGTGGCTCCTTTCGAACGCCGCAGGAAACGGCAGCAACGTAAAGTCAGGTACACCGATCGGTTTAGGGTTTAGGGTTTAGGGTTTAGGGCAAGTCAGCAGCTGTGTTGAGGACCCCCGAAAGCCTGCCTGTGTGCACCTTCGGGGTTAAAGGAACCCTAAACCCTAAACCCCTAAACCCTAAACCCTAAAGGGGGGGATAGCGGTGTAAAAGTTCAGTTTGTGTTGCTCAGTAATTTATAGCTCCGTAGTGTTCCAAGATCATTGCCCGCACAGCAGCGACCAGATTGCACCACCAGCTCTTATTGTTTTCCCAGAGGGTCCATATACACTACCTATGGAATTAGGCCCCCAACAAACCATCCCTATTTTGGTTTTGGGGACCTGATTCCATAATGGTAGTGTATGTGGGACCCTCTGGGTTTACGGTTTCGGACATGAACCTCAAGTCTGAAGGAGGCACTGAACTGCAAAGCAATCAACTACCCATGGTTTAGGGTTTAGCCGTGTAGGGGCTTAGGGTTTAGTTAGGAGTCCTGCAATGTGAGAATGATGTACTCTTTCGAGCGGTGCAATAAGGGGCAAAACAAAAATGTTTGGAGAACTGCCCAAGTACCCCCAAACCCGTTTGACCCGCATCCCCCCAATCTTTGACCCTAACACCTGGGAGCTAGACGCCAAAGCTCCCTACACCACCAAGGGACACCCATCCCTTGCCAAAGTAAGGTGGCGAAATGATTACGTACTACTTTGGGACGGCTCAGGCCGAGGAGCGATGGGTTTCACAGCTAGGAAGTAGAGCCGGACTGCGGATATCTTTACAGGTGCATATCATCTACTTCCTGCATATATGCATATATCTATGTGTGTATATATATATATATATATGTGCATATATTTCTACGTATGTATGCATTCATGCAAGTATGTATGTATGTATGTATGTATTTTGTGTGTGTATGTATTTAAACATACATGTAAATGTAGGTTTAAAGATAAGTATATGTATATATATAGATATAGATAGATGTATGAGTGCCTTATACGTGTTATATAGGAGTTTTTACAAAAACGGATTCTACCGTATCGGGCCCATGTTTGTGTGTCTTGGTTTTTGAAGCTGCCAGATGAACTGCGTCCTAAACCTATGGCCCTTCAACCATATCTGGACCTTACAACCCCTGTGCATTTTGGCATGAAGGTTTTGCGGGTTGCTGTAGCCCTAATTATCCAAGTACCTAGTTATCATATATTCTCCAAAATTGTAACCTACATAACTACTATCCGAAACCTAAGTACCTATTATTGGGTCCTTTGGACCCTTAGGGTAGGGTTTAGGAATGAAGTATGGCCTGCAGTAAGACGAGGGCTTTGATAATGCAAACGGTAGTAGAAACCCCCGTGAATCCCGGGACTCTGTTAGTCTGCAGCTGTAAACCCTTTAGCGCAGAGAAAGACCCTAAACCCTAAATGGGCCTACATACTAAGCCCTACAAGCCCTAAACCCAACGCCTGGAAGCTCAAACCTTAAACCCCAACCAAGAAATTCAAAGCCCAGACCCTAGACCCTACACCTAACAAATAAAAGCATATGAACCCTAACCTACAAATATGTGTGTATATATATATATCGGTGTATAAATAAACAAAAATATATATATATATATATACATATATATATATCCTAGAACACGGACCTTAAACACTGCACCCCCAAACCCGCCCGTCCCGCCATGGAACCCCCCAGGAGCTAGTAGCCGAAGCCCAAGCCGCAGCAACAGCAAAAGCCTAGAGCCTGGCAGGTGACTTTGCGGACTTCTGGCCGCTTGACCTGCAGTACACCAGCCGTTACTTCTCTTGAAACCTTCCTTAGCCCCGCGCCCTAAGCCCTAAACTGTGATCGTAAACCCTAAACCCTAAACTCTGACATACACCCTAAGCCCTAAACCCTAACACCAAGGGTTCTAGAATGGGTCGGAGTTGGAAGGTGGCAGGATTGAGGTCCATGCCTCTGGCCCCAAGACCTAAACCTTTCGCCCCGGAACTCTTTCACTTTAACTCGAAACGCTATAGTTATGTGTATATATGTATATACATACATATATATATATATTATAACTATAGGGTTTCGATATCATGATAGAGGGATATTATGATATTCGCCAGAAGACTATTCTAATTGTTGAGGCGTTGATCTTACGCCCGGTAAACCCTAAGCTGTTCTTGAGCCCCAGGGCTATTGGGACCCGGCACGACACAACACCTCTTGACCTTCTGGCTTACCGTGTCCACGGTCACTATCCCGCGCCGTAAGGCGCCATGTGCCTAGAAAGTAATTATATACGTAGGCATTCAATTGATTCCTGCCTGGGTACGTTCAGGCCTAAGTACATGAAATATAGGTACATGGAGCCTTGGGGCACCTGATTATCCGTATGGACCCCTTATGTGCCGTCCCTCACTGAGCCCTTTAAAGCAACAACGAGAGCACATGTATGAACAACAACAGCATACGAAAGCCATAAACAAAAGCAACAAGCACCGTTTCATTCAAGGTGCTGAGTCAGTGCTGAGCCCTAAGACAGCACCCGTGACAAAATCGCAACAGTCAAAACATACGTAAAGATACGCAGAATGATGATCATAAGAAGAAGAAGAAGAATGATAAGACGCAGACACAAACCCATAAATCGATGTGGTGTTCCAGACTCCGGTAGTTAATTATCATAGAATATATACATGTCTCTATACTTGACAAGGAAGTACAACAACGAAAAAAACTTGCCGTCCAATTTGTATACAACATAACGTCTTATGTATGTACAACATGAGTAGAATAATCATACGCAAACACAAGTAAGCTTAACCACCCAGGTACTGAGCCCAAGATCAAGTATCCTACTAAGGATTCGATAGGTGTCACGGTTCTAGAGGGTCGATTTAGCAGGTGGAGAAGGAAGGCAGGGCAGGGTTTAAAATTCCACCCAGGTACTGAGCCTAAGATCAAGTGGTACTCGGAGATGCGCACGGCGGATGCCGCGGCGGCGGCGGGAGGGCGCGCAGAGCTTCAGCGACTGGTTCGAGCTGAGCCCTGGCTTGATCAGCGGGTTTTAAGGGGTTTTACAGACAGCCCAATACCCCTTCCTTAAGGAACATGGCTTAAATTATATAGGGCTTCATATTATGATTTAAGCTATATTCCTTGATTAAGGGGTATCGGGCTCTCTGGGTCTTATGGGTTTTAAACCCTAGGAATCTAAGGACTCATATGGGAGTTTCCGAAAATTAGGGGTACCTTATTTTGGGGTCCTTATAATAAGGATCCTCGTATTTAGGGTACTATATTCGGATCCCCGATTTTCGGAAACTCCCATCTATTAAGTCTTTTGGGCCCAAAGACCATACTACATAAGGCTTTTGTGCTGTTTTGATGCCCAGGGTAAGGGTTTCTTATTTAGGGTTTAGGGTTTAGGGTTTAGGGTTTGCGGGGTTTTGGTCAGGAAGGACCTGCTTCAAGGAGGGGCCTAGGCTTTAGGGGATGAAGAATCAGTGATTGACAGAGGGGTGCTGCAGTTTTAACTCCCCGAGTTGTTAGTAATGAACGCAGCTGGAAGTATGGCCGCGATCAGGATGGTTGCGGTCAATCTAAACCGTTTCGGAATGCAAAGCCGAAGCCACACAGAAACTCAAGACGTTCGCAACTTGCAGTCCCCCAAACCCTAAAGCCCTACATCAAGCATATGTGCCTTGGTCCCCCTTCCCTAAACTGCCGAAACCCTTACCTTAGTAGCTGAGTGGATACACTTTACACTTTTTGGGATAGTATTACCCACCATACAACTAAAAGTGTACACTTTTTGGGGCCTATGAACTCAGCAACTAAGAAACCCTTACCCCGAAACCCTGTACTCTCCTTGGCTTCGTCGCCCTCTTGTCTGAGGTTGTCCTGGAGTTGTTGGACCCCATAGGCTCTCCGATTGCAGGGTTTTTCGTTGCGCTTTAAGCGGTTTCTAACACTGCTACGTAAGTAATTACCAATACTAGTCTTCATCAGAGTTCGTTAGTGGTTGATCAAAGCATCTATATATTGGATGGAATGACTCAGTGCTTTGTAGCGATGGGCTTCTGACAATCATGCGCTTCTCTTCAAGAGCTTTCTTGAAAACCTAGTCTGTAACCATGCCGCAGTGTATCGCAAGCCCCTACTCAACTCATATTTTTTCGAGTTTATCTCCGTCATCGTGTTTGCTTGTGTGTGTGTGTGCGAGTCTCGCTCTGTCTCTCTCTCTCTCTCTCTGCGTCTGTGTCTGGGTCCGTATGTGTCTGCATGGGCGCTGGATGAATACTTGGTTCCGCTAAACTCTATACCCCCCTAAACCCTAAACCCTAATCCCTAAACCCTAAAGCCTAAAGCCTAAACCCCGAAACCCTAAACCCTAATCCCCCAACCCTAAAGCCCTAAACCCTATAGCCTAAACCCTAAGCCCTGAACCCTAAACCCTTATAAACCCCATACCCTAAAACCCTATACCCTAAAACCCTATACCCTAAACCCTATACCCTAAAACCCTATACCCTAAACCCTTATAAACCCTAAACCCTACCCCCTAAACCCTAAAACCCTAAAACCCTAAACCCTAAAACCCTACCCTCTAAACCCTAAAACCCTAAACCCTAAACCCTAAAACCTAAAACCCTAAAACCCTAAACCCTAAACCCCAAACCCTACCCCCTAAAACCCTAAAACCCTAAACCCTAAACCCAAAACGCCGACTTTTCCACCGTCAACCCTGTCCCATACCCCTTAGGAATATACCCTTTGTGGAGCCTTTATGGGCTCCTTAAAGGGATCTTTAAAGGGATCTTTAAAGGGCTCTATAAGGAATATACCCTGAAACCCTAAACCCCAAACCCTACCCCCCAAAACCCTATACTAAAACCCCAAACCCTAAACCCCTAAACCCAAAACGCCGACCAACCTTGGAGCCTTGGACTTCCTGAGCAAAGCGCGCGCAGCCTCCAGGAAGGAACCCTCGGTGTAAACCCAAAAGTTCGCCAGAAGGACCCAAGAATTAGGAACAATAGGGTTCCGTTAAGGGGGTCTCTAAGGATTACTACAAGGGGTATTATGGGGGTTTCGTTCCTTAAAGGGATCTATAAGGGCTCTATAAAGGGTTTAGGGTTTAGAGTCTAGGGTTTCCGAAAACTAGGGGTACCTTATTTTGGGGTCCTTATAATAAGGATCCTCCAGGAGATGAACCCTCGGTGCCCCAAACTCCGCCTTTGGTTAGTAGCCTAGATAGTGAACGGGTGAACTTTAAACTTTTTGGCCTTATATATGAAAAAAGCCCAATCATAGAAAGTCTGAACTTCTTGGGGCCCGGTTGTTGACGAAGAGAGGTAGGGAATGGAAGAATTGGTAGCAATAGTCGTTACAATGGTACCCCACTGCTCCATTCCCTACTAACCAAGGGTAAGAAACTCCGCCTATAAACGCCTCAAAATGCTGAGAGGAATCTAGGAACCTGATTAAGAAACCCTGGGCCTATGACCCCAGAATACTAGGGTTCACATCAGGAACCCCCAAAAGAAGGCCCAAGGTTTCTTAATCAGGTTCCTACACTAGGGGTTTTCGGTTCAGGGTTGAACCCTCGGCTTCCGAATTCTGACTCCTCCCAAGAACTCTAAGCCCCAAACCGTCATATGGGAGTTTCCGAAAATAGGGGACCCTAATCTAGTACCCTAAATAGTAGGATCCTTATATGGACCCCAAAATAAGGTACCCCTAATTTTCGGAAACTCCCATATCCTTTCATGCGTTGTGCAAGCCCAATCTGAGTCACGATTTGGGAGTTTCGGAAAATAGGGGGTACCTTATTCTAGGGTCCTTATAATAAGGATCCTACTACTTAGGGTTCTATATTAGCGTCCCCTATTTTCGGAAACTCTCATCTGAGGCACGATTTACAGGAGTGGATCAGGGTGCAGGAAGTTTGGGTTTTCTGTGCTTCAGCACTGGAGTTCGTGTTTTAGGCTGTAGGGCATCTAGGGTTTAGGATTTAGGGTTTGGGGTGCAGTTGTACACCCTCGAAACAGTGTTCTAATTATTAAGACCCTGGGCCATACAGCCTAAGCTCAAGCAGGCAACAAGCTTGAGATACGTTCTGAAGACGCGGCGATGCTCCGGTAGCGTCCAGCTTGTAGGGGCTTGGCATTAAATCCGAAACTCCAAACTTCTAAACTCTAAACCCTAACTCTAAACTTCTAAATTCTACACCCTATATCGATTCCCTCAACCCAAGCCCTAAACCCTAAACCCCAAGCCCTAAGCCCTAAGCCCTAAGCCCTGAATCCGAGACTCTTAGCCCCATTCCACGAGAAACCCTAAGCCCTACGCCTTGAGGCTCGTTTCGGGGTTTAGGCTTTAGGGCTTTAGGCTTTAGGGGTTTAGGCTTTAGGGTTCAGGGTTTAGGGTTTAGGGGTTTGGGGTTTAGGGGTTTAGGGGTTTAGGGGTTTAGGCTTTAGTCTTTAGGGTTTAGGGTTTAGGAACCCTCACAGTGGGATCCCACCCCTGAGCCCAGTATTGTTCCGATAAAGAACCTTAAATAGTGAACGGGGGAACTTGAAACTTTTGGGCCTTGTATATTAGCTCTATCTTAGAAAGTTTGAACTTTTTGGGGCCCGGTTGTTGAAGAAGAGAGGAACTTATATGCACCAAAAGCCGAAACCCCTACACCCCCCGAACTCTGAGCCCGATAATACTCCCTTTCTAACTGATGGGTGGTTTCACTACTAAGTCAGTGGTCTACTTAACCCAAAACCCAGATCTTTAAACCCCTTATATGAAGCCTTATGTTGTTTGACGTTGGTGGGAATGTTTGAAGAGAGGGCCTTTCTGAGTGGTGCCCAACCCATTTGGCCTTTAGAAAGCTGGCGAGTCTCTAAAGGGTTCAGAGTTTAGGATTTAGGCACCTTCTAGAGAAAAGTAGCTACTTTGCGATTTTGAGCTAAATGGATTCTCAAACAGTGATTCCCCGCTTGGTTTCCCAACTTCTCGACAACAGTGTAGGCTTGAGGGCCGTCGGATACAGAGGATCGGGAGTGTAGGATTTAGGGAGAATTTAGGATTTCGGGTTTCAGGATTGTCCAGGCCCCTACATAACCTGTAGCTTTCCTGGCTGGAAGCTCGGCGGCTCTCTGGCGAATGGGAGAAAAAACCGGTTCTGCAGTCTGGATCCGTTTGAAAGCTGTAAGGCTGCAGTAGGCAAGGTTAACCCTAAGGCTCAAAATAGCTCAACAGCCTTATATAGTATGGTCTTTGGGCCCAAAAGCCTTGATATATGAGTCCTTAGAGCCTTAGGGTAAGGGCTTCGAATTTAGGGTTGGTGCGTTTTGGGGGCTGTACGTCAGGTTTACGGCTTCTGCTTTGGGCTTTCTACCCGGTACCCAGAGACTCCAAACCCCCTTAATTAAGCAACATACCTTAACTCATATTAGGGTTCCTATTATATTTTAACCCTAAGGCTCTAAGGACTCATATATTAAGGCTTTTGGACCATAAGGCTTTTGGGCTATTTTGAGCCTTAGGGTATTCCTTAATTAAGGGGTTTTGGAGTCTCTGGGTAGTTGTTTCACTCCTGGGTTGGCCCGAGACCCCCGGACCGCACATTCAGCCTTGAACCCGAATCCAAGGTTTCAAAGGGAGCTTTAAAAAGTTTAGGGTTTAGGGTTTAGGGTTTACAATAATATGGGTTGATTGATAATGATACTGCGGAATGATCTGCAATCGCCCGGACAACCTCTGCAGACTATTTGGATTTGGTGCATGCTTCCTCTTCAATCAATAACCTCAATTCCCTTGACCTGGAAACGCTGCGAAATCTACATTAGTACGATTCCCTTATATGGCTCCTGAAAAAGCTAGGCTTTTGGACGTTTAAGGTCAGTCGAAAAAGCTAGACCCTAAACCCGAAACCCAAATCAAAGGCGCTGTAAGCCTTCAGGCAGACCGTTCCAAGCCCCAGCCTTTGCAGCAACGAAGCCCTGTTTTCACGTCATTACATCGGGTTTAAGGATTCAATGTTTGGGGTTTGGAGTTTGGGATTCCGCTTTTTTTGTTTAGGGTTTTGCGTTTACGGTTCAGGGCATAGAGTACAGCAACTGGGGACATGAGTGAGCTCAGGCTAGCCATAAGCCCTCAGAGGGTAGAGGCCTCCATGGAACGTATAGAACAGGAGCCCTGAGCAGTTTAGGGTTTAGGGTTTAGGGTCGGCCCTGAGCCCGAATCCTAACTCCGTAAGGAAGGCTTATAAAGCCATGGATGAGCCCGTTTACAAGCCTGCGAATCTCCGTAAATTTAGGAACCCTACTACCCTATATGGTTCAAGTCTATCTTTAATTAAGCAAACCGCGAAATCCCTGCCCCAAAGAAGCTTAAAAGTCCTGGAGCTCTTGTAGATTATAAACCCTAAACCCTAACCCGCAAAATCCCGCACAATACTCTGAGGCCGCTGCGCGTCGGGGTGATGACAGCACCGGTGGAGAGGACGGCGTGCGCGGGCCCTGGAGTTTGGGTTTATGGTTTCGGGGTTTCGGGGTCAGGGCTTTTGGGGTTCGTAGCTTTCTAAGATCGAACCATTAAACTTGTTTGATGCCTATAGTTCAGTAGCAATCTGAAAGTTTAACGTGTGGTGGACTTGATGGAGCACAACCCTAACCCCAAGGGTCCAAGTACCCAATACACGTATACTCTCCAAAATCCTGATGTACACGACTACTACCCTAAACCCTAAACCCCTAAATCCTAAAACCGAGTACCTGAGGTAAACTGCTAAACCCCGAAACTCCTAACTCCCCAAGTACTAGATAACATTCCGCAGACGGAAACGGTTTAGGGTTTAGGGCCACAAAATTAAAAGTCCTGAACCTCAACCCCAAAACCCAACCCTACGTTAACTTCCCAAAATAGCAACAACCTACCAAAACCTACCTTTTTCGCAGGGTCCCTATAAATCAGTATTAGGGTTCATAATATGAACCTGCAACAAGGTCGTTTTTGGTGGCTTCAGGTAGGTGTATAGGGTTCACAACATGGAGTTTAAGCTTAGTGCTTTCAGAGCTTTGGGTTCGGGCCGGGTTAGGTTTTGTTTGACCCAGAACCCTAAGGGTCCAAGTACCTAATAATCATATACTCTCCTAAATATTGAGCTACACAACTACTATCCTAAACCTAAGTACTTAATTATTGGGTCCTTTGGACCCTTGGGGTTATACAAAACCCCATAATACCCCTTGTAGTAGTCCTTAGAGACCCCCTTAACGGAACCCTATTGTTCCTAATTATTGGGTCCTTCTGTTGATGGACAAAATCCTGCATGACCCACTATAAGGAATATACCATAGTTCCCATAGTTTAGAGTCCTTAGGGTCATGCAGGATTTTGTCCATCAACAGTTTGGAAAACCCTAATCCCTAAACCCTAAACCCTAAATCCTAAAACCGAGTAAGTACCTAATTATTGGGTCCTTTGGACCCTTAGGGGAAGAAAGCTGGTCACGAGTAGACTTGTGACTCCGTTTAACCCTGGGCCCGAAGCTCTGGGCCCCAAAATCCTAAGCCCTAGACCCCAAACCCTAAACTCGGCTTAGGGTTTAGGGTTTAGGGTTTAGGGCTTAAGGTTTAGGGTTTAGGGTTTAGGGCTTAAGGTTTAGGGTTTAGGGTTCAGGGTTTAGGGCTTAAGGTTTAGGGTTTAGGGTTTAGGGCTTAAGGTTTAGGGTTTAGGGTTCAGGGTTTAGGGCTTAAGGTTTAGGGTTTAGGATTGAGGGCTTAGGATGTAGGGTTTACGTTTAGGGTCTAGGGTCTAGGGTTTAGGGTTTAGGGTGGCCCTAAACCGTGATGGCACTTCAAGCGGATTTTTTACAGCTCGTGGAGCAGGAGGTTTGGGAGTGCAGGCGACTCTGGCCAGAAAGCTGGGTTTACCATCACCCCCCTAACTACCCCCTTCGTAGAGCCTAAGTGCCTATTTTTAAGGACCACTACACCTCTAGTACAGGGTACTTGGGTGGGTGCTGTAACATAGGGAATCCCAGCATTAACCATCCTTAACACACATTTTGCTTTTTCTGGGGTCCATTGAAAAGCTAAAGGCATGAGGGTAGCTGCGGGTGTACGCATTCAGGGATAATAGAACCGTGTAGGGCTTTTGGGCTGAAGTTGGAGGGTCTATGGTTGTTAGAGGTTTGAATGGGTTTCAGTGGTTCTAAACAAGGGGAGTCTACTTAACTTAATATCAGATATTGGATCCCTCTGTGATTTCAGGGTACGGCTGTAGGGCTTATTGGGTTAGGGTTTCCGTACCCTAAACTTAACTAAGGTTTAGGGTTTGCGAATTCATGGCTTCGGATTCGCTGGAAGCCCAAACATCTGTGAGAGTAGCAGTTCATGGCTTTCGTTACGGGTCACGGAAGGGTGTACGGCTTGATGCATGGTTCATACATAGCAAGGAGTCCCACCATAGAACAGGGATGAGTAGTCAACCCTCAAGCATTCCCCTACGGCCTACAGCCTTACAGCCGAACCCAGAACCCGAACGCCCTACACCCTACAACACTCAAGCCCTAGAGCCCTAAAGCTTTAGCGCCCCAAACCCTGAAGCCTCAAGACCCCAAAGCCCTACAGCTCTAAACCCCCAAAGCCCCGCAGCTCTAAACCCCCAAAGCCCCACAGCCCCAAACGCCCCAAAGCCCCAACACCCTAAACCCCAGAGCCCCAGAGCCCCAAACGCCCGAAAAGCACCGAATCCCAGGCACGAGAGCGAAGATTTTGTTCCCGAGCTCCTGTCCCCAAAGCAAGGCTCGAGCAGGCCCGGATTCCGGGTTTCATGTAGGTTTCTCTTTTTTTGGGGGGGTTTGGGGTTTCGGATTTGGGGTTTGGGGTTGAGGATTTAGGGCAACTTTAGGGTTTAGGGTTTACAGCAAGGCTCTAGCAGGCCCGGGTTCGGTCTTTCCTCCGGTTCTCTTTGGGGGTTCTTGGGATTCTCTTTGGGGTTTGGTGTTTAGGATTTGGGGTTTGGGGTTTAGGATTTGGGGTTCAGGATTTAGGATTTGGGGTTTAGGATTTAGGGTTCAGGGTTTGCGATTTAGGGTTCAGGGTTTTTGGATTAAGGGTTTAGGGTTTAGGACTTGGGGTTTAGGAAGTTAGGGCTTTCCTAGGGTTCTAGAAGAGGACGCGAAGGGTTCTGTAATGGTTCTAGACTGGGCTTTGGAGTACCATACTTTAAAACTTTTTTCTTAAAGGAACCACTATGAAATACAAGTTTATACTTTTTTCTCCCTGGTTACTTAAAAGCCCAGTAGAAGAGGCTTTAGGGTTTAGGAGCGTTCTAGAAGGGGACTCGCCATACTGGCGCAAAACTTTGGCTGCTGAAGGAAAGGTCAGGCATGTGGGTCATCCGCGACGGGACAAGGGACTGTTCGACATCCACCAGCTTGTGCCATTGGCGGCGCGCAGATGAGACCTTTCAAAAAGCAAAGCGCACTGCGGCGGAAATGAACCCAGACTGGAAGGCCCTAAACCCCTAGGCCCCTAAACCTCTAAACCCTAAACCCTAAGCCCGAGGGTTTAGGAGGATTAGGCTCTTGTTAGGGTTCAATAGGGTGCTGCAAGGGTACTCGAAGGGTTCTATAAGAGGGTTTGGGCAAGCCCTCAACACTAGGGTTTACGGTTTAGGGTTTAGGGTTTAAGGGTTTAAGGGTTTAGGGTTTAAGGGTTTAGGGTTTAGGGGTTTAAGGGTTTAAGGGTTTGGGCAAGCCCTAAACAGTCCCTAAACCCTAAAGTCTATGCCTATGCCCAAACCCGAAGCTCGAAACCCTCCCTCTCCAAACCTTTTTAGTCAAACGATATGTTGAAAATGATGTCCTTTCTTTGATTCAATGTATTTGGGGTTTAGGGGTTTAGGGTTTAGGGTTTAGGGCTCTGGAGTTCCTGTCTATTGTGTCTACTCGAGGAGAAATTCTAGAACCTGAGCTGCAACTGCAACTACCTCGTACTGATACCCTTTCCCCGAATCAAGTCTTGCCTGACCTAAACAAGTCTTGCCTCCTTTTAACCGGGAAACTTTAGGTTTGTAGAAGAAGAAGAACACTGAATGACACCTAAAGCCTAGACCTTACAGTAAGAAGAACACTGAATGGAACTTGCAATGAACCTTCACAGAAGATCGAAAAGTTCTACCTATATGTACTACATACTTAGGCTTCAGAGGGTTCCTATACAGGTACTTTATGAGGCCCAGGTATATACTATATAGGTGCATGGAGCCTTGCTGTCAGGGTGCAAAGGACCCAATAGTGAGGTAATTGGGCTCAGGATAGTGGTTAATATGGGAGTTTCCGAAAATAGGGGACCCTAATATACTACCCTAAATTGTAGGATCCTTATTATAAGGACCCCAAAATAAGGTACCCCTAATTTTCGGAAACTTCCATAGGGAGCCTTCAGGGTTAGGGTAACAGCCCTCCATCCTGAATCCACAGAGGCGGAGCCGCAGTCTGTTCAGCTGGCGGCGCCGGAGATCCACTGAGGAGAAGGCCCTACCCAGACCTTTCCCAATCCCTTAACTAAGGAACATATACCATAATAGTCGGATCCCCCAATATGATTTACGGTGTGTATATATACATATATATATATATATATATATTGGATAGTTTTATTAAGGGATATTGGAAAGTCTGCGTAGAAGCCCTACCTGGGCTACTTTGCATATAAAGGTTTCCGTTATGGTTTCCCTTTAGGGTTTGGGGTTCTACAATGACAAGGTTTTCGGTTTTTGCTGTTGGGACTTATGGTTTTCTTCAGCATTTTGGCGCTTACGGGGCCACACCGGGTTGCAAGGGAGCTAATTACGTGGTGGGGGCTTTGCCTTCGAACAGAAGAGGGAGAATTGACTGATTACAGACCCCCAGCTTCCTAAACGCCAAACCCCTAAACCCTAAAGCCCTAAACCTAAACCGCAAACACTAAAAAGCTCAAAACCCTAAGCCCTGCGACCTGGCACGCGAACAACAGGTCCGAGGAGTAGAAGCTTATACCTGGACCCCAAAAGTATGTAGAATAATAGCATTTTATAGGTTTTGGGCCATTTTTTACCTACTTTTGGGGGTCTAGGTAAGCTTGTAACAAAAGCCCCGATCTCTCCATCCTTCCCAGACCTTCCAAGCCCCTTAAATTGAGGAACACACCTTAAATCATAGAGTATCCCTAATATATTTTTTAAAGTAGATTCCTTATATAGTTGAGGGATTTTGGAAGGTTTGGGCTTATCCTACACCCCAGACTCTCCCTGCTTTGCCCTAAAGCCTAGAGCTAGACCTTCCCTCTTCTACGGATACCGTAAGTCCACGGCATTGGCATAGGCTGCAGGGGCTGCGGGGTCTGGGACACCCGAAGGTTCCAAGACTCTTTATTTAAGGAACTTTCCTTTAGATCTTATTCGGTTGCTATGATAGTTTGAGTTGGGTACTGCCCCCACTCAGTACCGGTTGAATAATCCTTGGAATGTAGGTGTCTTAGGCCCTTAATAGTAGCCCCATTAAAAACGACAGGTACTGTATGGGGGCAGTACCCAAAGTTTACGGTTATGCGGGTTGACTTGCCTCAGGATGCTCGCCTTTCTTGCGCCGTACGAGTCATTTCGTGACGTTGACTTCCTTATGTCAGAAGCATTGGGTGCCCCACACCAGATGTCCGAGAAATTCGGACCCACGAAAGCATCTAAGGTTCAGGACGACAAGGAGAAGATGCTGGATGAGCAAAGATGGCGAGTGCTTAAAGTTCAGACATTCGAAGATGGCATTTTGGCCCGCGTTCTAACGCAGGGCCAATGCTCAGCTGAGAAAGAAGCCCTCGCGTCTCTCCACACAATTTCGCACACCTCTGTTTTAGTCGGCGACGGCCACGCAGGTGTCGGGGAGGAACTGATGTGGCGACACATTATGTGCAGAGGAGCGAAGACTGGCAACGACCGCCACATCCTTGACCATAGCGTTGACAGTATGCCTGCACACATTGGGTGTGCTGAGAAAGCGCCTAGCTTCATGAGGGTTTCGTGTGGTGTCTGCAGTAATACGGCTGATGGACAAAATCCTGCATGACCTTAAGGACCCTAAACTATGGGAATTATGGTATATTCCTTATAATGGGTAATGCAGGATTTTGTCCATCAGCCGTAGTGAACGGGTCCTGATACTTGCGGGACCCTCAAAACTAGGACGTGTGAGACCCCAGTGAGACTGAAGAGCTCTCTTTAGGAGATATATCCCAGAGGGTCCATATACACTACCTATGGAATTAGGCCCCCCGAAAAGCCATCCCTATTTTGGTTTTGGGGACCTAATTCCATAATGGTAGTGTATGTGGGACCCTCTGGGTTAGGAGATATATCTGGAAACTAGGGTAGTTTCTGTTTTGGTTTTGAGGTTTCTTTATGACTTCTTGTCGGGTCCCAACCAGAGAATTGGTCAGCCAGAAACAGGAACTGCATTGGAGACTTCGAGAAGTAAACATGGTTTCGACTTTACCTCGACCCCAAAATTACGAAGAGTAATGGCCTGTTAAAGGCGTTGATCCCTTACCTTACCTACTTGGAGGGGTTTAGGTAGGGTCTAATTATAGACTCTGAGCTTAGGGTTCCGGGCTTAGGGCTGCAACCTCATACTGAAGCGTCTTCAATTGGCGATGCTGCCAGGAAGAAGCGAAAGATCCGGGAACACCGCGAAGGCAGGGGTTCTGTTTAGGGTTTAGGGTTAGATGACGTCAGGGCTGAACCAATCGGCTAGATCTGGAAATCGAAGTACTTTGAGTTGGGGGTATTCCGTAAACCTTAAGCCCTAACACCTAAACCTGCTAAGCCCTATACTCTCTACACCCGAAACCCTACGACAAAAACCGCTCCCTTGCGGCTCTGGGGCCTTTCCGTACAAAGGATGAAATTGAAGAGATGGCTAAATCATGTAGGAGTCTAAGTAACCAATATTATTCCGGGTCTAGGTCCCTTAATCTAAGTACACTGTATACTATAAATAGTCTCTTACGGCATCGTGAACTTTGCATCTGCTTTATGCTTCCCGGAAGCCCAATACCTCTGGTGTTACCGCTTCGTTCTGCTTAGGCGGTCAAAGACACCCGGAGTGATGACGACGCTTCGTGAGGCCAGGGTGTAGGGCGGTTTCGGAATTGCGCAGGATCTACGGTTTAGGGTTTGCGGGTGTGCTTTTCTTGTATGTCTGTGTTTATAGGATTCTTCAGGGGTTCGAACGGTTTCAGGAGAGGTTGCAGTTGTCACTAGGCCCAAAAGTATCCAGTTGAGTTGGTGTGATCCCATCCTAGGAGCCCAGCTACCTTTTGGAGAACTACGACGTTCAGACGCACTAGAAGTTTAGAGAGCAGTTCGCCACCATGTAGGTAACTGGTGTCTTGGGGCTGAACATATGTGTTCTTGTACTTCACTCGGATCCGGAAGCTGAAGAACCCCAAGCCAGTAAGGTCTTTCGGACATTAGAGGATGAGGTAGAGAGTTTGATGTTTCCACGATCTCGCAGTTCCGGTAGGATAAGGCGTAAGGGCTGGCATTGGAGTTTTTCCGAAAAGTTCAGGTAACATTCTTCTCCGTCTGTTGGCTTCTCAATTTAGGGTTTCACCAATGGCATGATCTAGTCAACCGGGAGGTGAGGACCCCAAACCTTCAAGCTCCCACGCCCTGCCTGAACCCCCAGACGAACGTTTTTGATCTTTTTGATGTAAACCCTAAGCCTTAACCCCTGTAACTTAAAGCATAATCATACCAAGGAGCACCGAAAAGTGGTATGCAATCCCCAAGCCCCTCACAAATTCTTGATCGTAAGGATTTAAGTTTCAGGGCCTGCAAGCCCTGACACCCTATTGAAAGCGTTCGAGAAATTAGTAAGAGCCTCCCCTTCTACATCCCTGCACAAGTAGCCCTAAGGGTCCAATGACCTAATTATCATATACTCTCCAAAATAGTAACCTACATAACTACTATCCTAAACCCAAGTACCTAATTATTGGGTCCTTTGGACCCTTAGGGTAGGGTAGAGAAATGCACCCCAAACCCTGGTTTAATAAACCCTACACCCTGAACCCCAAACAAAGACATACCTTCTGACCCCTGAAGCCCACCCGACCTCAAAACACCCCTGGTGACCAAAACCTAAGTTCTACTGTAGGGGCCAAAATACCAAAAGACGGTTTAGTGTTTAGGGTTTAAGGCTGGCATAATGCCCAATACTAGTTTGCTGGGTTCCTTACTACAACTACAGCACAAGAAAGCCCCCCAAAAATCTTACTCTCATGATTACGGCCCCTATGTTAGATTGTTAGACTCTGTATCTTCGAGACTCTACATCCTCTTACCCAGAGGGTCCATATACACTACTATTATGGAATTAGCCCCTAAAGACCATCCCCATTATGGTTTTGGGGACCTAATTCCATAATGGTAGTGTATATGGACCCTCTGGGTTAGTAGCTGAGTGGATGCACAATACACACTATAAAACTGAAAGTGTAAGCTTTTTGGAGCTTATGAACTCAGCAACAAAGTCCTAGACCTTCAACCCTGAATCTTGAACCTTCATTCCGAGATTGCGAACCCGGAGCACCGATCCCAAAATCCGAAGCTTCAAGCTTCAAAAGCCTACCCTCTTAGGGCACGCTCCTGCTAGTTCCTTCTATGGGAGTTTCCGAAAATCAGGGGTGCCTTATGTGAGGGACCTTCTAATCAGGGTCCTACTATTCTTAGAGCACCTTCTTGCCAGTTCGGCACCCTCACAAAAAAGGACCCTAAAAGGGACACTAATTTAGAGAACTACCCATATACTGATGACTAAAGCTCCCAAGTAAGGCTCGAGTATTACACTTATTACACCCTACTATGAGGGTACTGTATTAGGGTCCCCTATTTTCGGAACCTCCCATAAACATCCAAAACCAGGAGCAAGGTGAAGCCGCCGATGAGCGAAGAACTTCAGGCCGTTGGAAGACGTTGTCCCCCAGGTTTTAAGGGATCCTTAAGGGTTCCTTTAAGGGATCTATAAGGGATCTATAGGGTTTAGGATTTAGGAGACTCCAATATGCCTTAAGTGAGGAGTACTCCCTGAATTGTAGTAGGATCCCCAATATGATTTAAGGAATATTCCCTGATTAAGGGATATTGGAGTCTCCAGTTTGTGAATGGATTTGTTTGGAGGAATAGGCTGTCGTAGCATTGAAGGTGATGGTGCAGTTTTCGTGCTGTCAAGCAGTTGTTTCCAGCTTCTAATGCAACTCTTGGGTTTCTGGTCATGATTACTCACATCTTCTTCCCTCAACCCCTGAACCTTAAATCCCTAGGCCCGGCAACCCTGACTATCACGGTTTAGGGTTTAGGGTTTGGATTAGCTGAGCTTCTTGGCTGTTCTCGGCTTATTGGCTGAGAAGGAGGCCATGAGCTCTTCGAATGATAAGGGTGTTCATAATTAGAATAGGGTTTGGTATGTTATACTATAATTATAGTGATAAGGTTAGCTTTCTTCCCAACAGTCTGAAATCTAACCGGAGATCCTGAACCCACAAAATCTCCAGCCCGAGCCCTAAACCATCCCAAAGCCCTAATGTCCCTCAGCAGCAAACTGCAAACAATACGTCCGGAACTAAATTAATGCATTTAGGTACCAAAACTATTCCTGAGAGTTCCTGAACATACATTGTAGTATATAAAATTCACCTCCCCCCAGCACCCTTTTTAAATTACTAAGGCTCCTATATCTACCCCAGCTACGAGGACTCCTATACTCCTAGTTAACATGCTCAGGGGATTCACGTAACTAAGTAGTTTACAAGTCCTAAACCCCGAAACGCCTAGACCCCTGAACCCTGAACCTCAATTTGGGCACCTGCAGACCTGCGTCCGATGTTCCGCTACATACCTCCCTGGTTATTAGCAGGGAATGGGGGGATGGGTTATAGGAACTACCATAAGTACAGGAACTACTATAAGGGACATTCATAGGGATCTACTCCCACATTGTCTACTGAGGACCAGCGAGATAAGCCTTCAGCCCTGGGAACTTGGAGGGTCGGGGGACTTAGTAAGTGAGGCATAATATATAGAGTTATAAGTACCATAACCCCAATTAGGATCCCTGTTAGGGTATTTATAACTCTACTTGCTACCTACTTACTACGTCCCCCGACCCTCCAAGAACCCTTTAGCAGAAGCTCTGCCATCCTCATCCTCCGAGTAAAAATCTCAACCTACGGTCGGCTTCAGGTCAGGGTTTGGGGCGTTGGGGGGTTTCGGGCATAGGGGTTTAGGGGTTTGGGGTTGAGAGGTCTAGGGTTTAGGGTCCCTAACCCTAATGCCTTAAACCCTGAACTATCCTAAACCCTACACCCTGGACTACCCTAAACCCTCAACCCAGCACTACCTTAAACCCTAAACCCGAAACCCTACCCTATAGGGCAGTTCACCCGCAAAACTTGCTTCCCATGCCCCGGGCAGGCGCAACGAATCCTGGCCAAGACTCTGCTGAGGTGCGGAGCCTGGGCCAACCCGGACCTTCCTAAATCCTGTTCTTGTAAGCAAAGGGTATATACATATATAATATGTATATGTACATATATATATGTATGTATGTATGTATGTGTATATATATATATACATATATATATATATATGTGGGGTTTTAGGTTTGGGGTTTAGGGGTTTAGCTTTTACACTAAAGCAGGATCCCTAATATGATCTTTGGTATGTTCTTTAACGATTTATTTTAGGATGTAGGGTGTTTTTAAAGCAGGATCCCGAAAAGGATGCTTAGCATATTCCTTGCAATTGTTAAAAACCCAGACGGTCCATATACAACACCATTATGGAATTAGGTCACCAAAACCATAATGGGGATGGTCTTTTAGGGCCTAATTCCATAATCGCAGTATAAATCCTAGACCCTAAACGCTATAGATCCCTTATAGCACTCTTATGGACCCCTTTAAAGGAACCCCATAATGGTCCAATGGTAGTACATTGAACCTTTGGGAAAGTAATTTTGAAAGGTCTGGGAAGAAGCGAGTTACCAAAGCCTACAGGGCTGAGAGGTGCATATTATAGGCCCTTTATAGCCATAGTAGGGTTCCTTTAAAGGGATCCTTTAAAAAAAGGGTCTATAAGGGATCCATAGTAGAGTTCTATATAATATCCTAAACCCAGAAAGGGTCCAAAGGACCCAATAATTTGGTACTCGGGTTTAGGGTAGTTATGAGGCTACTATTTTGGAGAGTATACGATAATTAAGTACTTGGAAGTCTAGGGTAGGGTTTAGGATGTCGGGTTGTAGGCTTTTTGGGTGCAGGGTTTAGGGTAACACCAACTATCATTCTGGTATAAGGGGTTTAGGCTGATGCAAATCATGCACACATATCATTCTGGTATAAGGGGCTTTGAGTCAAGACTTTGGGCAGTTGAACAGAGCTTAACGGCCATCAAGGCCTAAGAACTGGGATTTGTTAGCCCAAGCCGCACGCTTTTCCTACTATTCCAAGATTTCTCTCACCTCAAGAGCCAAAGGTCAAATATTATTTCTGCATAGACACCAAACCAGGGTTTTTTCGAAACCTTGCTTCCTGACTTTAGCTTTTCGTCCCACTTCCTAAACGCTTCCATATCTATCTAGTTCTTAAACTCCACTTCCTAATCTCTGCTTCGTGCACCCTGCCTTGAGGCGGAAGCCGCCACGGAGTCCGGCACGACCCGTACCTTCCTGCCTTCCTGGCGAGGCATCTGACTTAGAGCTTTCCTCGGTGCGTGGTTTGGGATTTGGGCTAGGGTTTAGGGTTCAGGGTTTGGCTTCTGCTATTGCGTCAGTTTCAGCGGGGTTTAAGGCTTCGAGGATTTGGTTTGAAGGTTTGGGGTTTAATGTAGGAACCTGATTAAGAAACCCTGGGCCTATAACCTCCAAAATAGTAGGATTCGTTTAAGGATCCCTAATAAAGGCCCAAGGTTTCTTACTCAGGTTTCTACATTAAGCCTTTTGGGGCTAATATTACCCACTATAAAACTGAAAGTATAAACTTTTTGGGGCTTATGAACTCAGCAACTACGGTTAGAAGGCTTGGGGTTTGGGCTTCGGAGTCCGGTTTGGCAGCGGCATAGGAGTCCACGTTTGGATCTGGGAGTGGGCGATATGGAAGTTTCCGAAAATAGGGGACCCTAAATAGTAGGATCCTTTTATAAGGACCCCAAAAGAAGGTACCCTTATTTTCGGAAACTCCCATATGGAGTACAGGGGTCAGGTTTGGAGAGGGTCTGCTATGACAACTGTGGCCCCAAGAACGGTTAAGCCCAAAGAGGCGAAAACAGGTTCTTAGGTCATTAGGCTAAGATTTCGGAATATGACAATGACCATGTCTGTCGGTCTGTCTGTCTGTCTCTACGTATGTACATGTAGAGGTATATGTATGTATGTGTATATTTAGGTGTGTAGGTATGATGCATGGAAGGATGCATGCAGGCATGCATATATAGATGTGGGCATGTAGGTATGTATGCATGTGCATGTATGTAACCTTATGGAGATCTTTCGGGTAGACCTTCATACAAAACGGGTTATATAGAATGTATATAGGGGCCCTACAAAACGTCTGTGTACCTTTAGAGTAGACCCTAACCCTCAGCGCTTTGAATCATCCCGAAACCCGAAACTAAACCCTAAACCCCTAAACCCGAAGCCCCTAATCCCTGAGCGCTGTTTATCCCTCAACCCGTATAAATCCTAAACCCTAAACCCCCAACCCCTAAACCCTAAACCCTAAACCCGCAACCCCTAAACCCTAAACCCTAAACCCCTAAACCCTAAACCCTTAAGCCCTAAACCCTAAACCCCTAAACCCTAAACCCTAAACCCCTAAACCCTAAACCCTTAAGCCCTAAACCCCCAAACTACAACTGCTCAGGGACGCTACGCAGCCGCGAGAATTCCGCAGAGGGTCAAAATGGCACTGAGGCCCAGGGGCTCCTTCAGGGTTTAGTTTAGGGGTTTAGGGTTTAGGGTTTAGGGGTTAGGGGTTTAGGGTTTTAGGGTTTAGGGTTTAGGGGTTTAGGGGTTTAGGGTTTAGGGGTTTAGGGTTTAGGGGTTTAGGGGTTAGGGGTTTAGGGGTTTAGGGTTTAGGGTTTAGGGGTTTAGGGGTTTAGTATCCCAGAGGGTCCCACATACACTACCATTATGGAATTAGGTCCCAAAACCAAAATGGGGATGGTTTTTTGGGGGCCTAATTCCATAGGTAGTGTATATGGACCCTCTGGGTATAGGGTTTAGGGGTTTAGGGTTTAGGGGGTTTAGGGGTTTAGGGTTTATGGTTTGTGTTACGGCTCCTTCAGGGTTTAGGGTTTCAGGTTTAAAGTCTAATGTAGGAACCTGATTAAGAAACCTTGGGCCTTTATTAGGGTTCCTTATATGAATCCTACTATTTTGGGGGTTATAGGCCCAGGGTTTCTGAATCAGGTTCCTACATTAGTGTTTTTATACCTTTAAAGGGATCTATAAGGGTTCCATAAGGGATCTACATAGCAGTTTTGGGTTTAGGGGTTTAGGGTTTAGGGTTTAGGGCTTCAGGTTTGGAGTCTTAGGGTTTAGGGTTTGCGGCTTCTGGTTTAGGGGTTATAGCGTTGGGATCTTAACGTAAGGGATGAGAAATTGCGGGGGCGGCTTTTCGTAGCCTCAGTGTGTTGATCTAAAGATGTTCAACCCAACTTTAAGCTGCTTGTCTTCAATTCAAGTAACCCGAAATCCTGATACCCCGAAAACCGGAAATCTTAAAACCATACTAAAGCCCTAAGCCTAAACAGTAAACCCCAAAACCTGAAATCCTACTTACTCAGTTCCGAAAGGGCCTCCAAGTACTAGTAGAAGCCCGGAAGACCCTCATGCAGATATTGTTTTCTAAGCTCCGACCCCGGAAGCCTAAACCCTAAACCCCTAAACCCTAAACCCCTAAACCCTGAACCCTAAATCCCTAAACCCTGAACCCTCAACCCCTAAACCCCTAAACCTAAACCCCTATTAAACCTCTAAACCCTAAACCCCCAAACCCTGAACCCTAAACCCTAAGCCTTTCTATACCTTCAACCCAAGACCCCAAAGCAATCAACCCCCCAAGCTCCTGAAGTACACGACACGTAAAAACCCACAGGCTCCCAGTGGCCAACAAAGGTTTAGGGTTTAGGGTTTAGGAGGGTGCTTTAGCTCCGAAACGCTGAGAGCTGAATAGTTTTTCTTTGGGATTTAAAGTCCGATGATGGTGTTTAGGCACATGGAGACCAATGCAGCGCCCTCAACCCAAAAACCGTAGAGCCGTTACAGTAGCCTTCTAGAACTTCCGTTCCCGGCTTTCCTAAAGCCTAAACCCTCAAATCCTAAGCCTTGAACACCCGCCCGAGAGCCCTAAACCCTCAACTCCCGTCCTAAGCTTCTCTGCTGCGGTGGGGATCGCCGAGCACGGCGGCGTCGCGGTGAGCCATCATTCGGGAGAGGCCTTCCCGTCCTACGGTTTTTCAGGGCGAGGATCCCTGGTGCCGTTCTCCCGGGAGTCGCTGATCTCTGNGTGCCCGATCGGGCGAGCACTTCTTGGTGGCTCCACGCCATGCAATCTTGCGGGGCATAGCTGCCGCGTGGCCCCGATAGAAGATCGGGGCATTCGACTATGAACGGCGGGGCGACGCCTAAAGCCCGAAACCCTGAAGCCCTAACCCCCTAAAGCCATAAACACTAGAGTCACGAGCCCGGAATCCTCCAGAGGCCCGAAACCCCGAAGCACCAATCCTAACCCTAAACCCTAAACCCCTAAACCCCTAAACCCTAAACCCTAAACCCTAAACCGTCTGCTATCATCCCAGGGACAGCCTCGCACACGAGAAGGCGCTTGACGAATGGCTTCAGTAAGTTTTAGCCTTTTCATAGGGTTCCGTTAGGGTTTCTACAGGGTTTCATAGGGTTTATGCCATGTGGCTCTTTGTTTGGTAAGGTTTGAGAAAGTTGCACAGGACTTGATTTAATTTAGGTTCATCGGGTTTTGTAGGGCTGTTTACGGGACTTGCTTGTAGTACGTTTTGACAGGTGTTCATTTTGCTTACAAGATGGCTTTGATGGAGGCGACAGAATCGCCAAGGCGCCGGCGCTCGTAAGCGCGAACAGCAAGCCCGCCAAGCTCTCCTCGCGAAGATACGCTGGAGCCCGTGGCGGCATTGTGCTATACTGAAAGGGCCGCCAGGGAGGAAGGGTGGCGTTCTGGGCAGACTGACCTGCCGACGCTGTGGCCGCTGTGGAGTACCGAACGACATGCCACCTCCCGTTATCTTAGTAGCTTAGTAGGTAACCTTTAACCTTTTGGGGTTTATATAATCCTACCAGAATTGAAAAGGTTAACCTTTTTTAGGCTAGGATACTCAGCCACTAAGGGTATGGTTTGTAGATGTTTGTAACATATCATATTGGGTTTCTTATATGAATCCTACTATTTTGGGGTTATACGCCCAGGGTTTCTTAATCAGGTTCCTACAGTATCAGTGGCCAGTTTCAGAACTCGTGCCTTGGCCCACACACCTTCGTAAGGCTATACTACAGGAGCCTTAAAAATTAGAATAGGGTTTAGGGTTTAGGGTTTAGGGTTTCGTAAGGGCTGGTACAGGAGCCTTAATAATTGGAATAGGGTTTAGGGTTTAGGGTTTAGGGTTTAGGGTTTAGTAAGGGCTAATACAGGAGCCTAGGGCTTGCGGGGGGTATTTCATACTACAAATATAATAAGGATCCCCCCAAAACCATATTCTAATTGTTAAGGCTCCTACATTACAACCAGCAGGACGACGCCTGGGTCTCCTTTTGACACAAAGACCGAGGCGTCGGACGGCTCTCGTCCCGGACAGCCACTCCCACTGGGCCCCTAAACCCTATCAGGGTTTAGGGTTTGAGGGTTTAGGGTTTAAGGGTTTAGGGTTTTAGGGTTTAGGGTTTAGGGTTTTAGGGTTTAGGGTTTGAGGGTTTAGGGTTTTAGGTTTTGGGGTTTAGGGTTGTAGGGTTTTTGGGTTTTGGGGTTTAGGGTTTAGGAATCCGGAGCTCTTACATTCAACCTTAGCCCCGAAAAAACCCTAAGCCCTAAAGCTATGGTGGTATGGACCCAATACCTTGGCTCTCTAGTATAGATGCCCTGATAAGCCCTATGTCAACTAAGTAAAGTATACCCCAAAACCCTATTTCAACTAGTAGTTATCACGATGTACTGCTCCCAAAACACTACTTGAATGATTCAAGGGCCCCCCGTATTACGTGGCTGGAATTTACCTGCTCTGGCTTTGTGACGAGGAAGCTGGGCACACGAAGGTCGAGGATCATAACATAATTTCTAATTGCCGGTATGCACTCCTCTTCGAACCCCTTAAATAGACTCATAGACCTTCTGAGAATGTCGACATTGGAATTACTATGGCATCTCCTGGAAACCGACCTGAACATACAGAATGAGCAGTTAGTTGTAGAGTCAGTAGCCTTGTTTTTTTTTTCGGTGGGAAGGGCAACTGTTTTCGTGTCCCTAGTTAGCTGGGCAACTAGGAGTAGAGGAACCCTGTTACCAAGCTGCCCCCAGATAGGGAACGAAACAAGCAATACGAGCAACACCCGTACCCTGAACTCTGGAAACCCATCTAGCCCAGGTTCTGGTCAGAAGGAAGTCGTCCACAAAAGCAAATCGACCACACAGTGACCTTCTGAACACGCACAAGAGATTCTACCAAGGGCGCCAAGGCAGTTGCTGTACCTGTTAGATCAGCTAAATCACGGCGAAGTAGCGGGCCTCTGATCTGTGCCCCAATTCTTCAAGACAAAGGAGAATGTTTGGGGCTTATAAACAATTCCGTGATAGTTTAGGTGAAGTCCAAGCGCAAGCCTTTATCCTTGCATATGTGGTGACAGGCCGCCCCAAGGAGAAGGACCTGCTTCTTTTCCTGGTACCATGATTCCGGTGACGGCAAGCATGATTCATGACAACACATGAGGAGAAACAGGAGTATCATCATGATCAGTCTTAGCTGTTGGTAGCAGTCCCTAAACCCTGAACCTTAGACAACCTTGAACCTATCATGAATAGGCTTAGCTGCTGGTTGTAGTCCTTAAACCCTAACGCTTCACAACCTGAAACCTAAATTCTAGGCTGTAATTGTCGTCTTGCTTCTTTTCGGGCGGAGTTGTCTGAGTTTTGGGCTTCAGGTGGTTTCGGCTTGGCAAGGGTTCGGGATGTTTGCTTTGCTAAACGAGGACCTTACACCCTAAAGCCCAAGCCCTAAACCCTTAACAAACACTACGCCCCAAAATCCTAAACCCCGCCGGGGCCCCCCGACTGCAATTCAACAGAGTCTTAGTGGTCCTGAATAAGGGGTCTTTCGGGTATAATATTGGGCTGTGGCTGCTATTCCTCAGAGGTTTGGCATGTCACGAGCTTAGGGTTTGGGGGTTCAGGTTCAAGGGTTTAGGGTTTATACAGGGTTTTAGGGGTGTTTTAGGGTTAGGGATTTAGGGTTTATCGGTTTCGGGCTTAGGGAACGGAGCCCTCGGCCTAGCATGGCTTTAGGGGTTGAAGAGGATGGGGTGGTAGGGCTTTGGCTCACGGATAATGGTCTATATATATCTATATATATATATTATATATATATATATCGCCCTTTACCCGCAGGCCAGATCGACTATCTGATCAAACTTCCCGCCGAAGCCCATATACGATCAACAAAACTCTCACAAATCAATGTCAATCCCCCAACCTGTCAAGCCCTCAACGCTGAAACCATTCCACGAACCATATAATAAACCAGAAATCCTGAAAGAAGCTGGTCTAAGGTTGGCACTCTTGAGATTTGTGGTTTAGGCTTTCGCGACCAGGGTTGGCGGTGGAGCGTAATATAGGGGCCTAAATAACCCAGAGGGTCCCACATACACTACCATTATGGAATTAGGTCCCCAAAACCAAAATAGGGATGGCTTTTTGGGGGCCTAATTCCATAGGTAGTGTATAAAGACCCTCTGGGTAATTACCTATACTATTTTGGGGGGTTCCGTATTATCATTGTGGTATAGTGGGCCCCAAAACCCTATTCTGATTATTAAGGCCCCTATAGTATTGTGCGGTGTTTCGTACTGTATGCCTTTCATCCAAAGGCTCCAATTGGGAGTTTTCGAAAATTAGGGCGTACCTTATTTTGGGGTCCTTAGAATAAGGATCTTACTATTTAGGGTACTATATTAGGGTCCCCCTATTCTCGGAAGCTCCCAATGCTTATCCCTCAGCCCCAACCCTCAAGCCTAAACCGTGAAACCCTATGTACACCTTAAACACTCAAAGCCTCAAGCCCCAGACGCTAAGCCGGTTCGGAATAGTCCAACATTCCTTTAGGCTTCCTGCTTGTAGGCATTGTATAACATACCCAGAACAAACCGCATTCTAAATATTCACTATATTCAAGCCCTCATACCAGCCCTACAAAACCGTTACTTGTGCAAACAGCAAGTGACCCTAAACCCTAAACCCCTAGACCCTAAACCCTAAACCCCTCAAACCTAAACCCTGATAACTTAGTAGCTGAGTGGATACACTTTACACTTTTTGGGATACTACGGTTGATGGACAAAATCCTGCATGACCCTAAGGACCCTAAACTATGGGAATTATGGTATATTCCTTATAATGGGTAATGCAGGATTTTGTCCATCAATCGTATTACCCACTATAAAACTGAAAGTGCAAACTTGTCGGGGCTTATGAACTCAGCAACTAAGTTAGCTATACCCATAGGCCCCAAAGTAGTTCCTTTTGGGGATTCCCTTATAGAATTCTAAATACGAACCCCAAAAAGGAGCTACTTTGGGGCCTATGGGTAACCCCATTCAAAACCGGAAGATGGTGATCAGGACGGTTTGGTGACGGCTTTCCTAAAACGCGCCACCAGCCGCGACAACAGCAGCAGGCAAGGATTTAAGGCCTTAGGATGTAGGGTTTAGGGTTTAGGATTTAGCCCCGA
Source organism: Symbiodinium sp. clade A Y106 (assembly GCA_003297005.1). Lineage (NCBI taxonomy): Eukaryota > Dinophyceae > Suessiales > Symbiodiniaceae > Symbiodinium > Symbiodinium sp. clade A. Next base: position 194,342 of record BGNK01000233.1, on the reverse strand, counting down.
AGCCTTAAACCCGAAATCCGAAATGGATCTACGGTTTCGGGATTGGGGGAGCGACGGGCTCAGAGTTTGGAGTAGGGTTAAGGGAGTCAGGAGGTTCCCAGAGAGCCCAATACACCTTAATTGAGGAATATAGCTTAAATCATAATATGAAGCCCTATATAATTTAAGCCATATTCCTTAGTTACGGGGTATTGGGCTCTCTGGGTTGCTATAGTGGTTGCACGGGTTTAGGTTTACGGTCTACGCGGCTAGCATATTGCGATTCGCGAACTCCGTCCTCGTTGATCTTCTATGCGAACCTCGAAGCCACAGCCCTTCCGAATGTCGCATTCCCATAAGATGTGGCTCTAGCCCGCCTGTCCTTGTAATGTAAGGGCCAAAAAGTAGCCCGCCTCGCCTTCTAAATGGGGGGATTGGTTCGGCACGAACACCAACGTCGCAACACGGGCGGCGTCTTGATTGCATGCCATACCGGCTTCCCGGTCCATCTGCCTTCGATGTACATGCCGACCCCGCGCCGCAAGTGTGCTTTGCGGAAGTTCGCAGTCAGCCGTCTGACCATTTAGAATTCCGAGGGATGTCAGGCAGGCGGTGTCGAACTGCATCAACACTAGCGTCACTGGAAGCTGCATACCCACTGGTCCCGACGGGCCAGAGTGGGGTGGCATTGTGCACTGGTCGGATGCGGCCTCGCTAAATTTTGTTTGATGGGTTTCCTTGCTGCGTGGTTTGTGTTGCGCTCAGGCTTTCGGGTTGGGCCTGTTTGAGCAGCAGCCAACCTGCTCAGACAGTTCCTTTGATCCTGAAGCCCGATAAATTAAGAATCGCCCTATAGAGCCGTCATTCTACCGCAGGACGAAAGTTCGCCGCACGGCCTCGAAGTCAACGCATGCGACACTACAACCCGCTTTCCCCCTTAGACTCCTCCACAAGATCCCAGAAGCTCTCCGCCGAGAACATTATAGTAGTATAATTTTATTCCAGGAAATTAACTACTTCGCCACGCTGGCCACGTAAAACGGACCTTTTCCCGCTCCGTTTCTCCACGGTATATGTTCATGTATTTTGATAATACCCTCCGTATGTCAACACTTTTGTCCCTGTGATGATTCTGGAATCATGGCTGATCCTCGCAACGAAGCCAGGACTTGTAGCTTTAAGGTCACGGTGAGGCAGTGTCATTTGCTGAAAAAGGTCACGGTGAGGCATCAGGAGGACAAAAGTTTTGACGTACTGGGCCTTTCTTGTCTTTAGACGTCTTGCGGAGTCGGGGAGTACCGCGAAGTGGGAATTGCGTGGCCTGGCCAGCGGAGTATTTTATACCTCGTTTTAAAATTCTACTACTTTAATGTTCCGGAGGAGTACCCTGTGAGTCCTTTTCGTTAGGATTCTAAGGGGTAAGGGGTGCCGGGGGGTTGACGAAACAACGAATAGGTCAAACTTTCGTCCAACCGCAGCATCATTTCGGGGTGCCAGAGTCCAGAGCAATAGTCAAGAGGCATTTGTCGCAGTGGATGTCGTTATCTTTCCACAAGGCTGGACTGCAAGCCCCGAATTGCCCGCTGCAGTACTCTAAAAACTTTATCCTTGAAGGAATCCTGCTACAAGACCCGTCGAGAAACCCTTACAAGACGCCATTTAAGGAACCTTGCTTAAATTGCATCCATAATAAAGGAACCCGTAAGCCCTAAGCCCTAAACCCTAAAACCCTAAACCGTGACGGAACCCTCAAGGCAGGGCAGGGGCAGGGGCAGGGCAGGGCAGGGCACGGCAGGGGGCAGGGTGTCTTTATTGAAGTCTACTCTCAGGGCTTACCAGGATCCCCCAAGCAACCTTTAACAGAGCCTATGCATTTCTAGGGTGTAGTACAGGGTAGTCGGTGGGCCTAGGTAGGGGTATACAGGACCACCTCCAAAACCTACCTTTTCAAGCATGCTCTTTTCGAAAGTATGATAAGGAGTCCTGGTTTGGGGGGCGAAGGTTGGGTAGCCGCACTACGGGCTTAAGAGTAGGGCTCTATGGGTGTACGACCTTGGGCTCAAGGTTCAGCGCTCTAGGGGTGAAGGCTCCGGGGGGTTCGGTCAGTAGGTAGGGTTTCGGGATCGGGTTCAGAGTTTATACAGGGCTTAGAGTTCTAAAAATGTTCCGGGCTCAGGATTTGGGCCTCTACCTAGAGGGTCATACCCTACCCCGTTTTAGGGTACCTATAGTTTTATGGCTAGGACCTGTTATACAGAAAAGTAGGTATCTTTAGAACAGGTAGGGTATGACCCTCGAGGTAGGATTCCAGAGCTTGAGAACACGACATCCATGACCCCTATAAACCTTAAGCCCGCAACTCTAAAAAGCCCTAAACCATAAGCTAAACCCTGGAAACCAACAACCCTAAAAATCCTCAGCCCTAAACCCTCAGATCCTGAAAAGCCCAAAAGCCTAAACACCCGAAACCCTAAAAACCCTTAAAAGCTCTAAACCCAAACCTCTTAGACTTAAATTACCCTAAACTTACTAAGCCCTTAAAACGACCCTACGACATCCCTGGCCACAGGCATGGCCGTGGACAGCGCGCCGTTCCCGTGCCTCACGCCGGGGTGCGCTTAGACCCGTCGTTTGGGGCTCGGGGTTTAGGGATTACTATATAGGGCCATTTAGGGGCCAAAATAACTACCCATTTTTTTTTTCCCCCGGGTTCTTTATTATAGGTATGGTAGAATTGGCACCACAGCCCCAGCCTAGTTATTAAGGCCCGTATATTGCGGGCTTTAGGGAGTTGAGGTTTTAGGGCCAGACCCAGAGAGCCCAATACCCCTGAATTACGGAATATGGCTTAAATTATATAGGGCTTCATATCATGATTTAAGCTATATTCCTCAATTAAGCGGTATAGTCCTCTATCCCTCTTCCGATTATGAACCCAGAGAGCCCAATACCCCTTAATTAAGGAATATTCCTTAATTAAGGGGTATTGGGCTCTCTGGGGAGTTTAGGGCTTAGGGTTTGGTAGTATTGCGGCCTTGTAGGATGAAAGTCTGGGCTTCAGGGGTTCAGAGTTGGGGTTTAAGGAGTGTAGGGTTCCTTTAAAGGGATCTATAAGGGCTCCTTTTAAGGGATCTATAGGGTTTAGGGATTTAGGGCTTTAGGGGTTCAGAGTTGGGGTTTAAAGGTTTTATAAGGCATCTATAGGGGTGTTAGGGTTTCAGGGCCTAGGGTTCAAGGGTTCAACGTACCTTATAATGCCCCTAGACCCGACAAAAGTAATCAAAAAAAACATATTTCTGGGGCCCGGTCCGCATATCAGGCCATTCTTCCACCTGCTTTTTTTGGGGTCCAGAGGAAAAGGGAGGGGAAGGAGATAAGTTGTGTTGACAAGTAAAACAGATTGAGACGTAGCCGTAAATCCGAAACCCTACCCTAAAGGGTCCTGATCACTTCTGGGACCTTCGGCACAGAAGGATGTTTAGGGATTCCCTAGGCTCAAAATAGGCCGAAAGCCTTACATAGAACGGCCTGTTGGCCCAAAGACGAGTTCTTAGAGCCTTAGGGCTTAGGCTTAGGGCACCCTAAACCCTAAACTCTCAGCCCTTAGCTAGACCCTAAATTCTAAACCCCAAACCCAAAACCCTAATCTAACCCCAAGGGTCCAAGTACCCAATAATCATATACTCTCCAAAATCCTAACCTACATACCTACTATCCTAAAACCGAGTACCTGATTATTGGGTCCTTTGGACCCTTGGGGTAAAGGTTTAGAGATGCCAGGACTCCCCGGCGACGGACACCCTGGCGGGAGCTTCGCCCTTGAGCGTCGAGGTCACCTCAAGGAGGGTTGTACATGCTTGCATAGGTTTCTTTGTTATAATATATATATATAGGCTTAGTGGCTGAGTGGATACACTTTACACTTTTTTGGGGATAATACTACCCACTATAAAACTGAAAGTGTAAACTTTTTGGGGCTTATGAACTCAGCAACTGAGAAGAGTTTCATAGGGTGTTCATAGAGTTTGGTAGAGTGCTTTGGGGTATTATGCCCGTAGGCTCCGAGGCTCGCCTAAAGAGGGACTCAGGGCCGTAAGGCTTTTGGGTTCTCAAATAATGTCCTTTGGCTGGGTTTAGTGGCTTAGGGTTTAGGGTTTAGGGTTTAGGGTAGGGTTTGGGGTTCAAGGGCTTAGGCTATGGGTTAGGCCTGAAGGTGATGTTTGCAAGAATCTGCAAGGGTATGGGCCAATAGCTTCGGGGCTACCTGTAGCCCACCAGAAAACCTGCTTGTCTGAGGAACCTGAGGAATTAGATAGGGAAACCATAGCAAGGAACCGTCTGGGGTGTTTAGGGATGCTCAGTGTTCGTTTTCATGCAATGAAGTCTTCTATTGTCGACCCTAAGCAAACAGTGAGATTAATGATGTATGGACCCCGAGTGGCATACCGGAGTATCAATAACCATCCAGTTCCCAAGATAGGGTTGAGGGCGTCATGGCTTATAAGGTTAAGGGCTCTGAACAGAGGTCTGCTTTAATCCTGCGCGTTCAGGCTGTATCACGGGGTACAAAACAGCCAAGAAATTAAGGAGTATCATCAGAGGGTACCCGGAACCCTACAGCCAAAGCCGAAGATTAAGGACTCCTTCAGAGTTTAAGGTGCTTGGGTCTGACCTGAGCCCTAAAGCGCTTACCTGAGGAGTCCTGAACCCTACTACCTTAACTGAGTCCTGATGGTCCCCAACAATGGGGGCTGAGGCTCCAATCAGGTGTAAACTGGGGTGAGTATACCCTACACCCGACACCGGAAATCCACCCAGAACAGAAGAACTCTGAACCCAAAATCCTGCAGCTTAACCCTTAGTGCCATGACAATACAGCCCCCTAAGCTTTCTCAGGGTTGGGTTTAGGGTTCAGGTCGGCACAGGGATTCTGCATGATGGGGCACACTCTTTGGCTGCTTGTCATATACAATCTACAATGTTCCTGTCACCTCGAAGGGATAAAATTAGGGCTAAAAGCCGCAATGCCTGAACAAACCAACATTGCGGCTTTAGGACCACAGTGAAGTCTACGGTTTGCTTCAGTCCTACAGACAGACCTGTTCCTTGTTTTCCTATATCTAGAGAACCTGATAAAAGGCAGGTTTGGGCGTGTCGAGCAGAGTGCCGGCGCAGGAAAGCACATGATTGAGCACCGGCGAGACCCTAAACCCTGAACCCTAAACCCTAAACCCTAAAAAACCCTAAGATTTTCTGCAAAAACTCCTTTTGAAGGCGTAAGTCCTGCTCATAAAGTCCCGAGATCTCTGTAAGCCTTACAGAAGACTTTACAGTGAACCCCGGAAAGTTGGGATTCCCTCTACTCTACCTTAAGGGCATGAGGATAATGATGTTCCAACTTTCTGGCTTCTACTGTACTATTTTCGCCGCACTTTGTCCGCGCGAGTCATATATCCTAAATGTCCACGCACTCCCTACTACGGGACTTTGGGTCCTTTCTGGTGCTAAAAAACCACACGCAACGAGTACTTGGACCCTTGGGGATAAGACTGAACTCACATTTCTACAAGAGACTCAGATATTTTGTTGTCCGAGCCGCAAAATACACCCAAATCCTGAAGCCGAGATTACACACCTGGAGCCATCAGGTAGCCCAGAAGCCTAGATAAGTATCAAACGAAGAGACATGCATGACTTAAATCCCCGAAACCAAAACCCAAGACCCCAAACCCTAAGACCCGAGGGCCTAAACTCCAAAAGCGGAACCCCTTAAGCTCTAAGCCCCTAAACCCCAAACCCTGAACCGTAAACCTAAGCCCCAAACGTCACGCCCCAAACCCAAAACTCTAAGCCTCTAAGCCCTAAACCCCAAAACTCGAAGCCCTAAACCCCCAAAACCCCTTCTGTCCACAGGGCAACGAGGGCTTCTCTCCGGGCGCCACCACCGAGGAGCCCAGTAGCGGAAAGGCCTTCAGAGGGCTTCGTGGGTTGCAGAACGGGTTCCTCAACCATAGGGTTTAGGGTTGGGGGTTTGGGGGTTTAGGGGTTTAGGGGTTTAGGGGTTTAGGCGTTTAGGGTTTAGGGTTTGGGGTTTAGGGGGTTTAGGGGTTTAGGGGTTTAGGGGTTTAGGGTTTAGGGTTTGGGGTTTGGGGTTTAGGGCTCCCTTTTCAGATTTTCAAGGGATTAACAGTTTAGGGCGTCTATAGTTGAGGGTTTGCTTTTGATGGTTGCGATTTTTAGCAAGGGATTTTTCGGCTGAGGGTGTCATTGTTTAGGGGTTTTGGGGGGTTTGAAGGTTTTTAGGGCTGCCGAGTTCCTGAACGGGTCCTTTAAAGGTCTTGGTAAAGGGTTCCTTCAAGGGTTCTATTCAGGGTTTAGGGTTTGATCTTTTAGGGTTTAAATGGGAATTAGGGTTTAGGGTCTACTTGAAGGGGCAGGGGACTTAGCAAGTAGGTTATAAGTAGAGTTATAAGTGCCCTAAATGGAGTTACCCTAATTATAACCCTACTTATAACCAANGGGGACTTAGCAAGTAGGTTATAAGTAGAGTTATAAGTGCCCTAAATGGAGTTACCCTAATTATAACCCTACTTATAACCAACTTACTAAGTCCCCTGCCCCTCCAAGTAGACCCTAAACCCCTAAACCCTTGCTATTATAGAACCCTATAGCACCCTTAAAAGGAACCTACACCTTACTAAGTCCCATGAGCCTCCAACTACGTCCCCTGCCCCTCCAAGTAGACCCTAAACCCCTTAACTTTTGTTATTATAGAATCCTATAGCATATTTAAACGGAACCCTACACCTTACTAAGTCCCCTGCCCCTCCAAGTAGGGTGGTAGGGTTTGAAATTGGCTTCAGAGCTTTCGGGCTCCACAAAGGGTCTCTTAAAGGCTTGCTTACACGGGCTTAAGCGGGTTCCTCAGAAGGCTTCCTTATGGTACCCTAAGGCTCGAAATGGCCCAAAAACCTTACATGATATGGTCTTTAGGCTCCAAAGCCTTAAAATATGAGTCCTTAGAGCCTTAGGCTTTAGGGGTAGGGTTCCTCAAAGGGATCCATTCTAAGATCTTACAGGGGTGCAGGTTGTTTACGGTTGGACCTGCGTAGAGTTTCAGGGTTCAGGGTTTATGAGTTCAGGGTTCCTGAAAGATTTCTAACCCAGAGGGTCCATATGCACTACTATTATGGCATTAGGTCCCAAAAGACCATCCCTACTATGGTTTTGGGACCCTAATTCCATAATAAGAGTGTATATGGACCCTCTTGGTAAACGGGTTCGGCAAGGGGATCTATAATGGAGAGTGATGGATTTATGGGTTTAGGGTTTCAGGGTTAGGGGTTTCAGGGTTTCAGGGTTTAGGGTTTAGGGTTTAGGGTATGGTTTTAGGGTTTCCGAGGCTTCTTATTTGCTAGGCTGCTAGGGCTTGTTAGGGTGCAGTGCTTTGGGGCTGGGGCTTTCGGATTAAAGGCTTCTGGGTTTAAAGTCTTCATGCTTTTGAGTTCGAGGGTTTATAGCCCCGGACTGGTGGTTGACAGCTCCGTTTGCGGGACAAACTCGGCTGTTTACATTCCAGAACGTACTTGAAGGGGCAGGGGACTTGGTAAGTTGGTTATAAGCAGCGTATATAATTGGGGTAACTCCATTTAGGGCACTTATAACTCTACTTATAACCTACTTACTAAGTCCCCTGCCCCTTCAAGCACATCTCTCCCAACACTTTTCTCCATTGCTACATCATGGCCCATGCGCTGTATGCGCGCCATGGTGGCAGCCTTCTCACTTGACGTGAAGGCCGCACACAAGTCGATCCGGGTGCGCCCTTCGGAGCGTGGCCTATTGGGTATCCGAGTGGGCAACAAGTTGCATTGGCAGACTTGGTGCTTTCCTCGTACGGGTCATGCATTTGCTTATTTACATTCCACATTTCCTGGCCTTGTATGTGGATGACCTGCTCGGTTTTCAAGACGCGGCAGTGGCAGAAATGTCGTTTTGCATTTTGCTCTGTTTCTGCAGTGCATTTGGCATCCCGCTGTCATGGAAGAAGTAGGGTGTCGAGCTTATGGGTTTTGGATCTGGGGCCGACTTGTCAAAAAAACGCATCATAGCACTAGGTGCCCTAAAAGAAGGGGGAGGGCATGACCCTCTATAGGTAAGATGCCAAATACACCCTCCCCCCCCAAAAAAAAAGTAGGTACTGCACAAAGCCGGCACACGTTTTCTGCTTTTGGAGTCTTAGGGTAAGGCTTGTATAAGGGCTGAGCAAGGCTAGTGCAAGGGTTTTAGTTTGTTTTGGGGAGCCTGGGGATTCGAGGGTTCAAAGTTGCGAATAGCTAGGCCCGTGGCTTTGAAATTCGGTTAGTATTGACTGTAAGTGTGGCCTGAAACCAAAGCTCTAAACCTTAAGGCCCTTTGCAGCCTTCCGATCATGTTCAGCCCCTAGGGCAATAGGGCAACCAGCGAAAATTCTTTGGGCAACCTTCTGCGAATCAAATCATGTCCTACATACGAAGCAGCCAACCGAGAACCACATCCGAATTTGGCTTTAGGGTTTAGGGACCTGAATGTAACTAATACGTTATATTTAGTGTTCAAGCTTACTAATAACTTTACAATGCAGATCATCCAAAACATCTTAATTTAGTTGTTCAGACCCCTGACTCCTAATAATCTTATAAACCCTATAAGTCCTAAACTTCCTAAACCCTAAACCGCCATAACTTATGAGCCGTACCAGGCGTCTGCCACGCTTCCATTTTCCATCTTCCGCCGGGACCTGGGAGGTTTGCGTGAAGGGCTCTGGTGTGCCATACCCAGCGACTCCAATATCATATATCCCTGAATTTAAGGAATAGTCCTTAAATCATATTAGGGATCCTATTATAGTGTAAGGAATTTCCCTAAATTAAGGGATATTGGATATTGGAGTCTCTGGGTACTTCAGCGGGTTTAGGGTTTAGGGTTTTGGACCTCTTCCTCAAAGAAATCCTAAGGCCCTACACCCTAAACCTCATTATGAAAAAACAGTGGAACCCGAAGGCCCTAAAAACCCGAAACCCCATGGTTTAGAGTTTAGGGGTTTATGGTTTAGAGTTTAGGGGTTTATGGTTTAGAGTTTAGGGGTTTATGGTTTAGAGTTTAGGGGTTTAGGGTTTAGAGTTCAGGGGTTTATGGTTCAGAGTTTAGGGGTTTAGGGGTTTAGGGTTTAGGGTTTAGGGTAATTTCATAGGTTTCTGCTTGTTCCAGGTGCGCTTCGCTAGGAAGCTCTTGATCTGACATTCGACATTGCTCCAGGGCTCCAGTGACTTACATAATGGGTTACAGGATTAGATATTACATGGCTAGAAGCAGAAGCCTACCATTTAAGTAACTGGAGCCCTAGGGTTAATTGGGGCCTTCACAGTCAGAATAGGGTTTTAGTGTGGATCATAGTACTACACATGGGTAGTTTTCTGAAATATATTGGGCCCTGTTTGGGAAAGGCGGCACCCTGTAAAACAACAGTCTACAAGGGACCCTAATTCAGGCATATAGCAGGGACTGACAAGGCATGTTTTAGTATGTTTTAGCTATTCAGACCCTTCTGCAAGTTTGCTTCGGTTGGAGGCTTAATGCCCTAAACCATCCTAAACCTTAGACCGTAAACCGTCACGATTCCTCTTAGTCTTGAGATGCGTGCAGGCGCCGTTAATGCTCGCGCCGTACTATTCTGGGGTACGTGGCATTCTGGGGTAAGTTTCCAGAGGGTGAGCATGCTTAGGGTTCAGGGTATAGGCTTGAGGGTTTAGTGTTTAGGGTTTGGATTTAGGGTTTAGGGTTTAGGGGGTTTAGGGTTTAGGGTTTAGGGTAGGGTTCGGGGTTTACGGTTCATAGTGGTGCTGTAAGACCTCAACACCCTCAGGGCACCCTTCTCATACCTTGGTCTGTTATTGGGTATTCACCATCAAACCGGCTTCATGAACATTCCAGCAGCAATCTAAACCGCTTTCGAGGTATGAAGATCAGATCACCCGGATCTAGATGGCGAGCTCCCAAATTCCCTGAAAAGAACAAGGGCATCGACATAGCAGAAACACGTAGCATGGTTTTGCGGCCCACCCGCCTTAAAGCATGATCCTTTGCTAAGGTATCGATTTGGGATCACTAGTGATTTCCCGGATTGGTGAATACAGATCCCCAATTATAAATCATTTTGGGGAAACTTGAAATGAAACCCTAATACCCTAAACACTGAAACCCTAAAACCTAAAACCTATAAACCCTAAACTTTAAAACCTAAACCCTAAACCTTAACCCCTACGCCCCTAAACCCCAAACCCAGGTATACCTTTCGGTTTCAGAAAAGGAGCCCTGACAAATATCGCCCAAACCGTATAGTACCCCTATAGTACCCCTAAAGGAGCCCTTTAAGGAACCCTAACACCCTTATCCTTACAAAGGGACCCTCCTAAACCGCCGGAGGCTCTCAAGAAAGGGAGCCCTCACAGGAAATCCCCCAATCAAGCCCCTAAACCCCTAAAACCCTAGGGTTTCACATGAATTTAAAATTAAGGTTCAGGTGTTATTCTATAGGGGTTATAGTGAACCCCAGAAAGTTGGAACATCGATTTAGGATGATTCATGCTGGGATTCCCTTTACTTTACTTTAAGGGCGTGAGGCTAATGATGTTCCAACTTTCTAGCTTCTACTGCAAAACCCTACCACGCTAAACCCTTTAAGGAACCCTAAACCCCTAAACCCTATACCCAGAGGGTCCATATACACTACCTATGGAATTAGGCCCCCAAAAAACCATCCCTATTTTGGTTTTGGTGACCTAATTCCATAATGGTAGTGTAGGTGGGACCCTCTGGGTTATAGTACCCTTAAAGGAACCCTCAAAAAATCCCCCAAAGCCGAGGCTGGAGCGGTAAGCGCGAGGTCTCGGCGTCGCGGGGACTCCCGGAGACCCAAAGCCATATTGAAAATTTGGGTTCCCTAGGGTTTCTTGAAAGGGTTGCTTCAAAGGGTACTATAAGGGTTCCTCTAAGGGTGGTTATAGGGTTTAGGTTTTAGGGGTTTCCGCAAATTAGGGGTATATTTGAAGGGTTTAGGGTTTAGGCCATATTGAAAGTATGAAGACGGGGCCTACTTAAAGGGTTCCTTTCAGGGTTCCTTTTAAGGGTTCCTTTAAATGATTCCTTCAAGGGTTTCTAGAAGGGTTCTAGTTTCCGAAAATTAGGCGTACCTTTCAAGGGATCCTTTAAGGGTTCCTTTAAGGGTTCCTATAAGGGATCTATAGGGTTTCGGGTTTGGGGTTTAGGAGTTTCCGAAAATTAGGGGTACCTTGAAAGGGGTCCTTCAAGGGTTCCTTAAAGGGATCTATAAGGGTTCTATAAGGGGTTTAGGGTCTAGAGTTTCCGAAAATTATGGGTATTTTAGGTTTCTCTTACAGGGTTACCATAAGGGTACTATAAGGGTTCCTTTACAGGGCTTTAGCGGGCTTTAATATAAAGATTCCGAAATTTGGGGGTACCTTATGTTGGGGTCCTTGTAAAAAGGATCCCTTATAAACCCTAAACCCTAAACCGTGCTTTTTGGGCCTATTTTCGGAAACTCCCATATTGAAAGTATGTGGACAAGGGCCTACTTATGAGGGGACGTAGGGTTCCTTTAAAGGGCTTCTATAAGGATTCTATAAAGTTCCTTAAAGGGGATCTACAAGGGTTCTATAAGGGGGATTAGGGTTACTTAGAGGCCTGGGGGATTTAGCAAGGAGGTTATAAGTAGATCTATAAGTACTGTAAGTGGAGTTACCCCAGTTTTATCTTCACTTATAACCTACTTACTATGTCACTTGGATCTAAAATAAACAAGGCGTTCCCTCAAGGGTTTCTAGAATGGTACCATTTGGCTGTGCAGATTTGGTCTATCTTACAAAATGTGTTTAACCCTGTTTTGGGCAGAGTTATTGAAGAAGAGAGCGACTGGGTTTCCCATGAAAACAAATTAGTTCTCCGGCCTTGCCGGAACTAAGAAGTGGTGTTTAGATATTCTGCTTGTTATCTTAAAGGGCTTCTGTCTGAACGCAACGGCTCCTAGGCGTTCTTTTTCGGATGTTGGGGCTTAGGTTATAGGGTTTTGAGTTTAGCCTTTTGGGGGCTCCTTTGAGGGACCCTTTAAGTGTACCCCTCAAGGAATCCAAACTATACAGTCTTACGCGGCTTTACCGGGCGTTTGTGACGGTTTGTTTGTCAGGTTAGGACTTAGGATGCAGGGTTCGGGTTTAGGATGTATGGTTTAGGGTTCGAGTTTCAGGGTTTGGGGCTGGGGCTTCAATTGTTTCAGTGTGAGCCCAATGAGGGTTCTGAGATGTGCAAAGCTTCGGGACCTTCGGGCGACAGCAAAGCTTCCTATGCGGCTGAACATCATCCAAACCTCGAACCCCCCAAATTCATATACCAGAAACCCCCATACCTACAAACCCGATAAAGTCTTTGCGCAACCATAGGAGGCTCCATGACATCCTAGTAGTAAAGCTAACGACTTAGAGCCTTAACTCTGCAACCAGTGGATAAAAAAGGCTTGTAAAGCCGTTTCCGAAACCTTGTAGAACACTTATACAGACCTTTTCAAAACCTTATACAAATCAAAGCAAATCAAATAAACCCTGAAACTCTCACGGTCTAAACCCTATTACCTTGGAGCCCTAACTAAACCTTGAGAACCCGAAAACAGCCCTGAAACCCTAAAGCCGTATAAACCTTAAGCCCTAGTGAAGCCCTAACCCTAAACCCTTAAAAACCCTAAACCCTTAAAAACCCTAAACCCTTATAGATTCATGAGAGATTCCGTTCTCTGGAGCCCTTAAAGGGGCCTTTGTGAGGCCCTTATAAGCCCACAAAAAAGCCCAGGTGCTCCGCCCCATCCACCAGCCGCGCCTCACCCGAGAACTCGGCGACCCCGGACTTCCGAGTTGAGGAAGGCCCTGCAAAGGCTTAGTAGCTGAGTAGGTAACCTTTAACCTTTTGGGGATTTTATAACTCCTTTAAGGGATCTACAACGGTACTATAAGGGTTTAGGGGTAATCTTTAACCTTTTGGGGTTTATATAATCCTACCATAATTGAAAAGGTTAACCTTTTTTGGGCTAGGATACTCTTCAGGGGCTTAGGTCACGGTTTGGGGTTTCAGGGTTTCTTTAGTGGGTCTCTCAAGGGGCTTGTGGGGTGACAGTTTTGGAGACCCTTTTCCAGGACCCCCCAATGGCCCTTTAATGGGGCCCTTATGGTCTTTAATAGTGGGTATTTAGGAAATATTAGAGGGTAGTTGGGGGGTCTAGGTTGGGGAGGTTTATGATCTTTGTTTTGGTGATAGGCTTGCATGGTTCTTGAAAGGGGTCTAGAGGGGTTTAGGGTCTTCATGGCTTCGGTGGGTTTGGGGTTTTCAGTGTGTGGGATTGAAAGATGTTGGGTTTGGGGGGCCTATCGGGGCTCCTTTCCGCATTGCTGTGGGTGCTCCTGTGGGGCTTGTCTCGGGGTGTCAGGGGCCCTTTCAGGTTCCGGGGGAGGTTGTCTGCTTTCTTTTCTGTTTTGCATGCATGCATGTGCGTGAATGGACGTGTATGTCTGTGTATGTCTGTGTATGTGTTCAATGCTAGTTTGGTTGTTTCGGATGTTTCGGTTTAGGGTGCTAATATCGTATCGGGGAAAGCCCTGTTCTGATTATTAAGCGCCTTTCTTAGCATGCATGCACGCAAAGAGCCTTGCTCTTGCACAAGCGAAACTTGACAGCCATGATTGCAATAAGCCAACCACTGGTTCCCCAGGATACTCGACAAGAAGACACATGAATATTATATATATATATATATGTGTATATATATACTATAGTTATATGTACACATGTATTTATATGCAGGTGTGTATATATATATATATATCAGTCGAGATAGCCAGACGCTGCCAGGCGAGCTGCCCCAGGCGCGTGGCGAAAGCTTGGAGGGAATTAAGGCTTAGGTGTTAGTAGGCTTGCATTGAATAGCATGTACGATTTTCTTCTTGGAAAAGGGTTTCAATTGCTTTTGGATGACTTATTTTACGGTGGGGGTCCTACAATAAGAACCTAAGGTAACCCATTAGACGTACAACATTATTGGGTCTAGGTACCATCAGGGTCCTACCCCACCCTTTTTTAAGCTGCCTAAATCTATGGCTAGGAGACGTTACGGAAACAAGTAGCTACCCTAAGAAATGGGTAATGTAGGAACCTGATTAAGAAACCTCGGGTCTTTATTAGGGCTCCTTATATGAACCCTAGTATTTTGGGGTTATAAGGCCAGGGTTTCTTAATCAGGTTCCTACATTAGGGTAGGTAGGGTTGTAGGGCCAGGCTGCAGGGTGCGTTGAGGGTTAAAGGGACATGCCTGAAATCACCGAAAGCTGAGCGCCAAGATCCGAACTCCTGAATCATAGACATAAGTTCACCTTGAGAGTGCTGATTTTACGGCAGTCTTAGGATGTAGGGGTTAGGAGATTACGGTCTCCTAGGGAAGTGTACCGTATCAAGCTACCCAATGCCAACAAGGGAACCCTGTTTGCTCCTAGGCTACGGGGATGCATAAACCCTCATAGCCTCATCCTCTTGGATGCTTATACTCTAGTGGCCTGAACGAAACAATAGTCTTTGGGGTATCTTCCAGTATTGTTACAAAAAGGAACTTTAAGGAATCGTACAACTAATTATTCAGACGCCTATAACATTCTATATACTTTCCCGAATGGTAGATCTGAGCCTTCATACGGGGTTTCCATTTTCTAGAACCTTAAGCCCAAAGACAGAACGCAGACCCACCGACACGGTTTGGGGCTTGAGGCCTAAATCTCAAATCGTGAGCCATGTAGAGCCCTAAATTCTCAACGAGAGGCCCCACACCCTAAGCCCGAAATGCAAGAACACCGAAGCCATCACAGTTTGCCTTGCTTTCTACTTGTCTAGGATTCGCGGATCGAAATGAAGTTGCAGTTGGGATGAGTAGGGTTTCTCAGAAGGGCATCACTTCATCCCAGACCCCTGAGAGGATCCATGCAGTGGATCCATGCCTTGAGCGGTACCCTTGGTATTTAGTGGTAAAGGGTCCCAAGTGAGGCAGGCACCTAGTGTTTGGATCCTCCGGGGGGTGTCTGGCACTGGGATAGAAAGCCCTAAACCCTAAGCCGCTTATGGAGATTTAGTTTAGGACTAGGGCCAGGAAGCTCGGTGTGTCGGTTAAACATGCGACTACGAACCTGCTACACCCATAAAGACCTTCCACAGGGCAGCCCAGTGCGAAGATTTTTGTGCGGTAATGTCGGAACCTGATTAGGAAACCTTGGGCCTTTATCAGGGTTCCTTATATGAATCCTACTATTTTGGGCTTGTAGGCCCAGGGTTTCTTAATCAGGGCCTAAATCAATTAGGCTCAACTAATCCGTAGGCCCTAAATCTTAAGCCTTAACCTTAAGCTCGAACTACTACACCCTAACTACTAGACTCTTACTAGACGCCAAAGCCCTTGTTCAATCCAGTACCCACATGGTCCTCAATACCATAGCCTTTATGGTTTGAGGGTTTAGGGGAAAAGGCTTTGGGGTTTGAGGGTCTTGGGCGGCCAAGGGCCTGGTCGTATCCCTAAAATAGGGCGGCACCCCGTTTAACAGGACCCTAAAAGGGAACCTCATGTAGAGAACTACCCAGACATGCACCCTTATAGTACCCTTTTTGAAACCCTTGTAGATCCCTTCAAGCCTTTAATGAACCCTAAAAGGCCCTTCACTCTCCCTTTGGGTGTAAAGCACCGAGTTCGGAGGAGCCGGACTCTCCACGCTCCGAGAGAGAAGCAGTGGGCGAGCATACAGAGGAGGCGACTTTCAGAGTTAGGGTTTTGGGGTTTTAGGTTTAGGGTTTAGGGTTTTGTGGTTTGGGGTTTTGGGTTTAGGGTTTTGGGTTTAGGGTTAAGAGTTTAAAGGAGGCGAGTTCTTCAGCGATCAGAGCACTTTGGGGTCCCAGGATTTAGGGGTTGAGGTTCAGTGTTCTCAGGAAGTATGCTTGAGTTGTTATTGCAAAAAGTTCCTAAGGATTATTAAACAGTTTAAACATTGTGTTTTATTATGGGAATTATGTTTCCATTGTTATTCCTAGAAAGCTCCAAAGGGTTATTACCCAGGGGCTCCATAGTAGTTCCTTTTTGGGATTACCTTACAAAAAGGAACTACTATGGAGCCGATGGGTAGTTATAAAGGGTTATTAGATATTAATATTGAGCATCTTCTCTTTAAGGGATCCTTTAAGGGATCTATTGGGGTTCCTTTAAGGGATCCTATAAGGGATCTTGTTTTTCTTCTGGTTCGAAGGGCGCTTTGGAGTCTCTCGGCGCGACGTCTCTACGCAGTACCCCACATGGAACTCCAACCACACATCCAGCAGTCCTACATACAGTAGAACCCAGAAAGTTGGAACATCATTATCCACATGCCCTTAAGGTAAAGTATAAGGGATCCTAGCACTAATCCTCCTAGGTAAAGACAACAGACAGAATCATATGGGTAGTTGTCAAAATTATGGTCCCTTTTTGGGTACCCTAAATCGTAGGTGCCGTATTATAATAGGGACCCAAAAAGGGACCGTTATTTTGACAACCACCCATATAAATAAAGCCTTGAGCCCGAAACCCTGACAACCCCCGATGCTCTTTGTCATAGTTGGGTAACATTTTACACTTTTATGGGTACTTGAACCCAATAAGGAATAGAAATGTACATTCTTAATCCTATCCCAACAATGAACTAGTCTGCTTCGTTAGATCCAGATACCTGTAACTCCTTTGATCCCCCAAACCGAGGATCTCGTTAAGCACAACCCTTGAAGCCCTAGACCCTATAACCCCTGTACCCTAAACCTAATACCATCTGCGGAATAGAAAGAGGCCCTTAACAAAAAAAACTAATACCGAAACCCCAAACCCTAAAACCTGCAGCAGCTTCCCTAAACACTAAGCCCTAAACCCTAAACCCTCAGGGCGAGGAGAAAGAGATTGATGAGGACAAACTGCCAGACGACCAGAAGGATCCCCGTCTCCTCTAGGGTTCAGGAGTTCGTGCTTTAGGTGTTGAGGGTCTGAGGCTTAAGGGTTTTAGGTTTCAGGGCTTTTTGGGCTTGGGGTTTAGGGTTGGAGTTTAGGGCTTCAGGGGTTGAGGGTCTGAGGCTTAAGGGTTTTAGGGTTCAGGGCTTTTTGGGTTTGGGGTTTAGGGTTCAGGAGTTTAGGGCTTCAGGGGTTGAGGGTCTGAGGCTTAAGGGTTTCAGGGTTCAGGGCTTTTTGGGTTTGGGGTTTAGGGTTTAGGGTTCGCGAGTTTAGGGCTTTAGGGGTTGAGGTCTGAGGGTTAAGGGTTTTAGGGGTTAATGGGTTAAGGGTTCATTTCCGATTCGTGTGCGAGGGTCGTAAGAGGGTGTAGGGTCTGGGAGATTTTTTCTGGGTTTGCATGTGCATGATTCTTAGGGCTTGTTAGGACTTAGTGTTCCTAATCGATGCCATAAGGGGTTTTGGTGTCTCCTGAAAGTTTTGGAGGCTGTTGCTCGTGCTTTTCAGGTTCAAAAGCACTTTGTAACGTAAGGTTTTATTTGGGCTCTTGAGGTTTTTGAGGACGGTTTGCATGGTGTTAAGCACGGCGTGAAGTGCTTTCCGGGTTTATGTTTTGTAGTCGTGCTTCATGGGGGTTTCCGAAAATAGGAGACCCTAAAATAGTACCTTAATAAAGTAGGATCCCTATGATGACTTCCCGCGCGGCCTTCTGCGGCTTCTCGCTGAAGTGACTACCCATAGCCCCCAAAGTAGTTCCTTTTTGGGGTTCCCTTCTAGAATTCTAAATATGAACCCCCAAAAGGAACTACTTTGTTGCCTATGGGAAAGGAATCATGCACATTGCAGTGGTCTGCAGTGGTCTAGGCCGCAAGGTTGTAGTGTGTATGGCCTATGGACTGCCTGTTGACCTTGTTCCGTGAAGAGCACCATTAGTCGGGGTTTTGGGTGTTTATGCTCACACGCAGAGCATCATGCCCTGCGCCTTCTGATGGTACTTTTAAGCCTCAAACTATCTATAGGATTCTGTTGGGTACCTATTTGTTGGCTACTTACACTGACTTACACCAACTAGGTATGTAGGCCCTAAACCGGCGAAGCCTGATTGCATCAACCCTCCAGGCATATAGTTCCTACACCCAAATCCCTAAATCCCTACACCCTCTAGGTATCTATTTCTAGGTCCCTGAGTAGTACCCTTTTGCCCTTTTTTGTTTAGGGTCCCCTTATTAAAAACTGAATAGTAGGAAAAAGGGCACCCTTCTTATAAAGTGGCCACTCAGGAACCTAGATTTCGAAGCCTTGAACCGCCCAAATCCCTACACACTCTAACCCAGGTACAAGTTCCTAAACCCGAACCCTCCTATTTGGCTACTTTAGAACCCCAAACCCTACAACCCCAAACCCTAAACCCTGCACCCTAAACCCTACAACCTAAACTTGTATCATTGAATGTTCGAGCCGAGAGGCAGCGCTACGATGGGAGAAGTACCGGGCGCAGAATCGCAGCATCGTGGGTGACGTCTTCGAGGCTGTTGCTGTTTAGGGTTTGGGTTTCAGAAACCCGAAACCCCTAAACCCTAAATCAGTGTTCCGGGTTGAATGTTTATGGTTTAGGGTTTACCGTTTAGGGTTAAGGTTTGAGTTTCAGGGTTTATGGGCTCTACCGGTCTACCTGAAACTGCCACAACCTATGTTGAAACCCAAATTAAAAAGTAGGTTTGGGTAGTTCAAGGGAGCTGGTTAAGTTATGGGGTTCACCCTAAGGGTCCAAGTACCTAATAATCATATGGGAGTTTCCGAAAATAGGGGACCCTAATATAGTACCCGAAATAGTAGGATCCTTACTATAAGGACCTCAAAATACAGTATCCTTTATTTTCGGAAACCCCATATATTCTCTCCCAAATATTGACCTGCAGAACTACTATCCTCTCCCCAAGTACCAAATCCTCGGCAGCCTCAAAACGCCTTTAACCCACTACAAGTCCACATCGATCCCTGGTGGAACGCTTGTAGATCTCCTGATTATTGGGTCCTTGGGAATCATAGTGTCAGGTCTTAGAGGAACAGAATTTAGGGGTTGAGGGTTTGCGGGTTTAGGCTTTTGGGGTTTAGAGTTTATTTGGTTTAGGACTGCTTGGAGATTCTCCAGGTCTGCTACCACTATGGAATCCGGCCATAAGGACCAGTGTAATCCAGGTAGTAATGGTAAAGGTTGTGTTTCACGCCGCTCTCTGGGTAGGAGCGCGGGAAAGAAATGAGCAACAGAGAAAATGTACATTAAGCTTCCCAAATGCGGTTCACCCGAAGCCTAGCCCCAACCCATCCTGACGGTAAATTCCGTAGCCAGCTCTACATGGTGATCCCTCATCCCTGATGTCCCGAATCCTTACAGTCTTGAATCCATGCAGCTTCAAAAATGCGTGGGTAGACGATGATCCAGATATTATTACCGTTATGGAACATCCTGGCTGCCCTAGCTGGGGTGTTGTATCGCACATATCGCACCCTAGAGGCTCGATGAGCCTCGTAGAGCAAGTCTCACGTTGCCAATTTCTGTGGAGTTCCTGCGACGTCTTTGAGGTTTGGGGTGTAGGGAACCCTAGACAACACAACCCACAAAACCTAAACCCTCAATATTAACCCCAAACCGGAATCCCGAGAGCACACGGCCAATCCCAACAGGGCCAGCTCCGCAGCCAGCTGCGATGTAACTGCTCCGAGGGGCACACGTCCTCGACGTTTGAGCCCTTCCGCCTCCCGGCGTGGCAGGGATTTAATTTACTATAAGAGAGATCTATAAGGGTTCCTTTAAGGGATTTATTGGGGTTCCTTTTGGGCTTTAGGGTTTATGGTTTGAAGGTTTCGGATTTTAGGGTTTGGGTGTAGCGTCTTTCGGTTTAGGGTTATAGGGGATCTACTTTTTAGATCCTCCAAGGTTCTGGGTAGAGGGGCGTACCGTACCCCTTTTTTAGGGTCCCTAGTTTTATGGTTTCTGTTATACAGAAAAGTAGGTACTTTAAAAAAGGAGTAGGGTTTGACCCTATAGGTACCCTTGCCAAAGACACGTCGGTTTACCGTTTGAGGGTTCTTGTTGAGGGTTGAGGAAGCAAAAACTACAAACCCTAAACCCTAAACCGTCAAACTGCAGAGCCTACCTAGCTGACTGCAAGATGGTAGGTTCTACATCCCAAAGCACCTCAAAATTTGAACTCCAAATCCAAAATGGGAGTTTCCGAAAATTAGGGGTACCTTATTTTGGGGTCCTTATAATTAGGATCCCACTGTTTAGGGTACTATATTAGGTCCCCCTATTTTCGGAAACTCCCAAATCTCAAGTCCTCAACTCAGCCCCAAGCCCTCGAACGATAATAACTTGAGCTCCCATTCGCGTTCGTTCCTTCCTGCTTTCCTTCCTTTAAACCTCGCTATTTCGAAGCGCCCATGGGGCTACGGCAAAGATGTAGAGTTTCGTCGGGTTGGCATGTTGCCCCAATCCCCACGATTTGTTCACTTGCACCCTTACAGTACAGCCTGTAACCCTCCCTCACTGTCAGCGCCTAAACGGGTTTAGAAGAAGCTACCCCCCCAAAAGGTATCCTACATTATCCTGCCACTGGCTATGATAGGAAGTAAATAACCCCCCAGAGGCATCGCACCAGTCTATAGGCAAAGATCTAAGATGGAAGAACACCCCAAGGTACCCTACCAATCTATGGTTAAGATAGGAGTTTGGTCAGATGCGAGAATACAGGGGTTTCCGAAAATAAAGGGGGGTACCTTATTTTGGGGGCCTTATAATAAGGATCCTACTATTTAGGGTGTCCCCTATTTTCGGAAGCCCCATACCATTCCCTGGGTTAAGAAAGGACTTCAGCTAAGGCTCAGAGGTTTTTTTAGGTACCTAGTCCTATGGTTGGGTTCCCTTTATAAGGCACCTTAAAAAAGGGGCAGGGTATGACCCTACAGGTACTTCCGAAAGCTGCAGAAAGGATGGTGTTTGGGGCCTAAGTCCGTCGTCGTAGCAGAGATGGATCATAATGTGCCGCAAGACCCCATTCTAATTTTTTACGGCCCCTATATTAAGCCCCTTCGAAACCCACGTAGGCCTTTGGGACATCGTATCTTTTCCATTATTGGGCCCAAGAGGATCTTCTTTACGAATGTCTTTCGAAGGCTTGGAAGGGCCAACCCTCAAACAGCTGAGGCTACCTGAGCATCCCGATCCCATCGAACCACATGGACCGGTTTGAGCTCAAGGCCTTTTTTTGCTCTTCACCCTAAACCCTAAGCCCTGCACCCTACTTGGAGGGGCAGGGGACTTAGTAAGTCGATTTATAAGTAGGGTTATAATCGGGGTAACCCCATTTAGGGTACTTATAACTCTACTTATAAGCTACTTACTAAGTCCCCTGCCCCTTCAAGTAAGTCGTAGAGCTGAAAGGCCTGGAGCCCTCAACCCTGAGCCCTCAGCCTTAAACCCTCGACCCTAAGTCCTAAGTCCTAAGCCCTAAAACCTCCTAGACCCCCGAACTACCCTCTATTATACCCCCAAATACCCACTAGTGTAGGAACCTGATTAAGAAACCTGGGGCCTCTGTTAGGGTTTTGGGGTTATAGGCCCAGGGTTTCTTAATCAGGTTCCTACATTATCGAGGACCATACTTGAAGGGGCAGGGGACTTAGTAAGTTGGTTATAAGTAGGCTTATAATTAGTGTATCTCCATTTAGGGCACTTATAACTCTACTTATAACCTACAGTACCCTTATAGATCCCTTATCGTACCCCTTATAGACCCGCTTTAAAGGAACCCTATTCTAACTGTTATGGTTCACCCTAAACTTACTAAGTCCCCTGCCCCCTTCAAGCAAGGGCTCTATAAGGAGCCTCAGAGGGTTCTGGCTAAAGCTTTTTTGTTGGTGTTCTTCAGGGTTTAGGGTGTAGGGTTAGGGTTTAGGATTTAGGGTTTAGGCTTTAGGGTGTAGGGTTTAGGGTTTGGGTTTAGGGCTTAGGGTTTAGGGTTTAGGGATTTACGGCCGACCTGAACCCCAACAAGCACCTGCCGCGTTAAGTTCTTGGGAGTTTCCGAAAATTAGGGGTACCTTAGGGTTCCTTTAAAGGGTGACTTTGAGGGTACTATAAGGGTTTCTTTTAAAGGGCTGTATAGGGGTTTAGAGTTTCCGATAAATAGGCGTAGCTCATTTTTGGAGTCCTTATGACAAGGGTCCTACTATTTACAGTACTATAGTAGGGTCCCCTATTTTAGGAAACTCCTGTATAGAGAAATGGATCCCCCAAATTTTAGGCTGTAGGTTCCAGGGAGGGACTGTTGTGTTCAAAGCTGGGGTTTGAAGGCTTGTCAAGACCATCACCATGGGTTCGCTGATATCTTAGTAGCTGAGTAGGTTACCTGTAACCTCTTGGGGTTTATATAATCCTACCATAATTGAAAAGGTTAACCTTTCTTGGGCTAGGATACTCAGCCACTAAGATATACTTAGGAAGCCAATGGGAGAACTGTAAACGTTTAGGCCTCGCACATGCGGTTTATCTTTCGAAGTTTGAACTTAGTTGGGCCCGGTTGTGGAACAAGAGGGTATAGGGGGCCTTATTCTGATTGTTATGGCCCCTATGCTTCGGATGTTTCGTGTTTTTGGTTTAGGTGTTTAGGGCTTCTAGCCTTTGGACGGAGTATGGCAGAAGGCCCCAAAGATCATTCCCACGATGGCTTCAAATAGAGATGCAATTCCCTCATGGTGGTTTATCTGGACTCTCTAGGAGTACTAAGCTGCATAATGGGTATCCTTCAGCTGGTTAGGGTTTAAGTTGTATAGGGCGTAGAGGGTTAGCCAGTTAACCTTATATGGGAGTTTCCGAAAATTAGGGGCACCTTATTTGGGGGTCCTTATAATAGGGATCCTACTTTTCAGGGTACTATATTGGGGTCCCCTATTTTCGGAAACCCCCATATGCATACTTAACATCGGCTGCACTTCCTGTAGCGCTGTAGCATGCATCTGGCAGCCAGGGCCACATGTTCCAATCACCATTTTGGAATTAGTCTCCGGAGGTCATCCTTTTTCCTTGTAGGCTCCTACCCTACCCTTTTTTAGGGTATATATTTTTCTGTACAACAGATCCTAACCATAAAACTGGGTATCCTGAAGAAGGGCTAGGCTATGAGTCTCTAGGTAGTCTAAGTTATTGGTAAATTCCATATAAGGATACTCCATCTCTACCCTCTGGATGTTCTGTCAGATTCCAGCCAAACCGTATATTCCCTAAGCCGTATAAGCCGTAAGCCCTGCACCCGAAACCCGAAGCGCTGGTAATTCCACTGGCCCCAAACCCTAAACCCCTAAACCCCTAAACCCCAAACCCCAAACCCTAAACCCTAAACCCCTAAACCCTAAACCCCTAAACCCCTAAACCCTAAACCCCAAACCCTAAACCCTAAACCCCTAAACCCTAAACCCCTAAACCCTAAGCCAGGTCGTGTTCTTCCCGGCCATGTCAAGTCCCCACGACCGCCCTCCACCCCAGCGCCTTTCTGTCACTTGGTTTCAAAGGGCTTACCCATAGGGGTTTAGGGGTTTAGGGGTTTAGGATTCATCCCCTTAATTAAGAGTTTAGGGTTTAGGGGTTAGGGTTTACCCCGAGGCCCCATAGTAGTCCCTTTTACTTTCAAATGACAACTTTTTCGGAGTCAGTCTTCTCTTAAGTTTAGGGTTTGGGGTCCGGAGAGCCCAGTTACCTACCCCTACAGGATCTGAAAAGTAGATCCCCTAGCCCTAAACCCTAAATCCTACACCCTCGTACGCACTTGTAAGGGTTACTTTGTCGGAGCTCCCTTAAAGGATCGAGTTTTTCGATCCTCCAAGGCGTTTGGCTATGTAGTAGGCTACTGGCTTATGAGTGCTATAATGTTTATAGAGGGTTCAGGACTTAGAAAGCCCAAAAAAACCTAAACCCTAAAGGCCTTAAATCCTCTATAGACCTTCTCGACAATTTAGGGTTTGAGGAACAGCAACCTGCTGTATAAACACTAGACCCTGAACCCTAAACCTTAAACCGTAGGTAACTGTGCTCTCCGGGTTTCAATGGATCAGGGTTCTCGGAGCTTAGTTTCCACAGCATCCTGAGCCTGTGTTACTATCGAGCTGTAATGTCGGGGCCTGAATGATCAAAATAGGCTTTGGGGGTCCTTATTATATTTGTAGTATCATATACCCCAAACCCTATCCCAATTGTTAAGGCCCCTACATTAGACCTGGTTAGCTGACAAACTCTAAACCCTAACCTTTACAACCTACTCATTACGTCTTCTGGGCTTAAACGTTGCCAGGAGATTCAGTCACCTTGCAGAAGCATGACTTAAAGCAAAGTGTCAATCGAGTTGTTTGGGGTTATTTTGCTTTCACAGGATCTGGCTTTGTCAGGGTAAATCGTGGCATTCCGCAAAGCTTAGAGTCAGTAAACAAATGTCGCCAGATTTTGGGTTGATACTGCTGATGGACAAAATCCTGCATTACCCATTATAAGGAATATACCATAATTCCCATAGTTTAGGGTCCTTAGGGTCATGCAGGATTTTGTCCATCAACAGTATCTTAGGATGCTTGGCGTTTGGGCTGTAGGGTTGAGGTAGGAGGCCTTGGCCCTTGCAGAAGCAGAGGTTCTTGTGCCAAAAAGTTCGACCGCCAAGCGCCGCGCACTTAGATTTTGTAGGAGCTCAGCTGTTACACGCGGTCTGAGTGCCTTAGACTGCCACCACCTACTTGTTTGTAGGCTCTTATGATAAGCCCTAATAAAGTTTGTAGGACCCCACAAAAAGTAGGTTTTGGTAGTTCAAGTTAGTGTTCGGGCAGGTCAGGTCCCCAAATCCAGTCGTCAAAGAAGGACCGTAGCGCCAGAGAGGCGAGATACTCCCCAATGATGAAGCACCATCGGCCCTAGTGGGATCAGATATGGGAGTTTCAGAAAAATAGGGGTACCTTATTTTGGCCTCTTTATGATAAGGATCCTACTATTTAGGGTACTAGATTAAGGTCCCGTATTTTCGGAAACTCCCATGTACTGCCGTTATGAATTTGGACCCCAAGGACCATCTTTACTCTGGTTTCCGGGACCCCACTCCATAATAACCCTAAAACCTAAACCGTCTAATGGTAGCATATCGGGAATGCCTGGGACATGCCTCACAGAACTGAGCACTAGGCCCCCATGCAGTATCATTGTTTTCCTGTTTTGTTTTGAGGCTTCCCGTTAACATGGAGCCATAGGAAAATGAAGGGACCGCATACAATCGAGTCTCAGGTACACCCAGAGAGCCCAATACCCCATTCATTAAGGAATATGGCTTAAATTCTATAGGGCTTCATATTATGATTTAAGCTGTATTCCTGAATTAAGGGGTATTACGATCCCTTAAACCCTAAACCCTAAACCCTATAGATCACCCATAGATCCCTTAAAGGAACCCTATAGAGATTCCTTACTTAAGGGGTACTTTTGGCTCTCTGGGCATGCCTTCTTGCAGGTAAACCCGGAAGTCTGGCCTTGAATTAGACCCTAGGTTCCGGAGTAGTGCCCTTTTGCCCAGGGTCCCCTTATTAAAACTGAGTATTAGGAATTATAGCCCTACTTATAACTAACTTACTAAGTCCCCTGCCCCTTCAAGTAGACCCCAAACCCTAAACCCTATAGATCCCTTTAAGGAACCCTACAGATCCCTTTAAGGAGCCCTTTAGGAACCTTTATAAAGGGTCTACTCAGGAACCTAGGACCGGGCCCGAAGGGCCCAAAGTCCTTTGGGAGACTGGAAGGGGCCTTAGGGGACTTAGTAAGGTTCCTAAAGGGCTCCTTAAAGGGATCTATAGGGTTCCTTAAAGGGATCTTTATAGGGTTTAGGGTTTAGGGTCTACTTGAAGGTGTAGGGGACTTAGTAAGTTAGTTATAAGTGGGGTTATATTTGGGGTAACTCCATTTAGGGCACTTATAACTCTACTTATAACCTACTTACTAAGTCCCCGGCCCCTTCAAGTAGGAGTTAGTTATGTAGGGTAATACATGGGTGAGTATGTGATTATTCGGCACTAGGACCCTCGGGTCTAAGCCTCAAACCTTAAAACCCTCAAGCCTGCAATCCTACACCTTACACCGTGCATCCCAAAATTACAATATGCCTCACTCCTCACACCCTCGTCCTTACAGATCCCTCATATGCGTATAGAGACTGACCACTCTACGTTCATGAAACCTTTCATGTTGCGAAACTCTTATGCAAATCCTGTAATTGTAAAGCCTGTAGAATGGCTAAATTCTTGCTGCAAGCGTTGTAACTAGCCTAGACCGAGGCTTGTAATAGTAAAGCCCTCATAGAGAGGGGACCTGTGGCCCCTTATGCAAGCCTCAGACCTCAGAAGGACCATCTTCTTAGTAGCTGAGTAGGTAACCTTTAACCTTTTGGCGTTTATATAATCCTATGATGGGCTAGGGTACTCGGCCCAGAAGTATATAATGGCCTCGGAAATTGTTTCCGTGAATGGGTGGAATCAGGGAGGACTGGGCCAAGACGAGCCTGGTCATGGAAGCTAGCATGTCAAACCTGGAAAGCAGCAAGGGGAAGGACGTCATGTGCCCGTTTACAACCTTGCGGGAGAAATACGGGAAGAAGAATACCGAGGGCATCAGGTCACGCAAGTACGAGCTCGAAAAGAAGCGGGACTATCGGACTGACCCCAAGCCGTTCTACATGGACCATCCAGAAACAGATGACAAAGAACCCTGAATGTAATTTTAGTGTGAGGTTAAAACCAACAATATGTGGCCCCCGCGATTTTGAAGAGATGTAAGGTGCCGGAGGAAGCTGATTTTTCAAAAATCTAGAGCCATTCAATATTTTGTTCGTTGCAACAACATAAGGACCTGTTAGGAAATAGCATAGAAACGCCTTTTACAGAACCTCAGCAGGGGGCCCTTTAAAAGGAAAAACAGCCGTGAAGTCCAAAGCTGCTAAGGCCCAACCAGAACAGCAGAATGTTCCTGCTAGCAGTTCGGACTCTGAGCCCGGGCCCACCACCCTGAACCCGAAGCTCCAAACCAAAAAATCCTTAGCCCGAAACCCGAAACCCAGACCACTAGAAGAAGAACTTAGAAAGACCCTTCAAACAAACTAACTTAAAGCAAGTTTGAAGAAGCCTTCAAAGAACCCTCACCCCTACATACTAAGCCTTCGACAATAATCAACAAGCGCGCAAGAGCACCGATGTAATAACTATAAAAGATAAGCGAGTATACATGTGTGTGTACATATATATATATATGTACATATATATCTATATATATATATATAAGTATATATGTACAAACACATATATACACAAATGTGTATCTTTATATGTATATATCTATACACATGTACATATGATATGTACACAGACACCCCTTTTAAGCAACCCTGCTCTCTCTCTCTCTCTCTCTTTATATATATATATGTATATAAGAGAGAGAGAGAGAGAGATGTATACATATAGAGAGATGTACGCAGGTGCATACATATAAATATATATATATATATATGTATGTATATATAACAAATGTGTGTGTATGTATATGTATATATATATAGACCCAGAGATATGTAAACCCAGAGTGCCCCTCGACGTTGAGGTGTGCAGCTGGCCCTGGCACGACAGCTGTCGATCGGGAGAAGCGCTCTTCTCCTGGCTGAGGCTTTTGGAGAGGGCGTGGTTCCTTCATAGGGTTTAGGGTTTTGGGGTTCAGGGTTTAGGGTTTTAGGGTTTGGGGGTTTAGAGTTTTGGGTTTATGGTTTTGGGGTTTAGGGTTTGAGGGTTTTGGGGTTTAGGGTTTAGGGTTTAAAGGTTTTCAGCCAGAGATCCGCAGACTCCTGCTGGTTTGTGTGCCACGTGTGGAGAGCCCACTCCCCGTCCCAGATCTTCCAAGATCCCTGAATTAAGGAATATGCCTTACTAACTTACATGATGTGAGGGATCCTACCTTTATTTGACGTATGTTCCTTAAAAAAAGGAATATTGGAAGGTCTGGGTTGCTCGCCTTAGTCTGTCCTTAGATGTGTATACGGGCTCCCTGTCTGTGCGTTCATGTATGTTTGCCTGTCGAGCCTGAACCCAATTCTTGTCTGTATATAGGTAGGCAGTCAGGCACGGAGGTAAGTAGGTATGTTTTCGGGCGTATATTCAATGTGTGTGTGTGCAAAAGAGAGGGCGTGGTTCTTTCGTTTTGCTGTTTTAGGGTTGAGTGCCTTTATCTCGGAGTCTCGTGGGATTGCGCTTGACCCTCTGTCACTGGACGCGGTTCAAGCTGCGCCCCTTGTCAGTAGTATCTTGGAATCAATCTTCGACAGTTAGTCAGCCGCGTGGTACTTCTTCCTCCATTGCCACTTTGTCATTGTAGCACAGTAAACTACCCAGAGAGCCCAATACCCCTTAATTAAGGAATATAGCTGGGAATATAGCTTAAATCATCATATGAAGCCCTATATAATTTAAGCCATAGGCCTTCATCAAGGGGATTAAGGGCTCTCTGGGTAGACGCAGCCACCCATAAAAATTTAGAGTATTCCGAAACCCCCAAGCTTCAACCCCTAAACCCTAAACCCTAAACCCTAAGCAAACCCTACAGATCCTATGGCCCGGCATCTCCTTAGAAGCCTCAGGGACCCTTCTGAAGCCCTACTCCAGGACCCCCCAATGGCCCTTTAATGGAACCCTTATGGTCCTTAATAGTGGGGATTTGGGGTATAATAGAGGGCAGTTGGGGGGTCTAGGCTGTAGGGACCTGAGTAAGAAACCCGGGCCCTATAACCCCAAAATAGTAGGGCTTATATAAAGAACCCAATTATTCAAACACCAAACCTTAAAACCTAGGTCCCTGAGTAGTACCCTTTTGCCCCTTTTTTTGTTTAGGGTTAGGGTCCCCTTATTAAAAACTGGATAGAAGGAAAACGGGCACCCTTATTGTAAAGTGGCCACTCAGGAACCTAGCCTACTTAGAGCCCTTGGTAGCTGAGTGGATACACTTTACACTTCTTGGGATACGATCACCCACTGTAAAACTCAAAGTGTACACTTTTTGGGGCTTATGAACTCAGCAACTAAGGTCCCATGGGGACTTAGCAAGTGGATTGTAAGTAGGGTTATACTTGGGGTAACTCCTTCAGCGCACAAATGACAAATGGCTCCACTTATACCCTACTTACCAAGTTCCTTGGGCCTCTGAGTATGAACCGCTGGTGAAAGACCGTCAGACTGTCGAGACTTGCGGAATACGTAGCTCTTGACTTTTCCAACTCAGGCCCCATTGCCCACAATGTGTGCACTTCCTAACCTCTAACGTCTTAAACGTTACACCAGCTATTCTGGGTACACTGGATGTTTAAAACCCTTATAGAACATGCCGTAGAAAGGACCCCCTATATGAACCTCCCCTGACATTCATGGGAAATTGAGAACCCAGCGGATTACTCCTCTTCACGAGGTTCCTTCGATCCTTCTAGGGCAGTGTAGGGCTCAAGGTTGCAGGGTCAAAACCCGACACCCCAAATGTTAGGGTTTTAGGGTTCAGGGCGTAGTAACTTGCAGACTCAGATCCTTAGACGATCTTCCCAGAGGGTCCATATACACTACCTATGGAATTAGGCCCCCAAAAGGCCATCCCTATTTTGGTTTTGGGGACCTAATTCCATAATGGTAGTGCCTCTGGGCTTGATCCCTGACTCCACGAGCCGCGACAGGTTTATCGAAGTCGCATCCACAGGCGCTTCTCAGGGTTCCTTTCAGAGTCTCCTTTAAGGGGGTCGTGTGGAGGTCCTAGTATAGAACCTTATAAACCCAAAGGGTCCTAAGTAGTTGTATGGTAGAATGTAGGGTTTTCATATTAGGAATCATTATTATGATTTCGGGAAGTATCCCCCCATAGCAGTACCTAGGATCTTTTGGGAAAGGTATCTTAGAGTACCCTTTATGGGTTTACGGTTTTAGAAGGGATTGGGGTTTAGGGTTTGGGGTTCGTTTCAAGAGCTCCTGTAAGGGCTCGGTAAAGAATTCCTTGACGGGCTGGTATTAGGGTTTCAGAGTTAAAACTTCAGTGATTTTCGGGCGTTGAGCGTATTTTTCGGGGTCTAGGTCCCTAAACCCCAAACTCCAAACCGCAAACCCTGAACCCTTGACATCTTTAGGGTTTGCGGTGCATGGTGCAGAGCTTAGAATTGCAGGCTTATAGGGTTTAGCGTTGAGATTTGGGGCTTTGCGGTTTCAGAGTCTTCACAGCTTCATGCAGGGATACGGTCATCGACGCCCATCAAAACCCAACGCTGCAATCCATGTGACCTTGGCACCCCAATCGTGTAGTACAGAACCCCAAATAGTTGCTAATGCTCTTCCTTTCAGTTCCTGCTAGCTTTGCCCAAATACTACCTGTGACTCCAAACCCTACAAAATAGTAGGTTAGTAGGTTATGACCCCTTAATTAGAGGGTCTAACCCCTAAAACAGTAGGTTTTTGGATCCCCAGGTATACCCGAAGCTTGTTTGGGTGGAGGGTTTCGGGCACATGGCTTCGGATTTTTAGTTCCCGGAAGTTGCAGCCTCCAGTATTCCACGAAGTTGTGCGCAAAACCGTGGACAGGCGCACAACGGCAGATCAATGCTACTTCCCTAAGCCCTAAACATTCCTAGACCCTAAACCTTAAACCCCTAAAGCCCCTAAGACCCTAAAACCCCTAAAACCCTAAACCCTAAACACTCTACGCCCTCGGCTCGAGACTCACGAGCATGAGGCTTACAACCCTTAACCCAACAAAGCAAAGCTAACAAAGGAGTTGCCCATACTAATTTTGGGGGCTCCTTATCATAATGATAGTATAATAATGGGCCCCCAAACCCTATTTTATCAAGGCCCCTATATTATAGGGTACCGTGATATGTCGTCATCGAACGTTTGGGAACACCAAGACCCCCTGTTTCGGTTTTCGGCTTCAGTGTTTTAGGGCGTATGTTAGGGTCTGTGCTTAGGGTTGCTAGGTTCAAAGTGGGCCACGCCTGTTCTGCTCGTTTCGTCTATCACCGTCAACACACTCGAGCCGTATACTCTGAGCATTCAACCCGAAACCCTCGAACCCCTAAGCCACCAAACAAACCAGAAGTTAAAAAGCCGTACAGCCCGCAACAGCCAACGACACCGCACCCGAAACCAATTGTCCAAGCCGCATGAAGCCCTCTCGAGCTCTTTCGAAACCTTCTACAACAGATGCAAGGGCCTGAGTCCTGAGCCCTGCAGCATAAACCTTATACCATAAACCGCGCAGGTACCTCGACCCGAACTTGCCACTATCGGACGCTTTGGACTCAGAGTCTGACGACAAGGTTGTGGCAGTGGTGACCGGTGGTGGTGGCTGTGGATGTTGTGGTTCTGGTTCTGTAGTCGTCGCAGAAGTAGAAGTAGCAGCAGCAGCAGCAGCAGTAGAGTGCGCGTTTGGAGTACTGGATTGGGGTCTAGCTTTTTGGGGATTTATGGTAAACATCATCAATTATAGAGTACAGACTCCTCAACGGACCCCAAACAAGAATCAAGATTTGAAGGAGCACCTGTGCAGTTCAGTTAATTAGTCATGTGAGGATAAGGTCGATGAACGGTGTCGGAGTAGTACAGGGGTCGGAACAATTGGTAGTGTATGCATGTCCACATGCATAGTTCTGCGTACATACTACATGTATACATATATATATATAGTATATTTAATATTACCAATAATAGTAACAATGATAATAGTACTAGTAATGATAATAAAGATGATAATAATAGCAATCATAGAAACAAAACATAGTAATACCACTACAAATAAACTAGAAATAATCATCACAACAAGCCCCACCGATGCAGACATAGATAATGCGATAGACCTTACCTAGATGTAGATGCACATATAGGAATGTAGGTTTGTAAATATTTAGATCTGTAGTTATGCAGATACGTAGATATGGAGAGTTGGAGATCATGAGATATGTAGATATGTAGATGCACATGTAGTAGGTAGATGCATAGATATAAAAATAGAGAATGTAGAGGCCTTTTTAACTAGAACAGGGTTTGGGGGGCTCCTGATTATATTTTTAATGCATATAACCCCAGACCCTATTCTAATTGTTATAGGTCCCTATATTATAGAACCGATTATAGATCCCTGCTAGCAGCCTTTACAGAACACCCTTAAATGAACCCTATTCTAGTTATGTATGAAGGCCCCTGTGTTAGGTAGATCCATGACCTCCCTCGTCAGGTGCGGTCCGAAGATCAAATCGTGGCTTTCGAAGTGCCGCAGTCGCCACAGGCCTGGGAGTTGGGATACTTTTTATCGGCTTAGGGTTTAGGGCTTGAGGTGTGTCTTTCAAGATTACTTGTAAAGTTTGCTGGGCTCAGGTTCTCTGAATTCGGGTTTTTGCTTCAGATTTTCTTAACCTTTGCTGAGGCAGTTTGGACGGGGTGAAGCTGTTTGGGGGCTTATGGTCCAGGGTTTAAAGCCTCTCTGACTTAGGGTACAGATTTGAGTTCCTTAGTCTCAAAACGGTGCCATGGTTTTGGTGGATTCAGAAACGGCCCGAAGCAGGTGGGCTGCTTACAATCGTGATCCTAACTTCTTGGCCTTTATTGAAACAGGGTTTGGTGATCAAGAATGTTCACACTCCTTGCGGATTTGACCGAGATGACAGGAAATTTATTTTGTGTTGCCGTGCATGACTCGAAGAGTGATGGAAGCCGATGTTGCCTGCTTGTAAGTAGGATTGGGTTCTCGTGTTCGTACCGTGGTTATACTGGGCTTTGGTGTACCATACTTTAATACTTTTTTCTTAAAGGAACCCTTTTGAAACAAAAGTTTATACTTTTTTCTCCCTGGTTACTTAAAAGCCCAGTATAACTACAACCTACATAAGAAGCCCTTAAGCCTGCAAATGGGTGTTACTGCAGGGTTTGCCCCGGGAGCAAGATTCGCGTGAACCTCGCCGTAGATCCTACATCGAGCTTAGACTTCCCAGAGAGCCCAATACCCCTTCATTAAGGAATATGGCTTAAAGTATATAGGGCTTCTTATTATGATTTAAGCTATATTCCTTAATTAAGGAGTGTTGGGCTCTCTGGCTTCTTCCCTGAAACCTGAACCCCAAATCTCCAACTTGTGTGGCCATGTTGACCTGATTCCCAAACGGTGCAGCAACTAAACCCTAAATCAAAAAACCCTATAGGTCCTAATACCTGCATCCTAAACCCTAAACCCCGAAACCCTAAACCCTTTCGCCCTATAATCCTCAGCCCTAAACCCTAAACCATCAAACCCCCAATCCCTAAACCTAAATACTAAACCCTCTACATCCTGAACCCTGCATCCTAAACCCTAAACCCTATCATCCCTAACTGCCCTAAGCCCCTATAGACCCCTAAACCAGGAAACCCCCCAATCCCCAAACCCTCAACCGAATCGCCCACTTGAAGGGGCAGGGGACTTAGTAAGTAGGTTATAAGTAGAGTTATAAGTGCCCTAAATGGAGTTACCCTAATTACAACCCTACTTATAACCAACTTACTAAGTCCCNAGGGGACTTAGTAAGTAGGTTATAAGTAGAGTTATAAGTGCCCTAAATGGAGTTACCCTAATTACAACCCTACTTATAACCAACTTACTAAGTCCCCTGTCCCTCCAAGCAGACCCTAAACCCCTAAACCCTTGCTATTATAGAACCCTATAGCACCCTTAAAAGGAACCCTACACCTTACTAAGTCCCATGAGCCTCCAACTAAGTCCCCTGCCCCTCCAAGCAAGGATCTGCGGGAGTACGAGCAGCGACTGCTCCCACCGAGCTCGGGGAGGGAGTCGCCCGAGGACGTTGACTTGTTGAGTTTCCCAAAAATTAGGGTTTTTAGGGCTTTTAGGGCTTTTAGGGCTTTCAGGGCTTTTAGGGTTTAGGGTTTAGGGTTTTTAAAAAGTTTAGGGTTCAGGGTTTAGGGTTTTTAGGGTTTAGGGTTTAGGGTTTGTTGGGGTCAGGATTATATAAACCCCGAATGGTTAAAGGTTACCTACTCAGCTACTAGGAGTTTCCGTTAGGTTTAGGGTTTGTAAGGGTCAGGATTATATAAACCCCGAATGGTTAAAGGTTGCCTACTCAGCTACTAGGGTTGAGTTTCCCTAAGGTTTGGGGTTTAGGGGTTAGGGTCTACCAGGGTTTGGGGGTGAAAGGTTGGAGGTCTAAGTAGTTCTTGTTTTGGGTTTCTGGTACCCAAAAGGACCCAATGTCCCAGAATAGACCGTCGCCCGAGGACTTTATTGTTGAGCTTAGTTTTCAGGCTTTTGGCTGTAGTGTTTAGGGAGCTCCGGGTTTGGATCTGGGGGTTTGGGGTTTAGGATTCGGGTCTCATTAGGGATTAGGGGTTTAGGGATTGAGTTTTAAGGGCTTAGGGCCAGCAACTAATAATTAATGTTAAGACTTTAGTCATCAGCACCGTGCAGACCCTAAAGCCTAACCCCTAAACCGTATTTGGTAAAAGTAAAGGGCCTAATATAGGGGCCGAAATAATTACCAATAGTGTTGCAGGGGTTCCTTATTATAATTATAGTATAATGGGCCCCCAAACCCTATTCTAATTATTAAGGCCCCTATATTACTGCCTGGGTACTTGAGACTGGGCTTGAGGGTTTAGGGTTGAGGGTTTAGGGTTTAGGGTTTAGGGTTAGGGTTAGGGTTTGGTTTAGGGTTTAGGGTTGTTTTTGCCTTGGCGTTGAGAGTTCAGCATTTTTTGAGGTTTGGGATTGAGGGTTACTGTCAGTGAATAACCTCTGTTAACCTTCGATGAGCAAGTCTTGGAAGCGGCGTATGACATTCTAAACCCTCCAACCTGCCTTCGGGCTATTTAGGGTTCGTTCACCTTAAACCCTATAAACTTATAAACCCTAGACCCTAAACCCTAAATCCTAAACCCTAAACCCTAGACCCTAGACCCTAAACGTAAACCCTACATTCTAAGCCCTCAATCCTAAACCCTAAACCGTAAACCTCAAACCCCACACCCTTATAGTACCCTTAAAGGAATCCTATAGTACCCCTATAGTACCCCAAAAAGGAATCCCTAGTGAGGGCCTTCAGGGACGGACCTCCGTAAACCCTACATCCTAAATCCTAAACCCTAAACCCTAAACTCCTATGTAGATCCTTTATAGAGCCCTTATGGATCCCTTTAAAGGTATGAAAACCCTATACCCTAAGAAACCCTAGACCCTAAACCCCCTAAACCCTAAGAAACCCTAAACCCTAAACCCCCTAAACCCTAAGAAACCTCGGCCCCTTTGGCCGCTGGCTCTTTGCGTAGCCGAGTGCCGGTCGCTTGCCGTTGTGCGCCTGGGCGGACATTTCTTTGGATCTAAGGGTTTACCCCAAGGGTCTAAGTACCCAATAATCATATACTCTCCAAAATCCTAACCTACATACTTACTATCCTAAAACCGAGTACCTGATTATTGGGTCCTTTGGACCCTTGGGGTTAGGGGTTTAGGGTTTACCTTGACTCCTTGACCCTGAATAACCTACCTTTTTAGGGTTCCTTATTATGATTTCCTTATATAAGTCCTTAAAAAGGTAGGTTATTCCGGGTTAAGGTAGGGTATTAGGGTTGAGAGTTTAGGATTTTGGATTTAGCGTTGAGGGTTTTAGGGTTTAGGGTTTTAGGTTTTTGGAGTTCAGGGTATAGGGTTTAGGGGTTTAGGGTTTAGGGGTTTAGGATCTAAGGGTACCAAGATCTTCCAATATCCGTTACAAGGGAAATATGCCTTAAAGCATATTCGGGATCCTACCTCCATCTAAGGCATGTTAGGCCTTATAATTAAGGGATACTGGAAGATCTGGGTACCTTAGATCCTAAACCCCTCAACCCTAAACCCAAAAACCCTGAACTACAAAAACCTAAAACCCCAAACCCTAGAACCCTAAAACCCTCAACGCTAAATCCTAAATCCTAAACCCCTAAACCCTTAAACCCTAAACCCTAAACTCCTATGTAGATCCTTTATAGAGCCCTTACGGATCCCTTTAAAGGTATGAAAACCCTAAACCCTAAACCCTGAAACCCTAAGAAACCCTAAACCCCCTAAACCCTAAGAAACCCTAAACCCTAAACCCCCTAAACCCTAAGAAACCCTTAAACCCTAAACCCCCTAAACCCTAAGAAACCCTTAAACCCTAAACCCTAAACCTCAAAACCCTACACCCTAAACCCTAAACCCTTAGCTGATCTGCAACCCTCCAAACTCCCCTGGCCCCAAACGGCCGTCAACCCCGAACCTGCGAAGCCGAAAACACCGGAAACCGGAAACACTGAAAAGCTGGGTTTAGAGGTTTAGAGGGTTTAGAGGGTTTAGAGGTTTAGGGTTTAGAGGTTTAGGGTTTAGAGGGTTTAGAGGGTTTAGAGGTTTAGACGGTTTAGACGGTTTAGAGGGTTTAGAGGTTTAGGGTTTAGAGGGTTTAGAGGTTTAGGGTTTAGAGGGTTTAGAGGTTTAGGGTTTGGAGGGTTTAGAGGTTTAGGGTTTAGGGGGTTTAGAGGTTTAGGGTTTAGAGGGTTTAGAGGTTTAGGGTTTAGAGGGTTTAGAGGGTTTAGAGGTTTTAGGGTTTAGAGGGTTTAGAGGTTTGGGGTTTAGAGCTGTGAAGCCCTATTGCAGGCTGCTGAGTAGTACCCTTATGCCCATTTCTGTTTTGGGGGCACTCCTAACTATTAAAACTGGATATCAGTAAAACGGGTACCCTTATTAGAAAGGGGCTGTTCAGGCATCTAGTCTAGTATTTATGAGCCCTTCCCCCCCCCCCCTATCCTCCAGCACAGGCCTCACTTAGAGGCCCAGCGGACTTACCAATTAGTAAGTATTGTTATAAGTTCGAAGTACCCTAAATGGAGCTACCCCAAGTATGACACCGCATACCCTGCTACAATCGACTTACGAAGTCCCCTTGGCCTCCCAAAGGGTCCCTGCATTCGCAATAGCGGTCCTAAACTCTGGCCGCAATTCCCCCAAAAAACCCAAGCAATTGCAGGCTTTAAGTTGTGGGGTTTACCTAGTTAGTTCAGCCATAAACACGGAGTTGAGGGGGCCCTAATACATAAGGTATGAGGGGTTTCGAAATTATAGCGGGCTCCTGAATTTTTCGGGGTCCTGCGTTCTCTGGAGCAA
Organism: Symbiodinium sp. clade A Y106; assembly: GCA_003297005.1. Taxonomy (NCBI): domain Eukaryota; class Dinophyceae; order Suessiales; family Symbiodiniaceae; genus Symbiodinium; species Symbiodinium sp. clade A. The sequence goes on along the minus strand of BGNK01000233.1, from coordinate 157,020 downwards.
CCTCAAGCCTACATCCATCAAGCAAACCTTGTGGTATAAGTTGTGTTTCAAAACAGGGTACCGTATATAGTGATCCCTAATGTAAGCGGGGCCCTTAAGAAAGGTGGTTTATTTGGTAGGGGTCTGCATAGCTGAGTCTGAGGTGCTAAACATTGCCTGTGCCGGTCTTTGTTGCGGATGCTGCGAGGAGTTCGTGGGAGACCGAGCATCTATCTTAACCTACCAAGGACCTACTTTATTTTGGTAGGGTCCTTATAAATCTCATCTTAGGGTTTATAATAAGAGCTAACAGAAAAGTAGGGTTTAGTAGGTCTAGGTAGGGTTTGTAGTGCATGTAGTTCTAGGGCAAGGATTCTTGCGTGAAGTCGCCTGAGCAAGGCGATCCCCAAACACAAACCCTGAAGCCTGGACTCTATAAGCCCTAGGACCCTAATATAGGAGCCTAAATAATTACCAATACCTTTCCTTATTATGATTAGAGTATAAGATACCCCAAAACCCTATTGTAATGATTACGGCCCCTACAGTACGCCAAAAACTGCAGCCTACTGAGAATATCCACAGAAGATCAGACAAGTCCACCTTGCTAGGCACCGAAACTCGGTTGAGCCCTAAAGCATGCATGAGAGGGCACGTGCCGATGAAGATAACCACAATAATAAGGCCTGAATATGTACATCGCAGGTACACGTGCCTTCTAAAACCCTATATCGAACGCTGAAAAGCCCCAACACATCTCTCAGAGAGGCACCTTAGAGGCACACTTCTCGAACCCTCCTAGGAGAAATAGAAATAGGAACCCGAAAAGGTCCGATTGACAGGTGCATGGACCCTTGATTTTTCCTAAATCCTAAACCCCTCAACCCCAAACCCTAAACCCTAAACCCCAAACCCCAAACCCCAAAAACCCTAAACCTGTTTGGAGAGGCTTCTTTCTGCTCCTCACCGTGGCCACTGCACTTCGCCCTGGCCATGAGGCCGCGAAGACAGTCTCGGTTAGGGTCAGGGCAAGGGCTAACCCCAAGGGTCCAAAGGACCCAATAATCAGGTACTTGGGTTTAGGATAGTAGTTATGTAGGTTCATATTTCGGAGAGTATATGATTATTGGGTACTTGGACCCTTAGGGTAATACCTGGGCTTCCAGGTAGTAGTAGTAGTAGTAGTAGTAGTAGTAGTAGTAGAGTACTATAGTAATCCCTTTGTAATCCCAACATACTCCCGAAGGTTAACCTGTAGTTCCGCAAGATACTTAACAAGTAGGGAAGCCTGAAGAGTTCGTGATCTTATTCCCAAGACGGTAGAGTAGCCATGGCATCACCATCAAAGGAAAAGGTGCCAAACTGACAGCGCCAACGGTCCAAGCTAAGAGGCTCCGTGTGTAAGGTGCCATAAAGGCACCCTTACAGGAAAGATTGAAAGGACCTAGAGCCTCAGGGAAGGTCTGGCTTGGGGGCCCCGAACCTGCAAACCTTTTCAGAACTGTTCTAGAAGCCTTGGAAATGTACCCTCAACCTTATAAACCCTAAACCCTACCATATAATACAGGGCTCTATCATGGGGTCTCCCGGAAAAGGGTACTATAGGGTTCTATAGTGGGGTCCGCTTGACCGAACCTTTCAAGCCAGAACCCCGGTAAGGAGCCTTTTCAACTTGCACAGGGCTTGTAACCGCCCCCAAATGTTGAGCGCTTCATTAGGTCTTTTTTGTGTTTAGGGTCCCCTTATTAAAAACTGAATAGTAGGACAAAGGGCACCCTTATTGCCCTAAACCCCAAACCCCTAAACCCTAAACCCTAACCCCAAACCCCTAACCCCTACCTGTAGCCGGAAAGACCTACCTTTTTAGGGTTCCTTATTATGTTTTCTATATATGGTTCCTTAAAAAGGTAGGTCTTTTCGGCTACAGGTAAACCCTAAACCAGTAAACCCAAGGAGCCCACCGAGCAAGTTGGCCCCCGCGTCTGCTGCGCGAGGAGTTTGGATGGCTCGAGCCCCAGGGGTCGACAGTACGGTTTAGGGCTTGGGGGTTTGGGGGTTCGGGGTTTAGCGGTTTAGGGTTTAGGGGTTTAGGGTTTAGGGGTTTGGGGTTTAGGGTTTGTTGCTTTAGTTGTTCAGGGGTTTAGGTTGTAGGGGTCCGAAGTACGGTTTAGGGTGGATACAACTATGCATGGCCTCAAGTCAGTACGGGCGCTTCAGTCAGATGTATATACATAAAAATGTGTGTGTGTGTATATATATGTACGTGTATATGTATATGTATATGTATATGTATATGTATATGTATATGTATATGTATGTGTATGTGTATGTGTATGTGTCTGTGTCTGTGTCTGTGTCTGTGTCTGTGTCTGTGTATGTGTATGTGTATGTGTATGTGTATATATATATATATATATATGAGGGTCTTACTGGGTTTCACGTGGTTGTGGCAAAGGGTTTGCAGTTTTCAGACGTTTTGTCTACAGGAACTGTGCACTGTCGGTTGTGGTTAGCGGAGTAAGGTAGTTTGGCCTTGAGTTCAGGCTTTTGTATATGCTTCAGGGCTGCGAGGAGATCTGTATTAAGGGTTGCAGCTTAGGGATTGGGTGATACCTGGGGATCCAAAAACCTACCCGGTTTAAGGGTTCGACCCTCTAATTTAGGGGTCATAACCTACTATTCTGTAGGGGGTCACAGGTAGTTGTAGGGTTGGGAACTGTGCGACTGTATTAGTCGGCTCGTAGAGGGATTCGTCGGAGTCGCGCAGGGTTTAGTTACTCCGTCAGTGGGTTCGACTAGCCCTGCTGACCCAGGGTAACGTTGTTTGTTTTTGTTTTCAGAATCAACCTTTGAAACCATGGGCCCCTAGTATGGGCCCTTGATCCTTATATATATATATATATACCTACTATATACCCTATATAGACTCTGAAGGGTCCCTAGAACCCCTTCAAAAAGGCCTAAGGGTCCATATTTGGGGCCCATACGGTTGATGGACAAAACCCTGCATTACCCATTATAAGGAATATACCATAATTCCCATAGTTTAGGTCCTTAGGGTCATGCAGGATTTTGTCCATCAACCGTACTCCCAACCTTGGATCATAGGGACCCTCAGGGGGGAGGGGGGTAGGGGACTATACTTCCTTAAATAGGCCTTATTAGGTCCTTATTAGGTCCTTATTATGGGCATTAAGGCCCCCTACCCCCCCTCCCCCTCCCTAAGGGTCCCTATGATTGGACAGAATCTCGTTTTGGGGCCCTGGAGCACCACCAGGCGGCTACTTTGGCCCCGAAGGTCCGAGTTTCGAGGTGGCTTTCGTGGATCTTCTACCCAGAGAGCCCTTAATCCCCTTAATTGAGGAATATAAGGGTTCCTTAAAGGGCTCCTTAAAGGGATCTATAAGGGTTCTATAAGAGGATTAAGGAATATGGCTTACATTATATAGGGCTTCATATTATGATTCAAGCTATATTCCTTAATTAAGGGGTATTGGGCTGTCTGGGTACCCACGCTCAATCTCAGAATTCACAAACGGGTTTAGGGCTTTACAGGCCTAGGCCGCAAAGGATTGGTGTCGCAGGGTAAACAGAATATGTTCCGAAATGCCATCAACCAAGGTTGTCATGCAGTGTTAGTCTGGAGACCCGACCAGTTAGTAATGTCATCCCCTGATGGTTCTTACATGCTTGACTTTACTGTAATTATGAACGCCCCTATGCCACGCGTCCACAACAGCTTTAGATCCCTTTAAGGAACCGTTTAGGGAACCCTTTATGTGCAGCCTTCAAGGTGACACAGACGGCCATTGCTGCTCAGACTGAGTCGTTTTTCACCCTAAACCCTAAACCCCCAACCCTAAACCGCAAACCCTTAAACCCCAAGCCTTTAAGCCCCAAACCCTAACCCAATGATCAGGGATTCTTGCAGGGGATCTATGGGGGTTTGTCGGGTTTTAAAGGGGATTCAAGGACCCAATAAATATAAGGTACTTAGATTTTGGATCGTATTTATCTAGCTTAATATTTGCCCAGAGAGCCCAATACCCCTTAAAATTAAGGAATATAGTTTAAATCATAATATGAAGCCCTGTATAATGTAAGCCATATTCCTTCATTAAGGGGTATTGGGCTCTCTGGGTGGGAGAGTATCTTTTTTTTAGGTGCTTAGATTTTGGATTGTATTTGTCTAGCTTAATACCCTAAACCCTAAACCCTAAGCTTAATATTTGGGAGAGTATCCGATTACAGTAGAAGCCGAAAAGTTGGAAACCTCATAGCCTCAATCCTTAAGAGTAAAATATAGGGTACCCCAGCACTATTTGGCCTTAATCCGGTTTCCAACTTTATGGGACTTACTGTATGAGGCACCGGCGCCCTGAGGTTTGATGTTTCCCCAAGGGTCCAAGTACCTAATAATCATATACTCTCCAAAATCCTAACCTACATAGCTACTATCCTAAAACCGAGTACCTAATTATTGGGTCCTTTGGACCCTTGGGGTTTAGGGTGAAGGGCTTGAAGGTTCGGGGCTTTGCGAATTTTAAGGTTGATCTTGTGTGATCCAGGGTTCCTTGTCATAGTTGGGTAACATTTTACATTTTTATGGGTACTTAATCCCAGTAAGGAATATGACTTACGGTTCCTCGATGTTCCTCGTTGTTTTTTACAATAATATGCTCCAGACTCCATGACCCGTTCGTCATCATAATTTCTTATCAGAAGCACGTTATTAGTATTCTCATGGCCCCTGTTTTTAGTCCGTGAGGTTTTTGAGCGATGCCGAGCCTCAGAGTAGCAGCTTTCAACCTCATACTGTGGACTCACTTGTTGGTAACATGGACACTGACTTTCAGAGTGATTTCTGGGGTTACTGAAGGAACAGGGGACTTAGTAAGTAGGTGCATATCAAAAGTTAAAAGGCTTGGTCGAAGTCAGCGCAGAACGGATTCGGTGCATTGCGAGTGTGCGCGGAAGTGGTTCGTGGGCGGGCGGCCGGGACGACACCCGCAAGAAAAAGCTGGCAGCAATGAGACAGTACCATAGGGCCTTAATACGTAGACTAGGGCCTGGGGTTTTTTTTACTATAACTGTAATAAGGAACCACCAAAACCCTATTCTAATTATTAAGGCCCCTACCTTAGCAAGACGCCCGAAGCCCGCTGAACCACCACATCTTGGACCCCATCACCTTCCCTCCGTCACTCGAGATCTCCTTCACCTTAGGCCTGCACCGTAAATTGTTGACACCCTGTACTGTAGAGGCCTAGAGAATTACCAGTATTGCTCCTAGGGTTCCTTATGATGGTTATGCTTCAATGTACCCCAAAGCCTTATTCAACGTATGAAGGCCTGATAGCCCAGGGCATCAAATTTAGCCCAAAAGCCTTAATATATGAGTCCTTAGATCCCTAGGGTAGTAAGCCCTATGAACCCTCCGAAGCTCTGAGCATTCGAAACCCAAAGCCCTGGCCAAAACCAGCAATCTCCTGCACCTAAACCCAGAGAGCCCTTAATCCCCTTAATTAAGGAATATAAGGGTTCCTTAAAGGGCTCCTTAAAGGGATCTATAAGGGTTCTATAAGGGAATTAAGGAATATGGCTTAAATGATATAGGGCTTCATATTATGATTTAAGCTATATTCGTTAATTAAGGGGGGTATTGGGCTCTCTGGGAACCTGTGACCCTATGAATCCTAAACAGCCCTACCCAAAACACCGGAGATTGAAGAGCATTCCCACGAGGCTTCTTTGATGCCAAGACCATGAATGGCAACAGCTGTGAGGAGAACAACAGCCCCAAGAACCAGGACGGGGGTTCCTTTAAGGCTTTTTGGGGCTTTTGGTGTTAATTTGATGGGTTGAGGGTTCATCCGCCTTCGTTGTTGTTATGAAAACATACTCAAGCCTTGTTCTTACCTGGTCTCATTGTTCAGCCCTCTACCTTACGATCAGGGATCTGGCCAAATCCCTAAGTCAATGTGGCACCCTTTCGACGCGCGGTTTGTCTTCAGGGGTCCTCACCATAGCAAGGCTCAGTCAAATATCACGACTACAGGTATGATCACCCTAAAGCCTAGACCCGAAAATCCTATCAGTCCTATACCCTAAATCCCGAGATTCCCAAACCCCTAAAGCCCTATATATTTTAATCAAGCAGTTATATAGAAGCCCAAAATACTACACTGGGTTCCTGAATAGTACCCTTTTGCCGTTTTTGTTTTAGGGTATCCTGATTAAGACTGAATATTAGGAAAAAGGGTACCCTTACCTGTAGCCGGAAAGACCTACCTTTTTAGGGTTCCTTATTATGGTTTATATTTAAAAAGGGTAGGTTTTTTCGGCTACAGGTATTATAAAGGGGCTATTCAGGGACCTAGCGCTACACCAGTCTCCAGAACCCTACTCTGATCTTAAGGCCCCCCAAAAGGAGGCAATCTAGGTCCCTGATTAGGGTCCCCTTATTAAAGACTGAATAGTAGGAAAAAGGGCACCCTTATTATAAAGTGGCCCCCCAACAGGAGGCAATTCAACGGGAAGTTCTGGTTCAGAGATCTTCGATGTCAAGAAGATGTACAAGAATAGAAGGTTTACCTACGGAGCCCATCTCATGGAGGCCGTCATAGTAGCCCTTTTAATATGCCCTTGCGGGAGCCCTTTAGACTTAGTGGCTGAGTGGGTGCACTTTACACTTTTTCGGGACAATATCACCCACTCTAAAACTAAAAGTGTACACTTTTGGGGGCTTATGAACTCAGCAACTAAGAAGAAGTTGTACAAGACTAGAAGGTTTAGGAATTAAGGGTTCAGGTTTGTTGGGTTAGGATTTTTGACTTAGAGTGCAGGGTTCAGGTAAATAATGAGCCTTCAACCCTGAAACCCATAAAATCGAAATCTTATTTGTCCAAAACCCGACGTAAGGCCGAACCCATGAATCCTAAACCCTATCAGGGTGGTTGTCAAAATTATGGTCCGATTATAATACGGCACCTACTATCTAGGGTACCCAAACAGGGGCCTTAATTTTGACAACCACCTGTCAAGCCCAAGGTCTAATTAAAGCCTCAAATCTCCGATGTCCAGGAGGTTTATGTGACCATTCAGAAATTAGACGAGGCCACTTGCCGGCCGGGCTTACCAAAGGGTCTTAAGTAGGTATCTTAGAATACTTATACTGAGGGTTCCTGTTAATTAAAAAGGGTTCCTGAGGATTCCGTATTATAACCATCATCTAACATACCCCGAAACCCTGTTCTGATTACCAAAGAGTCAGCATCCTTTGTCTGGGTACTCCGATCCTTGTGTGATCCATAAGGTAACCCTTTATAGGGTTTAGGGTGTAGGGTATATCCCCCCGAAAAAGCTGGACAAGTGACACTTCGAGAGTCACAGGCTTCACGGGTTCTTGTAAGTACCGTTAGGGTAACATGTGTTCCTTTCATGTCACTTCTACATGCGGTATCCGTACTCCGTCGGGTCATTCTAGAGGGACCGAAGCACAGGCTCCAAATTGAGATCAAGCAGACTAGTAGGGGCCTTGTCTAGGGTCTAGTTTACGGTGTACTGTATGCTTAGCAAAAGGTTCTGCCGTGTAGTTTACAGTGTACAGACTTAATGAGTATGATATTCCTATCGGAGGTAAAAGGGAGTACTAGTAGAATTACTCCGGCCCGTGTTCATGCAAGTGAACCAGAGGGTCCAGGACATACAGCACTGTGGAAACAAACTAACGCAAGGGTGGTCTACGGGGCCTAACGCCGCAATCATAGTATGCATGGACCAGATTGAGTGATGACTAATGGAGGGTGACAGCATCGATGCTAAGTATACTGACGCTCCTGCCAGTCAATCGCTGGCAATCCGCAAGAGTACACCTATCCACGTAGGGGTCTTAATAATTAGAATAAGGGTTCCTTTGAAGGGGTCTATAAGGGCTACTAGAAGGGCTACTATGGGGGTTCAGTATAGCCGCCTTAACAACAAGAATAGGGTTTTGGGGCCCATTAAACTGTAAATACATTAAACAACCCTTGAATTAGTATTGGTAATTATTTAAGCCCCTATATTACCCCAAAGCCGTCTCAGGTCGACTGCGCGAAGGTGGAGGATGCATGCCTTCGCTGACAAACAGCCACTTGCCGTCCCAAGTTGGCCAGGCAGATACGATGTAATATAGGGGCCAAGCTAAATAATTAGCAATACTATTTGGGGGGTTCCTTATTATTATAATTATTGTATAATGTACCCCAAAACCCTATTCTAATTATTAAGGCCACTCTATTCGGTTCAAGTCGCAGCTGCGGCATACTGGGTTCTTGTTGAGGAATTTAAGGTACCATTCTTGGGATCTCTGACAACTAAGCAGTGCGGTTTTGTTATGCTAACTTAAGCTTTCTATTCCTGTACTAACACGGACCCAGCGCAAAGGATTAATTTTGGTTGAATGCTCGTGTGTTCTAGACCTTTGGTTCACCCTGAACAGCGCCTGAAGAACTATTTTCTATTATTCCGGAGTTTTCCTTATTCCACGTATAGTGCAGTGTATCCCCAGACCCTATTCTACCTACTGATTAAGGACCTACAGTATACCCCTAGTTATTCAGGCACTTACATCACGGCATCCTGAACGATAGGTATTGGATGTAACAAATCGACTAGATCCCAGACATTAGGGTTTAGGGGTTTAGGGTGTTTTAGGGTAGGGGTCCGGATGTAGTTCTGTAGACTGGACCCTTTTCGTGGGGCGACGTCAACAATCTTTTCTGCTGCTGCAGAACCGCAACAGCTCGGTGATCTTCTGTCTTAGAAGCACATGAACAAATGCTATTCCTGTTCCTGAGGTTCCGCATGATAACCCTACTATATAGTGCACAAAACCCTTGTTCTAACTACGAACGCCCCAAGATTTTAATTTATGCAGGTGTCCACGGATGCATGGTTTGCTTGGTGCATGCATCCCGTCGCTCTGGCCGGCAGCATGGGGTACCAAGAAAAATATCCTTATGGACCACCGCCAAAGTAATTTAGATACCAGGTCTTCGGACTCAGAACGCACCAACGCTTGTCTTCAAGATACTGATCATGTAGGATGCTAAGCTGAAGTGACTGTTTGGAAGTTCACCCAAACCTAAATGGGCCTCGACCCAAAACCCTAAACCCTAAACAGGACCCTAAACGCCAAACGCCGAACTTCAAGCCTTGAACAAGGTAGGATCCTCTTCGGCCAGCTGGAACTGCAGCAGAACCGGCGCATTCCGAAGCGCGTACTGCTCGCCACTGCTCGCGTGAGAAAGTCCGTGCTGCAGGGATTGTTGAGGTTTAGGAGTTTCGGGGGGGTTAGTTTCAACGGGTACAGCGTTGACTGAAGTGCCCAATGGCACATTTAAGCCCTGTTTGGAAGTCTTGCTCCCTGTCTTTTACGGAAGCCATGAAAAGTAGCACGAACATAGAACCCTACTAAACCCAACAGAGCCCCATGAACCCCTATGAAAGCCCCTTTAAGTCACCCTTTCATGATGTGAACCCGACCCCAGTTGGCCGAGGAAAGCTGCCTAGACCGTGGTGGGACCTCAACAGGGCATTCTTCGCATGGGTGGTTGTCAAAATTAGGGTCCCCTTTTGGGTACCCTAAATAATCGTTGCCGTACTATATTAGGGACCCAAAAAGGGACCCTAATTTTGACAACCACCCACATGTTAAATTTAGGGTTTAGGGTTTAGCAGCAAGCAACCGTTCAAACTCTGTAATACAGTGGTCCTTAAAGCCACACGAAACGTTTTCGAACATCGAAAAGCACTGTATACACGCCGAACATAAGACCTTAGAACAACTCGGATGTATCGTCAAAGAATCCGTGTATCTGACCCCAAGGGTCCCAGAGACTCAATAATGGGGGGGCGGGGGGGTTCTATAAGGGTTCCACAAGGGATCTACAGGGGCTTGTATGGCTTGAAAGGGGGCTCAAGGACCCAACAACAAGGTACTTAAACTTACTTCTGCGCGCCTTTCGGTTAAAGAGTTAAAGGGGCCTAGAGAGCTGGCATGGTGAGGACCTGAGCATCCCAAGCTCCGTGCAAGTGCTGATGATCCAGGTGGGCAATTCTTGTTAAGGGTTCCTGTATTAGGGTTTACCTGGGGATCCAAAAACCTACGCTACTGTTTTACGGGTTAGACCCTCTAATTAAGGGGTCATAACCTACTATTTTGTAGGGTTTGGGGTCACAGGTAGGGTTTGGGGTGTAAGGTAGCCTACTACACAGGAAAACCTGGATCCTTTTCGGACTCCCGCAGCCAACGAAAACCAGCTCTCTGACGAGCCCCTGGTCCTGTCGGAAAAGTACAGCACCGGCTTCGTGCAGATCATGCAGAAGCAATTCAATTTTTTTGGTGGAGGAGGCTATCGCTCAGGACGGCGCCATGATTTTTTTTCATGAGGGCGCAGGCTCGCAGTGGCAGGTGAGACGCTGGCTGGCCAAGGAGTTGGGCTCCATGAAGAACATTATCGAGCTGTTTTTGTCGGCCATCAAAGCCGAGTCCGACACTGGTGTTGCTGCAGCTCCAAAACGAACAGTCATCACCCGAAATGTGCGACGGCGATCCACCGTGTCGAGACAGAATTGAATGATACCCTTGTCATCGTACGACTCCATATGTGAGACCTCACTGTGAACATGCAAGGATCGTGTTCCGAACAGCCTTCAGGAAGTGGACGCTTATCTAACTTCTGAAGGTATCGATGTCTCTTTTCTTGCGTTGGTGGACATGAGTCAGGACATGAGTGCTGCTGACAGTTCTGACACTTCGAGTTAGTAAACCCCGACAGCGCTCTTTTCGCCTTGGGACTTTGGGCCCTTCTTGAGGTAGATAGGGTTTAGGCTTACAGGTGTAGCATTTTCGAAAACTAGGTAACTAGGTTTGTGCATAATGACAATGATGGCCTCCGTGGGGTAAGTTAGCCACCATTAGATCCCGAATCCCTTATAAACCACACACCCTAAATCGTGAAACCTGACGCCTTACAGAAAGCAGACCCTGAACCTTGAACCCCGAACCCTAAACCCTAAACCCTTAACCCCTGAACCCTAAACCAGGAACGCTTACGTCAACCCCATAGAAGAGGGATCTTTGACCCTCTATCCGAAACACACCTAAACCCATGGAGCCTTAGACCCGAAACCCTCGACCCGTATAGAATCCCTTAAACGAGTCCCTACAGGAACCGAACCCCCTACAGGAACCCTTAAAGGAAGCCTCAAAGGACCCAAAACATCCTCAGGCCCAAAACCCTACACCCCAAACATCCCTAAACCCTACAGCCTATAACCCCTAAACCCCGTAAAGGAGCCCTTAAAGAGGAACGCTTATAGAAACCCTTCAAGGAACCGCTAAAGGAACCCCCCAAGAGCCCTTCCTGATCTCCGGAGCAGCCCAGACCTTCTAAAATCCCTTAACACCTGAAATCATATTAGGGGATCCTGCATCAATAAGTTTTGGAGGCTCCTAAGCCCTCAACCCTATAGATCCCTTAAAGGAACCCTAGGTATTCCTTCATTAAATTCCGCAACTCCCTTCTAGTATAGAACCCCTATAGACCCCTGGGAACTTTAAGGTTTGTTTCTTCATTACCTAAACCCCAAAAGTAAGAAGGGTTTAGGGTTTAGGGTTTAGCCATTATTCATACTTTTGGGGTCCAGGTCCCTGATAGATCCCTTTAAGGAACCCTTAAAGGATCCCTTTAAAGGTGCCTCTAAATTCAAGGATTTTGGAAGATCCGGGGGAGGCGATGCACCGGCGCGTGGTGGACGTCTGCCGCTCCGACGGCCGCACCTGGTCGCAGCGAAGAGAGGCGACTTTTTCTGGGGTTTCTTAGGGTTCCTTTGAAGGGCTCCTTGTAAGGAATAAGGGTTTCGTTAGGATTTAGGGCATAAGCGTTTCTTACGGCTCTCCTCCAAAAGGGGTTTAGGGTTTAGGGTTTAGTCAGGGCTTAGAGCCTAGGGGTTTAAGGTTAAGGGGCTTAGGCTTTAGGGTTCAGCGGGGGTTCTTGGGGTTCCGACTTCAAGGGCTCCTTTTTAAGGAGTTTTTTAAGGGGTTCCCCGCTTTTAAGGGTTCCTTTTTAAGGATTTCTTTAAGGGCTCCCTATAAGGTTTCTCCTCAAAAAGGGGCTCCTTTAAGGAATAAGGGTTTCGTTAGGGTTTGGGGTTTAGTCAGGGCTTAGTGGTTTAGGGCTTAGGTAGGGTTTTTAGGGTTCCGGTTTTAAGAGTTCCTTTTTAAGGATTTATTTAAGGGTTCCTTTTTAAGGACTTATTTAAGGGTTCCTTTTTAAGGATGTATTTAAGGGTTCCTTTTTAAGGATTTCTTTAAGGGTTCCTTTAAGGGCTGAGGGGTTTTTGGGTTTAGAGTTTAGGGTTCAGGGGTTCCTTGAAGGATTTCGATAAGGGTACCATAAGGGATTAGGGTTTAGGGCTTAGGGTGACTCCCTGGGCTTCGGGGTCTCCTCAAAAACGGATCCTTCAATAAGGGTTTCATTAAGAGTTCCTTTTAGGGTTTCTATAGGGGTTTAGGGTATGGGGCTTAGGTTTCCCTTAGGGGTTCCTTGAAGCATGCCTTGAAGGGTTTCGGAGCTATAAGGGTGAAGCAGGGGTTAGGCGAATCCTGGGCTTAGGGTGCGTGGGCCTGAGAGGGCATTAGAGCTTCAGTCGATTTTTTGGGGGGATTCCAGACGTGTGTTTGGCAGAGCTGTGGCGTTTGTTCTTTGAGGTTACGGCTTCATACCCGAAGGGTCCTAAGTAGCTGCGTGGTAGAATGTAGGGTTTCCATAGTATGAATCATTAATGATTTGGGAAAGTATCCCCCATAACAGTACCTAGGACCCTTTGGGATAAGCTTCAGGGATTCATTTTCTGGGCGCCCCTTCGAGTCTTCTTCGGACATCAGAGCCTCAGCGTTTTCGGGGTTTTTGCGTGAAGGAGATAGGGTTCTGAATACATTTGTGTTTTATAATATGTTATCCCTCTGTATATAGTCTCCGTATGATTCTGCTTGCTAGGTCTCTACGTCATTCTCTTTTGCCCTTCTTGTTTTGTTGGCACTTGGAGGGAGTCGTTGGCCATTCTTTTGCTGTAGAGTGCTCTTTTGAAAGAACGCACGGGGAACAGGCCCTCCAAGAGCAGCTCACAAGACCCTACTGTGAGACACAAGATGCAAATACTACAGCTCTCATCCCTGCTGACACCCGAAAACAGCAATCCTGAACCCCAAAACCTCAGCTGAAAGAAGCGCTCACCCTGATCCTTCTGAATTCCCAAAATCGCAGAAGCCTTTCACTGCACTTGAAGAAAGGACCCTGAAAAGGACTTTCAAAGGAACAACGTAATTTCGAAACCTCGATCTCTTAAGACTCTTAAGCATTACTATTGGCGCTTGTGTCGAAACCCTTCATGAAGGAGCCCGAGTCTTACGAGTAACCTTCATATAGCAGCCCCACAACAGCCCTGAATTAAAGGAACCCTCTTCAAATCTAGGTAACCCTTTTTATCCCTATAGCCTATAAACCCTTATCAACCCCATTAGTACAGCCCTGTATTCTAAATTGTCAAGGCCCCTATCTTACATGGACCCTAGTATGGAACCAAATGGAGCCCTTTAGTGGGACCCTGTTGTAGAACCCTATCGTACCCTTCAAATTTAAGGAGATTCTATATTGATTAAAGGAGCGCTTACAGACCCCTATGGAATCCCTTAAAGGGACCTGTTATAGACTGTTATGGTATCCTTTCAAAGGAGCCCTGTGGAATCCCTTAAAGGTGCCCTCATAGACTTTTGTGGAATCCTTTAAAAGAGCACTTGACGGGTTCCCCGATCAGGTCTTCGGGCTGCCTTTTGTGATGAGCCCGGGGACCTGGATTCGATGGGGTTGAGGGTTTAGGAACTGAGGGGTCGAGGGTTTAGGTTTAGGGTTTTCGGGGTTTACGGGCTTATTCAAGGCGTCTGCGGACAGATGCCAAGTTGTGCACGTACGCAAACGACACCAAGATCTTCACCTGAAGTTTAGGGGTTTAGATTTTCGGGTTTTACGGGCTTAGGGGTTAGAAGTTTTAGGGCCTTAGGGGTTGTGGGTTGAGGGTGGCTTTTGGGGCTGAGGAGTTGCGACTGGAAGGTTAGGAGTTCAGGGTTCGGTTTTAGGGTCTTACGGAACCCTACCCAGAGAGCCCAATACCCCTTAATATTAAGGAATATAAGGGTTCCTTAAAGGGCTCCTTAAAGGGATCTATAAGGGTTCTATAAGAGGATTAAGGAATATGGCTTAAATTATATAGGGCTTCATATTATGACTTAAGCTATATTCCTTAATTATGGGGTATTGAGCTCTCTGGGTAAACCCGAACCCTAACTAGCCCTGTCGCCCCGAAGCGACCAACCATCCCCCAAACCCGACCAGAAATTTCTGGAAGGTGTTTACCTAGGTGGCGCTTTGGGAAACTTTTTAATTTCCCTTATGGTTCCAAAATTGGAACCTATTCGTAAATACTTTAAGGACCCCGAAACTACAACCCAGTTACAGGATCTGAGGTTTATAGAGCTTGAGGATTCATGGGGTCTGGGGATGAGGTTCGTGATTTTAGGATCGATGGGTATTTGGGGGGCTCTGGGATGAAACTACTGTTGTTCAGTGGAGTTGGTAAGCAGCCCTAAATAGCTTCTCGCAAGAAGTTGAAGGGACGCCCAAAACCCGTGAAGGAAACCTCTGCCCTCATGAAAATGCATTGGATGCTATGCTTGAAGGGGCAGAGGACTTAGTAAGTAGGTTATAAGTAGAGTTTTAAGTGCCCTAAATGGAGTTACCCTAATTATACCCCTACTTATAACCAACTTACTAAGTCCCCTAAAGCCCCTTCAAAGTAGACCCTAAACCCTAAACCCTATAGATCCCTTTAAGGAACCCTATAGAGCCCTTTAAGGAGCCTTACTAAGTCCCCTGCCCCTTCAAGTGCCCCTATCTCGGCGAGCTGCCGCCTCCATGGGTCCATTCCCCCGGCTGCCACGGCTTCCAAGCCCTTTTGAACTGGTTTTAGGGCACCAAAAAAGCACATAATCGGTTTAGGGTTTAGGGTTTAGGGTTATAAGCAAAAATTAGGAGAGGGATATCCCATATAAACCCCTTTATAAAGAAGCCCAATAAGGTAGGGACATCCCTTTAAAATGCTTCTGTTTTACTGCACCTGCGAGAGTGGGGACAGTTCCTCATGCAATAATCGTGAGTATCACAGAAGGGAACCGACGGCTTCTTTCACAGGGGTGGACCTGTCCGCTGAGAGGCTTTGCCTTGCACTGGCAGCGAAACGACAGTTTGTCCTTGCGCTTACAGACATCCGCACTGCATTCCCGAATGCTAGGCTCCTGCAGCGTGACCGTAAACAGACTGGAAAAGTAGCAGCTGGCATATCGGGAACTTCAGAACAGGAAGGACTGCAGTGTAGCCAACATGGATTGCCAAAAGTGTAGTCCGTCCTAAAAGATCCCTTTAAGGAGCCCTTTAAGGAACCCTTGGATTGGGGGTTGATTGCGGGGACTCCCGGCTGCAGGATCTGAGAATTGAGATTGGAGGTACTTGAAGGGGCAGGGGACTTAGTAAGGCTCCTTAAAGGGTTCTGTAGGGTTCCTTAAAGGGATCTATAGGGTTTAGGGTTTAGGGCCTACTTGAAGGGCCAGGGGACTTAGTAAGTAGGTTATAAGTAGTGTTATACGTGCCCTAATTGGAGTTGCCCTAATTATAACCCTACTTGGGCACTTATAACTCTACTTATAACCTACTTACTAAGTCTCTTGCCCCTTCAAGTAAGACTCTTAGACTGTGGAGGTCGGCGCGCGATCGCCGACAGCCAGTTCTGGATCTTGTCCGAGCGGGAGCCGTCCTTGGGGATGAATCTGATTCCAGAAGTTGCCTCCTCCATCGAGGGTTGGGTCGTCATCTATGTTGACGACGTGTTGGTCGGTGCAAACCTTGAAGTTACTCAGGCAGTACTGGCTGCTCTTGCTGGGTTGTGGCACATCCGCAGAAACTACGAGATCGGATGGACAGGTTGAAAGCTCCCGGGCATTTTCCCAATTTGCCGCTACGACTAGTTGCACTTGTGATCAAAAGCCTGAAGGGGCTCCCAAGAAGCCTTCACTGTAGGAACCCTGAAGCACCCTGAAAGCTTAGGAACTTAGTAGGAACTTAGTAGCTGAGTAGGTAACCTTCAACCTTTTGGGGGCTTATATGATCCAACCCTAACTAAACCCTAAACCCCTCAACCCTAAATCCTAAACCCCTCAACCCTAAACCCTCAACCCTCAACCCTAAACCCCTCAACCCTAAACCCTAAACCCTGGTAACCTGTTTCGGGCTAGGGTACCCAGCCCTGGAAAGCCCCCGGAGCGCCTGGTTGAGGCGCCGCTTCGTCCTGGACCTACGCGACTCTCCACGTCGGGCGCTGAGCTAGGGATTTGGGGTATTAGGGCTTTTGGGGTTTAGGGTCTAGGGAGTTAGGGATTTAGGGTTTAGGGTTTAGGGTCTAGGGTTTTAGGGGTTTAGGGCTTTTAGGGTTTAGGGTCTAGGGATTTAGGGGTTTAGGGTTTAGGGTTTAGGGTTCCTTGAAGGGCTCCTTCCAGGGATCGTTAAGGATTTCGGTGTTTATGGTTTTATAGGGTTTAGGGTTCCTTGACTGGGCTTGGGAGTACCATGCTTTAATACTTTTATCTTAATGGAACCGTTATGAAATAAAAGTTTATACTTTTTCTCCCTGGTTACTTAAAAGCCCAGTATGTATGTATATATATATATATCTCTCTCTCTCTCTCTCGCTCTCTCTATTAGAGGGCTCCTTCCAGGGATGGGATGTATTAGGATTTCTGGGTTCAGGGTTGGGGGATGCGGGGTTTAGGGTTCACCAGAGGCTGCAGTTCGGAGTTTTGGGTCGGGGCTTTCAATTTCTTTTCGGTTCCTGAAAGGGATCTACAGAGGACTTAGAGGTTTAGATTAGGGTTTCAGGGTTAGGGTTTAGGGTTTAGCGTTTAGGATCTGGGTTTCGTGTTAGCAGTTTATATAGGGCTTCCTCGTGACACTGGTGGGTGTCCTGTTTGTGTGTTAACCCAGAGACTCCAAAACCCCTTAATTAAGGAATAGACTTTAGATTATAGCAGGACCCCTAATATGATTTCAGGAAGATTCCTTAATTAAGGGATATTGGAGTCTCTGGGAAGTTTGATGATACTAGCCTTTGTTTGTAGTTTGAATAGGGTTGGTGTGGTTAGGGCCTGAGGGTTTAAGACTCAAACCTTACAGTGTTTAGGGTTATGACGGTTCCTGCGGTTCTAGGGATATAGCTCGCGATATATTGTATTATCTATATACAGTCGTCCGCTGTAAGGTTCTATGACTGCTTAGGACCTCCCTACAAAGAGATTCCAAAAGCCCTGAATAAAGACATGTGCCTCTTTTTATACAGAGGTCTTGGTGTGCGAAGTCGTTTTCTTAGGGTGTACGGGTGTGAGGTATACCGTGCTTATACAGGGACTGTCTGTGATGTTAATCCTAAATCCTGAACCCTAGATCTTAAATCCTAGACCCTAAAACTTCAGACTCATAATCCCCGAACCCCCTAAACCCGAAGAACCCTAAACCCTAATCCCCTAAACCCTAGACCAAACGGGACCCTAAAGACATTGACTTCTCTCTTCTTAGGAGATGCTTGTAATCCATGCCACGAGGCACGGGCTCTTGGCCTAGGGTTTAGGGTTTAGGGTTAAGTTTTTGGCCTGAGGGCTTTAGAACTTTACGGAGTTCAGGGTGCTAGAGTCTAGAGTTTTCTATAGGGTTTAGGCTTTATGGTTCTAGAGGGTTTAAGGTTAAGGTTTCAACAGTCACTCCCTAGGCCCTACGCCCTACCACCTAAACTCCCATCCCTACAAAGCTCCAAACCCTCTGCCCTGTAGACCCCGAGTTTTGAGAACTTGAGCGTTGAGATTTAAGGGCTGCAGTCGTTTTGGGGTTTAGGGTGTGTTGTGTTATTAGTTTGTTTTGTTGTCTGAATCTGAACTGGGGGTTTGAGATATAGCGTCTGGGCTTCTGGGGTTTGGGCGGTTTGGGGTGCCGTTTTTAGGTTTTCCAAGGTTTCGGGTGTAGGCTTCAGGGTTTGTTGTGGGTAGGGTATGGTGTTCAGGCTTGTTTCCTGTCTACGGTATGTATGTATGTACATATATATATATATAAACCCTAAGCCCTAAACCGTAACATGTATACATATGTATATATACATATATATATATATATACATAGATAGCCAGGCCCTGCTCGGGCCTGTGCTGTCTTTCACATTTCGCAGAAAGCCTTTCTCATGGTCGTGCAATCGTACCGGAATCCGTTTTGCATCCTATCGGACCGTAACCCAAGACAAGGATTTGGTGTGGTCGTTGCATCGGTAAGCTCTCATCTTTGCTTTTCGCTGCCTGCTGCTGTGTTCTTCTGTTATGAATGGTTCATAGTGTCCACTTTGATGGATTGCCGAATTTGTCTATGGGTCAGAAGTGCACGGCGAGTGGCAAGAGTGTTTTTACTACGCAGGGACAATGCAGTGGCACGCTTTCACCGGCAACATCGGCGCGAGTCTTTGACGTAGGTGAAGACACCGGCACGGCCAAAGATGTTGGTTTCCAACGCCCTGGCAGGTCAAAATGATGAGTCCCCGGAGCTCTCCGTGAGATACAGAACCAAGAAGGTCCATGTATACTTGTTGCACGTAACTAGATCCCCAAAACCATAGTAAGCATGGCCTTCTGGGACCTGCCTCCATAATGGTCGTATATATGGACCCACTGCGTAAGTTCTGTTAAGGCCGGCAGCAACTGCCCTTTCCCCCAAACCAGACCTTCGACAACGACCCTCACTAAATCAAAAACTGCGAACGTAGGGGTCTAAGTGCTAAACGGTGACATCACCTCTAGTTACTCTAGTTTGTTTTTTGCCATGGTATAGTTGTTCTTCTTGACTGCTGTTCGAAATACTGAACCCCTTTTTCTACGCCCTACTACTCCTCAAGAACTACACGAAAAGCCTAGTATATTCCCTTTAAAGAGTTACTGGCCTTGGCCTTTTACATGTATAATCCCCGATATAACCACACCGTATTCGCACCCACCATGTCGGCAACTAATTAAGTGCGCAGGAGTCGAGGGCATCTACTATCTAGATTGTAGGGGTCTATGGTCTGTAGGTTTAGGATAGTAGTTATGTAGGTTAATCTTATTTGCGAAAGAGGAAGTTGTGAAGTACTTGGACTTTTAGGGCAGGTTCCAAAGCCTTCCAGGGATCCGAGTTACCACACCCCGTCATCCTAAGCCTCGTAGAGCCTTACGCAAATGCTTTAAAAAATGCTGAAACCCTAAACCCTAAACCCCACGAACGCTGTGATCTCGGAAGAACGAAGCCTCAAGGCTCTTCAAGAAATATGTCCAAACAAAGACCCAAGTAGTGGGATCCTTGCTATACAGCTATGGGAGTTTCCGAAAATAGGGGACCCTAATATAGTACTCTAAATCGTAGGATCCTTAGTATAAGGACCCCCAAAAAGGTACCCCCAATTTTCGGAAGCTCCCCTATATAGATACTCCTTGAAAGGGATCCATAGTTCTTTTAAGAAATCCTCGCGAAGTCACGGGATTTCTTCGCTGAGACAGGTTCTTAGCGCCCCTGCGCGGATCTACGCCCGCAGTGGAGCAGCAGGCACACCGTGGTTGATACAACAAGCCCAGAGGGTCCATATACACTACTGTACTACTATTATGGAATCAGGTCCCAAAAACCATAATGGGGATGATCTTTTGGGACCTAATTCTATAATAGTAGTATATATGGACCCTCTGGGAAGCCTTTTATCATTTACGTAAATGTACGCCATAGTGTGTGTCCGCCTAGGAATAGGTCTTGTTCAGATTGCGGGATTGCTTCTTCGACTGACTGACTGCCTGACTGAATGAATGAATGCATGACCTGAGTAAATGCGTTAAACGAATTATTAAATGCATGAATGACTAAATGCATAAATTACTGAATATTTGAATGACTACATGAAAGAATGACTGAATGAGTGAATCAATGCATGATGAATGGACGGATGGATGGAAGGAAGGATGGACGGAGGCACGGATGGACGGATGGATGGATGGATGGATGGAGGGAGGCACGGATGGATGGATGGAGGGAGGGAGGGAGGACGGGAGGCAGGTGGGGAAGGAGGGAGGAATGGATGGAATCATGATTGGAATGAATGAATGAATGAATGAATGAATGCAATGAATGCAGTGAATGCAATGAATGCAATGAATGCAACGAAATGAAGTGGAATGGAATAAGTGCATAGTTGACTGAATCAATTAATCAGGGTATGTATGCATGCATGCATGCATGTGGACTTGTGTATGCATGCGTGCATGTAGGCATGTAGGCATGTATGCATGTATGTATGTATGTATGCATGACCGTGTGTATGTACGTATGTACGTAACTGATGATCTGGGTATGCATGTATGTATTCATGCATGTATGCGCGACTGTGGATATATGCACGCATAAGTGTTGAAAGACGAACAAAGAGGCACACCCAAACATATGTATACATGTATGTATAAACACATGCTTGTACATATATATATATATATACATATATACATACATACATACATACATACATATATGTATATACACGTTTAGATGTATATGTATATATATATATATATATATATATACATACACATACATATTCATAGACATATACATATACATATATGTATCTATAAGCACAACCACGCAGGCATGTAGTTTTATTTTTAGATACATACACATGCATATTGTGACTTCTATCTTCCTTTCCAGAAGTCGCAATCCCCCAGGCTTCAACTCTTAAGGTTCGAACTGCAAACTTGGTAGCTGAGTGGATACACTTTACTTTGGGATAATATTACCCACTACAAAACTGAAAGTGTGCATTTTGGGGGCATATGAACTCAGCAACTAAGCAAACATGGAGGCTTGGGGTGGGGTAATATGGGGTTCAGGGCCGTGCGGTTTGAAGTTTAGGATAGGGCTCGGGATTTTAGGTTAGAGCTATATATACGGGAATTTCAGGGGAGTCCTTGCTATCTGAAGTATACCCTTCTGGCTAAACCCACCGAGACTTAGATAGCTATGTAAGTGTCCAATCCTTCAAGGTGTGCATTCTGGAGTTCTGGAGTAAGGTTTGGGGACTTTCGCTGTCCCGAAAGACTGTTCCGGCAGGTTCCGTTCGTGGCGAGGATCGTCAACGCCTCCGGCACTGGCTGTGGGGCCTGCGATCGCCGGAACTGCACAGGTGGGAGCCTGAATGCATAATATAGGGGGCCTAAACATTTACCAATACTATTTTGGGGGTTCCTTATTATAATTACAGTATATTGGGCCCCAAAACCCTATTCTAATTATTAAGGCCCCCGGTAGCAATAGGCTTCGCTGCTTTCTTGCTCCTAAAGTCGGACTCAAGAAAAAAAGGCCTCTTCCAACTTCCATCATGGGTCCATGTATGCATCCACAACAGCATGCACCATGCATGCACACACACACACACAAAAACACACACACACACACACACACACACACACACGCAGACAGATCCGTCTGTCTATCTATCTGTCCATCTATCATTGGACCTCTCTGTCTGTCTACATACCTATCTATCTGTTCTTTCATACCTATTTACCATTTCAGAGTTTGCATGGTGACAAGAGGACCCAAAAAATCGACCAGGCTGCCTGCTGCCGAAGGGCAACGCGCGGTTGCGGTTGCGAGTGGGGCACCTGGCATCAGAGGGCTCCCTTTCAGCATGTACTTAGGCCCAAAGGGTTTCATACAGTTTAGGCTTATGTGCTTTGTACGGTTCATTGTGTGCGGTTTAGGTTTATGGTTTTGGACTTCGGCTTCAGTCAGCTGTCTGGTGTGATAGGGTTTTATTGGATTTCGCATGTTAGAGGGCTCTGTAGGATTCAGAGGGCTTCTTAAGGTTCAGGGAGAGTTGGACGGAGACTGTAACCCCGAATACCCCAACCATCGGTTTCGAGTTAGGGTTTAGGGGCTTTTCTGTTTTTGCTATTCACAAATGCCGAACTCAGCAAATCAGTTGTGCTTTTCGCAATCTCCTGCACTCCAGGCCTTTCATCCTAAACCCTATAAACCCTAGACCCTATATACCCTAAACCCTAAACCCTCTAAACCCTAAGCCCTAAATAAACCGTAAACCCTATAAACCTTATAAACCCTAAATCCTATAAACCCTAAACCCCATAATCCCTAAACCCTAAGCATGCAGCCGCCCTGGCTGACGCCACCTCGACCTCGGGTTCTGTTATCACCGAACCTGCCATACGCCTCTACGGGCACTTTGCCTGTTTAAGTCTCATTCCGCCTTCATATAATATATACTATTTAATACTGCGCCGGGCCGATAGTTCGACCCACTAGCTTGAACATGCTACAATACCCAGCCCCCCCATCACCCCGCCCTCTTCCCCATAGACTCCTAACACATGTCAGCCCTGGGGCCTCCTCCGAAACTAAAAAGTATTATATTTTTAAAACGGGGTAGAAATTACTCCGCTAGCCTGCGTAGGGTAAACGACACTTTGAGGTACTCCGCTACTCCGCAAGGGCGTGTATGTTAGATAGTACACNAAATTACTCCGCTAGCCTGCGTAGGGTAAACGACACTTTGAGGTACTCCGCTACTCCGCAAGGGCGTGTATGTTAGATAGTACACATGTAGCTCGAAACTTTCGGCCCGGGGATGTATGTAACGTATAATATATAATGTAGAATATACAATAAGAATAGCAATATAGCATATAATATTTGTCCCCGTCTTGACGGCAGCTTCCCGGCGGTCTTCTGCAACACGTTCGCCACCACTCATGGCGGGAACGCATCCTGCAACGGTGTCGCCGTTGCCCGCACGTACGGACTCTAGGAGTCCAGTGGCATCCTGAGTTTACTTCAGGGAGTTTGGGACTTCGGTCCCTCCTCTCGTTTCTCGCCCCCGAGATCGGGAGGCGCGACCCGGCTCGTATGGGCACAAGGCTTGCAATTCCCAAGCTTTTTTTTCAGGTGAGACTCCCAGCCCGTGCCACCTCTAAGCGCAGGCACACATGGGGGTTGATCAAAATTATGGGCCCTTTTGGGGTCTGTATTATGGTATATTGGGGCATAATTTTGATCAACCCCCACATGTACCTGCAAGCAGGCAATGTTGCCGGTATCTCGGGTTGAGACTGTAGCTGCGTGGTCCCTAAATCCCCGAACCGCATCTTAGGGGACGCTTCCTGTATATAGTTACAGTTATGGTACAATAAGAATTTCATGCCCCCCTAAACCCTAGTCCCACTGT
This sequence comes from Symbiodinium sp. clade A Y106, assembly GCA_003297005.1. NCBI lineage: Eukaryota > Dinophyceae > Suessiales > Symbiodiniaceae > Symbiodinium > Symbiodinium sp. clade A. The sequence goes on along the minus strand of BGNK01000233.1, from coordinate 133,596 downwards.
TAAGGCTCCTATAGTATCAGTCTCTTAGTCTCCTCACCCTCAAGCAGACCCATTGGTCAGGGGTTGGTTTGCAGTTCAGAGTCTGCGGTTTAGGCTTTAGAGAGTAGGGAGAGGGGGGCCAGGGCCGAATAGGGCTTAGGGGTTACCCATAGGCCCCATAGTAGTTCCTTTTTGGGATTACATTTCAAAAAACCCCAAAAAGGAACTACTATGGGGCCCATGGGTAAGGTTTAGTGTAGTAGGGGACCATAGTCTTTCGGTGGTTTTGGGGTGTGAGAGTCGGGCTTGCGCTTCGGAGTAAACATAAAGTGTTTTTGAGACATGTAGAGACATCGAATCCTTAACCGCCTGCTGAACCACCATGACCTCGATAAGAAAATTGCTGCAATACCTGTGTTGCCACCGGCAACCCAAAAACCTAGTTGAGTCGTGCAAATGCTGTTAAACATTCTATGAGCCTCTATAAATCCCTTGTGTATGGGGATGCCTCAAACCCCCCTTCAAATAGCCCCCCAATATTAAGCTCCGAGAAAGCCGGTGTTTGCAGGCTGCAACCCAAAAACGTAGTTGAGTCTTGTAAACGCTCTTAAGCCTCAAGCATTTTAGGGTTTAGGGTTTACCCTAAACCCTAAACCCTAAACCGCCTCAGGCTGGTCTCTTCACCGGTGCGGCGGGCACAGCGAAGATCTACCTTGCGCCAGGGCCCTGGACGGGTCCCATGCTGGATGTTTCAGGTTTAGGGCGACCTGTAGGCTCCATTGTAGTTCCTTTTTGTGGCTCATATTTAGGATCCTAGAGGGTAATCCCCAAATAGGAACTACCAGCTAGCCTATAGGTAGTTTGTGGTTCATGGGAGCTGAACGACTTATTAGCAGGCAAGACTTGAATAGTTCATATCAAATGTTCAAGGGTTTCGGGTTTTCGTGTTCTGGTATGAGTAGTAATTAGTTTCAACAGATACGGGACGACCCTAGCTGACAAGATCCTGACGAAAGACCCAATGACGAGGGATCCTAATGCTTAGACCACCCAGTTGCCTCAAACAACTCACTGAACCTCACAAAACCCACAGGTTAGGTGATTAGGCATAATAGTAAAACCCGTCTGTTGCTGCGTTGAAGATCAAGAATCGATCGCAGCAAGTGTACATGTTCCTTCGTTCGATTCCAGGAAAACTGTACACGGCAATTTGCAGGTATTGTTCATGCAGTAAAACACACCCACACATGCGCACAGACGCAGAAAAAAGTACATCTATAAATGAATAATACCTAAACGTATGTGTACATATATATACATATATATATATACTTATTCATTGATTTATACACGTGTACACATATATAATCATATATAAATATGTGTATATATATGCATATATGCATATACAATGTGCCTGTATACACTTCTTTCCACTTAGCTGCCGATCGATTGTCCGCCTGGCCATCGTCTTGTTCGCATCCATCATGTCTTGCAGGTGTTCACAGGCGGGGTGTTATTTGAGTTATTTGTACCAGTTAGCATTGTTACACATGCACGTATGCTTGCATATGTCCTGGGCTGTGATATGCACATGTGCTCATATGCCAACATAAACATGTGCATGCATATTGCATATGTACTAGCGTCTGTTGCACGAAATCGAACAAAGAACGATCAACACAAACAAACACAGAAACAAACAAACAAACACACACACACGCGCGCGCGCGTGCACGCTGAATCCAACACCTTCCTTTGCATGCCTGCCGCTGCCCCAGCAACCGTAATCCGAAAGCCTCAGCTACAAATCTGAAACCTCACAGTTAATCCTAAACCGGCAGCCCCTAAAATTCTTGTTTAACCTCAAAAAGCCAAGTGAAACCAGTTAAATCCATTACCAGCCTTGCCCCTTAAATCCTAAACCCTAACGGAAGCCCACACCCTAAACCCTAAACCCTGACGGAACACTAAACCCTAAACCTCATAAACCCAAAACCCTAACGGAACCCTAACGGACCTAAACCCTATAAACTCTAAAACCTAACGGAACCCTAGACCGTAAACCCTAACGGGACCCTAACGGAACCCTAAACCTTAACGGAACCCTCGAGGGGACCCATAACATCGGAGTCAGCCCAGGCTCGACTGGGTAGAGTCTTCCCGGTACGACCAGGCCCCTCGAGACGGAAGTCTTCCATGGTTTGGTGTTTAGGGCTTAGAGCTTTGGTGTTTTCGGGTTTAGGGTTTGGGGTTTAGGGTTTGGGGGTTCAGGAGTGTAGGGCTTTGGGTTTAGGGTTTAGGTTTTTTGGGTTTAGGGTTTAGTAATTTAGGGTTTGGGGTTTAGGGTTTACATAGGGCTTAGAGGTTTGGTTTAGGGTTTAGGGTTTAGTAATTTAAAGGGTTTGCGGTTTTTTGGGGTTAATGTGGACCCTGAGGGTCCTTGTCAGGGCTCCCTACAGGGCTCTTGCAGGGTGTAGGGGTCTACCGTAAACCCCATAAAGTTGGAAACCGGAAGAAGGCCAAATAGTGCCGGGATGTCCTATACATTACTCTTCGGACTTGACCCTAAACCCTAAACCCTAAACTTTTGGGCTTAAAAGCTGTAGGAATTTCCAGTTCAGGATCCCGGGTTTGATGCATCCCCCGGTTCTGCGCTCATCCCCCTGTCCCCTTTCACTGATAGTCGCTTTGTTATTAAGATGGTAGAACCCTAAACCCTTATAAACCCTAAACCCTAAAACCCTAAACCCTAAACCGAACCCTAAACTTTAGGGCTTTCTCGGAAAGCATCGAAGTAGCGTTGGTCCAAGTTGGCCGCAAAACAGTAGGCTCCGTTCGTCGAAGGACCTTTGCATTGGGATATGCGGTATTCTCCGTTTTCAGGGCAGTGGAGCTTATCTGTACTAGGCCCTTAGGTTTTGGGGCTTTCCTGTAAAGATTTATGCAAGGGCCTTGCGTTTAGAGTTTAAGGTTTGGGAGTCGAGGTCGTTTGTGGCCTAGGTTTGAGGTTCTAGAGGTGAAGGTGTCGCATCTGGGGGTTAGAGCAGGATTTGGGCTTCAGATTGGGATTGCGGATTTAGGCTTTAGCGTTTGGCTTCCCGCACCTCTGTCGTTTATTGTTGTTTTGGTTTTGTTATGGCAGTAGTACTAGTATTAGCAGTAGTACTTGGATTGTAGACGCAAAAACTTGGCCTCCGTGAGAAATGTCCGTCCAAAGGTCCTCAGTGTGTGGGTTTTTTTTGTGCACAGCCGGGTGGCTTAACCTAGCGTTCAGGGGTGCTCCGCTCTCCTACAGGGTTCACGTGTTTAAGTTTGGTAGTTTGGCCATTCGCGCTAGCAGCTAGGCTAGGGTATTCGCAGACGAAGTTGAGACCTTCGGACCTTACGGTTGATGGACAAAATCCTGCATTACCCATTGTAAGGAATATACCATAATTCCCATAGTTTAGGGTCCTTAGGGTCATGCAGGATTTTGTCCATCAGCCGTAGGACTACATCCTTGGGGTTTCCCATCAGATGATTCTGAGTCGGGAAGCATTTCTGGAAGTTACAGGCTCGAGCATGCGTGGGCGCCCTGAAGCTTTCGCTTTTGCAGCAGGATGATGCATACCAGACTGGGCCAAAACGTCGCTTCAGCTTCTGTTGTGCTGTAGGTATTCTTCTTTCTGCACAATGTCACACCCAATTTGTTGCTTCTGTTATTCCTTCGGGTTCCTAATCATACTTGTATGACAATCTACCCAAAGATCTGTTCCAATCATGATGCAAGGCGCCTATGCTCAATATATATATATATATCTCTCTCTCTCTCTCTGTCTCTCTCTCTCTCGCTCTCTCTCTCTCTCTCTGTCTCTCTCTCTCTCGCTCTGTCTCTCTCTCTCTCTCTTTTTCTCTCTCTCTCTCTCTCTCTTGCCCTGTATACTAGTATCCCTGAAAGAAACCCTTAAACAACCCCTTTCAAGAAACCCTCACGGAACCTTTTCTATAGCAACCCAGACCCCGCCAAAAAGTAGATACCTTAATGGGGGTTCCCAAAAAAGTACCCTTAGTAGTATAGGGCCCCAAATTAGGGGATCTACTTTTTGGATCCTCCCGGGGGTCTGGGAACCCCAATGTCCGGAAGTTCTCTGACGAGGCTTATGTAGAGTCCATCAAGGAAGAGAAGAGTGCGGAGGCTCTTAGCATTTGGGATTTCCTAAACCCTAATTCCTTAAACCCTAAACCCCTAACCCCTAAACTCTAAACTCCTAAACCCCTAAACCCCGGGTTTAGGATTTGGGATTTACGGTGTTAGGGGCTTGGGGGCTTGGGGAGGTTGGGACAATGATTGGCTTCGGCACATGATTCATGCACCAATCTTGAATGTGGCTATCTATAAGTGGAAGAGGGGGTAACACACTTGCCATGTGCTCGAGATGCCAAGATGACTCCAGAGTCCTTTAGTCACACCTCAAATTGCATGTAAAGGGATCGTTACAGTGCTTTGAGTCGTGCAAATAGCGGTCATTGCTTGATTGAGGTATTTGGAGCCTTGAGGATTTTTCGGGTGAGTATCGGATCTGGGCCGCCGGGACATCGTGAACGCTGAACGGGATCTGGGAGTATGTTATGGCATCATTCAACAGGGTTGAGGCACAGACCTCACATTCCGCCCTGCCCTCACCTGCTGCGACTTGCCTGTGAAGCATGTTGCGAATACACTCACAGGTTCTCCGAAACCCTAAGGCTCGGCGCTTAAAGTCTAAACGGTGAACGTATCCCACCTATAGTCGACACAGTCTTCAGTCTAGTCATGCCAACTCAAGCCAAGACCCTACTTTAACCGTTTATGCCATTATGCTAGGCCCTGATTCCCGGATTTTCAGGGCCTGCTAGGCTCTTTTCTTGACTCTAAAGGCCTGACAGCGTCCCTTACAAAGGTACATAATGTTCATTCGAAGAACTCTTAAACCTTACATGATTGCACTCTTTTTTCCTGAACCCTCCCTCCACCCATTTCAAAAAAAGCGCCGCTCCTCGTTTCGGAGACTTCCATGTGCCTTTCTATATAGGCTGCGGGCGAAGAGACCGACCTGGATGCACGGGGCCCAGCGTTTCGGGGCTTGTGGGCTCAGGGCACGGTTTAGGGATTGAGGGTTCCTTAGTAGCTGAGTGGATACACTTTACACTTTTGGGATAATATTACCCACTTTCAAAAAGAAAGTGTACACTTTTGGGGGCCATGAACTCAGCAACTAAGGTTCGGGGTTAGGGACAAGAAATACAAGGTGTGAGGGGGCTAACAGTCTACGCTTTGTTTTTAAACCCATCCTATCCTTGAAGAGGTTGTTTCTGAAAGAAGACGTCGTAAGCCGCGGCTTTCACACCTGAGAGGCCTAATCAGTGAGTATCCAACTTGTCACTGGGGTCCAAATTAAATTACCCAGAGGGTCCATATATACTACCATTATGGAATTAGGTCCCCAAGCCATGATAAGGATGGTCTTTAGGGACCTAATTCCACAATGGTAGTATATGTGGACCCTCTGGGTTAGATAGACCATGGTAACGTAGGGTGCTACTCATAGACTGTAGACTTGACTGAACAGTTTTGATTGGGCTGCAGGAGGGTACATGGGAGACGGCCTAATTAAACTCTAAACCCGAATCTAAACCCCTAAACACCAACCAACACCAACCAGCCATTCCAAAGCCCTCAACCGCAAACCACACCATAAGGACTTCCTATTTAGTCCGTTTCGGGCTTCCGTATACTGCTCAATACTGTTCCTTCATGGCAACGTGCTACGTACATGTCCACGTACCCCCCCAAAAAAAAAACTACATGTTGACCCTGCCGAGAAATTTGGTACCTAACTTATAAGCCATACTACTTGAGTCCCTGGAGTTCCGGACCCTCGCTTTCAGCCAAGATTCTGCCGAGCCAATCCGACCTGACATTTAGGACTTAGGGTTTGGGGCCCAGGGTTAGGACATGAGACCTGGGTGGCCAACACAGAGTGGTCCATTCCCAGACCTTTGGTAGAAGAAATCGCCAAGACGGATCCCAATTCCGCAGGCGCAGTGGTGCCATTTTGGCCATCAGTACGCTCATACCTTTGATGGTGTGGCTCGTGGGTCGATACACATTGCCCGCAATGGGTAGGCCCGTCTGTTCTGACGGCACTGCAGGGCCAAATCTTTGCCTGGACAGCCACTTTTTTGTATTCCAAGACTTCCGATTGCATAGAGCAGAAGCTGCTGGAACAGTTTGCCTTCTGCAGGAGAACCCTTTATCCGTTGGACTCTTTGTCACACACCCTCCGGGCACTACTAAGCCTTAGAAACCTTAGCGCTGTGCGGCCCCGTGGGGTTCGCGCTACAGAGCTGGATTCGGATTCAGGCTCCCAGAGAGCCCAATACCCCTTAATTAAGGAATATGGCTTAAATCATAATATGAAGCCCTATATAATTTAAGCCATATTCCTTAACAAAGGGGTTTTGGGCTCTCTGGGTATAAGCCCTACACCCGGCAGCCCTCCGCAAGCGCTGCCAGACGGTGCCCTTGGCTTCCTGCATCAATGCTTTTGCTGCCACGGAGGAGATGAAGGCACCACTGTGGGTTCCGAGGATAAGGGTTTCGAGTTTAGAGGTTTTGGAGGGCTCAAGGATTTAAGGGTTGAAGGGTTTAAGGGTTGAGGGTTAAGGGGTTTAGGGTTGAAAGGTTTAAGGGTTTCGGGTTGAAGGGGTTCCTCGGACTAGGACTTGAATGTTGCTCTTATTCAGCTTTTGTAGACAGGAGCTGTTAAGTTGTTTGTAGCTGTCTCCAAAGTTTGTTCCAACTTCAAAAGGCGTGGGCTATGATGGCTTGGAAAAGGCTCGTCAGCGTCGTGGAAGGGCAGGTGCTTCTTGTGATTAAGAATGTATCTGACTCGGCCAATATTAATAAACTTATGGCCTTTTCATCTTTGAGGCTTTAGGGTGCAAGTTTTGGGTTCAAACTATTGTTTAGGGTTAAGGGTTAGAGGCTTTAGAGGTTTGGGATTTAAGGTCTAGCAAGCGGACATAGTGCTCAGGCCTTCGGGGGGGGGGGTCAATTTGCCGGACTTGGGGTTGTAGTTGGCAGATGGTCCGTTTTGGTCCTAGTAGCTGAGTGCATACACTTTACACTTTTTTTGGATAATATTACCCACTATAAAAACTGAAAGTGTACACTTTTGGGGGCTTATGAACTCAGCAACTAAGTGGTACTATCAGGGTATAGGCTTTGGAGTTAAGGGCGGGGCTTTTGAAGGAGTGTCATACATGTGCTTGATGTTCTTCTCCGTGTTTACTTGCAATGCACGGCTCCTTGGTGTGTCCTGCTTGGAGGTTCGGGGGACTTAGTAAGTAGGTAGTAGATAGAGTAATAAGTACCCCAAAAGGGATCCTAACTGGGGTTATAGTACTTATAACTCTATAATATAACTACTTACTAACTCCCCCGACCCTCCAAGTGAGGGTTATCCAAAGCTTGATGTGTCGTTTTGAAGCCCAGAACCCCTTGGACTGCACTGTGAGACGAAAGCTCTTCGTCAACCCCAAAGAACCCCAGAGGCTCCGCATATAGCACCATCATGGGATTAGGTCCCAAAAGACCATCCTTCCATAATAGTGGTATATATGGAGCCTCTAGGAACCGACGATTTTAAGGATTTGCAGAAAGAAATCATAAGCAGGAATCCTCGACAGGTAGGCTGTATAGGGTTCAGGATCACATGCAAGACCGCATCCTGCAAACCGACCTGCCTGCAGGTTTTGGGCCCACTTTACGGTTTAATGTAGGTGTCGGAATACGGATTAACAATAATATCCCCTTATAGTCCCTAGGCCCTACAGACACTAACAGCGTTATGTTCACCAAAACCTTCATTTTGAGTTCAAAGGCCCGTACAACTTCGTGTTTGGGGTCCTCGCGGTCCGGTCCTGTACCCAGAGCCTCCAAAACCCCTCAATTAAGCAATGTACCTAAGGGTTCTTTAGAGGGATCTATATGGGTTGTATAAGGGAACCAAGGAATAGACCTCAAATCAAATTATAGATCCTACTATAATTTAAGGCTTTAAGGTATATTCCTTGACTAATGTGTTGGAGGCTCTCCTCAATTAAGGAATATATACCCTAAATCATATTGTGCATCCTAGCATATGTTCAGGTACATTCCTGAGTCAAGGGCTTTTGGAGGCTCTGTGTAGGATCCCGGCCCGATTCTGGCTATGCTGTGCTTGGCCCTAAACCCTAAACCCTAAACCCTAAACCGAGGCAGAGGGAGGCAACGGCGTAAAATGCGACCAATGTGGGGGACCCGGGGTTGAAGGGTAATGTAGAAACCTGATTCAGCATAGGGCTCCTTTAAAGGGATCCTTAAAGGAGTCCATAAGGGATCTATAGTAGGGCTCCTTTAAAGGGATCCTTAAAGGAGTCTCCATAAGGGATCTATAGTAGGGCTCCTTTAAAGGGATCCTCAAAGGAGTCCATAAGGGATCTATAGTAGGGCTCCTTTAAAGGGATCCTTAAAGAGTTTCCATAAGGGATCTATAGTAGGGCTCCTTTAAAGGGATCCTTAAAGGAGTCCATAAGGGATCTATAGTAGGGCTCCTTTAAAGGGATCCTTAAAGGAGTCCATAAGGGATCTATAGTAGGGCTCCTTTAAAGGGATCCTTAAA
>BGNK01000233.1:112307-124913 GCA_003297005.1 Symbiodinium sp. clade A Y106 | reverse complement strand
AGGGATCCTTAAAGGAGTCTCCCTGGGGGATCTATAGTAGGGCTCCTTTAAAGGGATCCTTAAAGGAGTCCATAAGGGATCTATAGTAGGGCTCCTTTAAAGGGATCCTTAAAGGAGTCCATAAGGGATCTATAGTAGGGTTCCTTTAAAGGGATCCTTAAAGGAGTCCATAAGGGATCTATAGTAGGGCTCCTTTAAAGGGATCCTTAAAGGAGTCCATAAGGGATCTATAGTAGGGCTCCTTTAAAGGGATCCTTAAAGGAGTCCATAAGGGATCTATAGTAGGGCTCCTTTAAAGGGATCCTTAAAGGAGTCCATAAGGGATCTATAGTAGGGCTCCTTTAAAGGGATCCTTAAAGAAGTCCATAAGGGATCTATACTAGGGTTCCTTTAAAGGGATCCTTAAAGGAGTCCATAAGGGATCTATAGTAGGGTTCTATAATATAGGGGCCTTAATGTAGGAACCTGATTAAGAAACCCTGGGCCTACAACCCCAAAAATAGTAGGATTCATATAAGGAACCCTAATACAGGCCCAGGTTTCTTAATCAGTTTCCTACATTAGGGATCAGGGTTTTAGGGTTTGAGGTTTAGACAATGAAGCTCGAGGTTGAGGATAGAGAGTTGGGGCATCTGCGGCTTCAACACGCGTGATCCTTAGAGAGGTTTGGCTTCCCTTACCCAGACCCCCGGGAGGATCTAGAGAGTAGATCCCCTAATTTGGGGCCCTATACTACTAAGGGTACTTTATAGGAACCCCCATTAAGGGATCTACTTTTTGGATCCTCCCGGGGGTCNCCCAGACCCCCGGGAGGATCTAGAGAGTAGATCCCCTAATTTGGGGCCCTATACTACTAAGGGTACTTTATAGGAACCCCCATTAAGGGATCTACTTTTTGGATCCTCCCGGGGGTCTGGGTACAGAGGTTTGGCTTCCCCTAGTTGCTGCTTCGGAATCGGCAGTGTCTCTAGGAGGCTTGAACCGATTTCCGAAGCAGCTGCAACTGAGCTAAAGCTTAAACCCTAAACAAACCCTGTACCTTAAACCCTAAACTAACCGTAAGTGGCCGAAGCTTTTGAGTCTCCGAGCCGGAAGCCTGCTGGCCTATTAGGGTTTTTTGGTGTTCCTTTAGGGGGGTTGGGAAATGAGGTGTCTTTTTCTTGAGAGTTTAGGGTTTAGGGTTTAGGTTATTTTGTGGGGTTTAGGGTTTAGGACTTTTTTGTGTTTTAGGGTTTAGGGTTTAGAGTTTAGGGTTTCATAGGTAAGGTCATTTTGGGCGGGGTAGGAGCCACCACGGAAATGTCGGTGCTCGCAAGGACTTGCCAGATTATGAAAGCGTCGCCGCTGCCCTATTAGCAACCTCAATCCCTTAACCCCTCCCAACCCCTGAAGCCTAAACCCTACAGCGTAGTACTCAAACCTGAAACCACCCAGAGACTCCAAAACCCCTAAGTTGAGGAATATTCCTGAAATTATAATAGGAACCCTAATATGATTAAAGGTCTATTGCTTAATTGAGGGGTTTTGGAGCCTCTGGGCAAACCCGATCGCCGACCTAGCCCCTCACGCTGACATCTCAGCTTCTATAGAGGTACGAATACTTTCCTGGGCTTTGGAGTACCGTACTTTAATACTTTTCTCTTAAAGGAACCATTATGAAATACAAGCTTATCCTTTTTTCTCCCTGGTTACTTAACAGCCCAGTTTCTTATGGTCTCCCCTCATGGTTCCCTGTACGTATATTTTACTTCTTCTATAGCACACCCCAAAGCACTACTCTCATGATAAAGGCCCCTGCATTAGAGAGAGTACAGGCGAGTCCAGCAGTCGGGAGAAAGAACACATCAGAAGCGGGCAGGGTATGAGGCCTTACACGCTTTCATTCAAGACCTTATTCCAGATACGAAGGTCATTCTATTTCACACGAAAACAACACATGCTCAGGCCGCAACGGTACCAAAGAATAAGTTCTTCGGGTGCCACGACCACGAAACAACTGCCCATAACTCTAAACTCAAACCCCGGAAACCTAAACTGAGCCACCTTAGCTCCAACACCTAGGCCTCTTAGGTCTCTGAGGCCTTGATTTCAGAGACCTAAAACCTAGACACATGGCTTCGTGTTCCTGCTTTCAAAGGTAAAGACAATGTCGCGGTGGATGCGCACAAAAAGATAGCTGCTTGGACTCATTTGGACATCATGGATCCAAAGAGCGAAATGGTACCAAAGCCTGCCACATGAATAGCGGATTATGATCCTACCTGCAGTCTCCATTGTAGTTCCATTTTGGTTAACCGACTTATGGATAGGATCCTAGAGCATAGGATTGGTCTGTCTTACAGGTGTATAATTACCCCCGAAAGCCGTACGTTTTTAAGTAAATCCCGAGGAAGATGCTACGAGCGCAAACCCGAAGGGTCCATGTACCCAAATAGGATATACTTTGGCCTTAAAGTACTCCCTATATAGGTACATTGGGCCCAAAGTATATACTATTTGGGCACATGGACCCTTAGGGAAAGGCTTGAAGACTTCAGGTTCAAGGCTGAGAAGCACAAGTTTTGAAGCCTTGTGCGCCCCAAGCACCGGAAGATTTCCACCAAGGTTTTGGGGTTTAGGGTTTAGGGTTCACGGTTTTGGGTTTAGGGTTCAGGGTTTAGGGTTTCCGGCCTTAGGTTACCTTGTAGGAAAAAGGTAGGTTTCTTAGGGTCCAGGCAGGGTTTTGGGGAATGTGCACTTGCACTCTTAGCAGACCCTAAGCCCTGAGCCCTTGTCCGGCTTTCGGGGTAGGCTGATTCGAAAGGTCCGACACACTCTTTAACAAAAAACCTACGGTTTAGGGTTTAGGGTCAGGGATGTTCCGGTATGTTGGGTTCCTGAGTAGTACCCTTTTGCCCTGTTTCTTTTTGGGCCTCCTTATTCAAACTCGACATTAGGAAAAGGCCACCTTGATTATGAAGGGGCTACTCAGGCCCCGAGCACTCTATAAAAGTGAACCTACCCGCTACTCCTTCAACCGCGAAGGTTATTGGTCATCCTCGACCCTAAACCCTGAACCCAGATCCTCAGCCTGCCAAATTGGATGCGCCGTATATACACCCGGAAACCGTGAAACTCGAGCCGCCAGGTGCCTAATCTTCAACCCCCTGCTGTAGGGGCCTAGAGAATTACCTATACTATTTTGGTTTTTTTTTATTATGTTTATGGTATTACATACCCCCCAAACCCTATTCTAAATATTAAGGTCCCCATAGTACCCAACAAAAAGCCCTGAAGATCTGAGGGTTTCGGATTCAGGGTTCCCCAGAGAGCCCAATAATACCCCTTAGTTAAGGAATATTCCCAGGGGTTCCTTAAAGGGCTCCTTAAAGGGATCTATAAGGGTTCTATAAGGGAATTGAGGAATATGGCTTAAATTATCTAGGACTTCTTATTCTGATTTAAGCTATATTCCTTAATTAAGGGGTATTGGGCTCTCTGGTTTAGGGTTTAGAGTTCAGGGCCTGGGGTGTAAATTCATGTAAATCCCAGAACGGAAAATCCCAGAATGACAACAGCCCAGGCCACGAATACTTCTGTTGGTCCTTATAAGCGAAAGGGTCCTAATTCCTTAGCTACATAGTAGAGCGTAAGGTTTCCATCGTAGGATTTAGTATCAGATTCAGGTAAGTATCCCCCATATATAGCTACTTTTGATCCCGTGGGTTAGCCAGAAGCCACCAAGCTGAGGATATTTGGCGAGAGCCTGACGTCCTCGTCTTGCACATAAAGAGGCAAGTGGCACTGGGACGAGATAGTGTTTGAGTAAAGGACCAGCAGTTTGGAGGAGCCCTCCACCCTATCACATGCAGAGACATCTTGTTTCTCAGAACCCGGTAGAAGCTAAATTCAATCCTAACCCCCACCCTAAGGCTCGGGGGCTCTCAAACCCAAGCTAGATTGAGAACCCAGGGTGGTGATTTGGAGGCACCGACTTTCTTCGTTGTTGCTATTGTACACTCATTCTTCGGGTTTTGGACCCTTAAGTGTTCGCAAACCAAGGCGCGGAAAATCATGGTCTTCAAATATCGGGGCCTAAATAGTCACCAATAGTATTTGGCGTGTTCCTTATAATGGGCCCCCAAACCCTATTCGAATTATTAAGGCCTATAGAAACCCCAAAGTACTACACCGCCCACCTGTAGCCCTCCGAGCTACCCTTCACAACGACCTGCTTGTCCGTTACTGTACCCCAGTGATCCTCAATTCCTACACATGAAGTCTTAAATCCTAACCCTAAGGATCCAAAGAACTCAATAATTAGGTACTCAGGTTTTCGGATAGTAGTTACGTAGGTTACTATTTGGGAGAGTATATGATTATTGGGTACGTGGACCCTTAGGGTGAGTTAAGCACACTTCCGGAGAAGTTATGCACATAGACGCCCTGAACACCCCCCAATTCTTAGGATGGAACCATGGGCCCCTAGTATGGGCCCTTAAGCCTGGGATCCTTATATACCTAATATATACCCGATTTGTACCCTTTTGCAGTCCCTTCAAAGGGCTAAGGGCCCATACTCGGGGCCCATACTTCTAACCTTAGACCCCTCCCCCCCTCCCCCCCTCCCCAACCCGAAACCCTAGACCCTAAACTCAAATCCTCAGCCCTCGACGTTACACCGTCAACCCGAAACTCTAGCCGCGCAAGCAACCTATTCAGGATTAGCGCTTAGGGCTTACTTGGAGGTTCATGGGTAGTTATAAGTAGGGTTATAAGTCCCCTAATGTGGATTATATGTAGAGTCACCCTACTTATAACCCTACTTCTAACTACCCATGAACCTCCAAGTAGGGGTTCAAAGTTTCGGGTCCCAACCCGTCAAAACCCAGAGGTCCAGTCTTTGTATTTGTGTGTTTCGTAAGCAGGTGAAACGTACACCATTTGCTACACCAGAGGTCCCCATGTACTGCCCCCATGGAACAACGACTCAAGAATGTCCCAGAAGCCCACGCAATGGTTGCTTGGGGCCCAACTCCTTACTGGTACCTGGCCGCCCCCCCCCCCAAACTGTGTAGAATTATGGCCTGTTGTAGGTGTCGGGCATTTACTTTCGCTACTTTTGCCGGGTTAGGTATTTGTTATGCACACTCTGAGTTTAACACCCCGTGATTGCCAACAGGTTTTACTTCAGCGGAGATCACTTTGAAAAGATCTCCACGCCAGTTCAGGTGCCCACCGGTTCGGGAAGTTTATATCTTGCAGGACTCCGGTTTCATGGTTTGGAGTTTGGGGGACTTTCAACAGGTGGTGGGTTTGGGGGCTTGGTTGTTGTCCACGGTTTAGGGTTTGGAAGGTGTAGGGTGGCCTTGGGTCTACATAGGGTTTAGGGCTAGGGCAGAGTGTCATGGAGTGCGTTTGGATACGGGGAGTTCTAGAAGTGGTGTGTTCCCAGACCCCCGGGAGGATCCAAAAAGTAGATCCCTTAATGGGGGTTCCTATAAAGTGCCCTTAGTAGTATAGAGCCCCAAATTAGGGGATCTGCTTTCTAGGGGGTCTGGGTTGATATGTTGGATAGCCTTGTGCGGGTGGACGTTACTTGGAGGGGCAGGGGACTTAGTAAGTAGGTTATAAGTAGGCTGATAATTGGGTAACTCCATTTAGGGTACTTATAACTCTACTTATAACCTACTTACTAAAGTCCCCTGCCCCTTCAAGTACTCCACTTAGAACCCTTATAGAATCCTTATAGAACCCCTTAAAGGAACCCTTTAAAGGAACCCTTTAAAGAAGTAGGCTTGAGGACTCAAATTGCCGAGCGCGACTGGGCTGTCTGCTGCCAGGAACAGGACGACGGTTAAGAGAAGAGGGTTTATGGCCAGTTTAGGGTAAAGTTTGGTGTAAAGACTTAAGTCGGGAAATTCTTATACCCTATGAGAGAGAGTGAATAAGAAAGAGAGGAAGAGAGAGAGAGAGAGACAGAGGGAGATCGAGAGAGTTGAAGTCAATGTTTGAGGTGTGAGGGGTTTGGGGTTTAAAAGGTGTATTTTGGGAATTTCAGGATCACGCTTGGGCTGCTGAGTTTGAATTGTAGCGTAGTTCTGGTTCCTCAAGGTTCCATGTAGCAATATAGTCCACGCGTAGTCTTAGAGTGCTTATATGGGATCCCTTTCAGACGCCTTTAAGGCCTAAGTATGTACTCCATACCCAGACCCCCGGGAGGATCCAAAAAGTAGATCCCTTTATGAGGGTTCCGATAAAGTACCCTTAATAGTTTCGGGCCCCAAATTAGGGGATCTACTTTCTAGATCCTCCAGGGCGTCTGGGAGAGTGCTTATATGGGATCCCTTTCAGACGCCTTTAAGGCCTAAGTATGTACTCAGAGAGCCCGATACCCCTTAATTAAGGAATATGGCTTAAATTATATAGGGCTTCATATTATGAATAAATCTATATTCCTTAATTAAGGGGTATTGGTCTCTTTGTGTACTCCATAGTAGTTCCTTTTGGGGATTACCGTATAAAATTCTAAATATGAACCCCCAAAAGGAACTCTTATGGGGCCATGGGTAGGTGCATGTTCAGGTAAAGCAATGAACCCTAGACCTCACCAAAATCCGAAACCGCAACCCTCAAGCAGCCACAGCCGCCCCCTTCTGCGACCTAAGTGGTGTAGAACGGGCTTTGGGGGGTATATTATACTAGAATATGGGACCTCCCAAACCCAATTCTAATCATTCAGGCCCCTACGGTATGATGTTGAATGATCGAGACCTTTGAGCAAGCCAACAACCAAGATCCCCGCATTTCAGCACCAGATGTTATGCTGAACTCCAATAGGGGTTTAGGGGTTTAGGGTTTGGGGTTTAGGGGTTTAGGGTTTGGGGATTTAGGGGTTTAGGGTTTGGGGGTTTAGGGTTTGGGGATTAGGGTTTAGGGTTTAGGGGTTTAGGGTTTGGGGTTTAGGGTTTAGGGTTTAGGGTCTCATCACCTTCAGAATGATTACTTGAAGCCGTACTCTATGGCTCTGAGGACTCATGTAGTATGAGGGTCCTTGGGCCCAGAGGCCATACCTTTTACTTCAGGTCTTGGTGTTGGGGGTTGAAGATCTCGGCAGATGCTGGGCTCTAGGTTTCGGATGTATCTTAACCCCCGTTTAGGGTTTAGGGTTTAGGGGCTCCTTATTATGATTTCAGGTTTTCGCTGGTTAAGGAATGGTTGAGCTTAGGACGGACCCCAAGCCCTAAAGCCCTAAAACCCTAAAGCCTAAACCCTAAACCCCTAACCCTGAACCCTGAACCCCTAAACCCCAAACCCCTAAACACCCTATAAACCCTAAACCCTTATGCTTCGTTTTGTATGCTGCCCTCAGCAGCAGTGGTAGCTTTTTCCTGCAAGTGACGTTGGAGCATTGAGCCAACCACGTACTCCCTAAACCCTTTACCCAGAGGGTCCATATACACTAGCTATGGAATTAGGCCCCCCAAAAACCATCCCTATTTTGGTTTTGGGGACCTAATTCCATAATGGTCCATGGTAGTGTATGTGGGACCCTCTGGGTTACACACCTCAAGTCGCCGACTCGAGGTACCATTGAAAGATTTGGACATTCGAGCCTTTGTCGTCGGCAGCACTCTTGGTCCAAGCTTTCTGAGTAATTAAAGATCCACCGAAGCCTATCATAGGGGCCTTAGTTAAAGTGATCGAATAGGGTTGTGGGTTTATTGCGGTCTGTTTAAAATCAGCAGCCCTTAGGCACAATTGGGTGGTTGTCAAAATTATGGTCCCTTTTTGGGTACCCTAAATAATAGGTACCGTATTATAATAGGGACCCCAAAAAGGGACCATAATTTTGACAACCACCCAATTAGTGATTAAGCAGGATTCAGGCTTCTACTGCACAAAGCCCGGTAGGTTTTCACAACAAATGTCAGTCCAAGCAGCCGAGGAGAGTGGGAAGTCGTGGCCGCTTCCCTAAGGGTCCAAGTACCTAATAATCATATACTCTCCAAAATCCTAACCTACATAACTATTATCCTAAAACCGAGTACCCAAATTATCAGGTCCCTTTGGACCCTTGTTGGGGCTATACCAAACCCCATGATACCCCTTGTAGTAATCCTTAGAGACCCCTTAACGGAACCCTATTATTCCTAATTATTGGGTCCTTTGGACCCTTTGGGCTTATACACCCTAAACCCTAAACCCTAAACCCTAAAACCCTAAACCCTAAACCCTAAACATGCATCGCCAACCCTGCCTGGGTAGTAGGCTTCGCTGGGAAGCTTCTCAGGCTCAAACCCGAAACACGAAGCCCCAAAACCCCTAAACCCTAGGTCCCTGAGTAGTACCCTTTTGCTCTTTTTTGTTTAGGGTCCCCTTACAAAAAACTGAATAGTAGGACAAAGGGCACCCTTATTATAAAGTGGCCACCCAGGAACCTAGAACCCTAGACCCTATACAGTCCGAAACTACCCTAAACCCGAAACCCCAAACTACCCGAAACCCTAAACTGTTTGACCCTTCAACCGGAGACCTCACTCGTCCTCTGCGACTTTGGCATAGGTTCAGGGCTCAGGGTTTGGAGGTTAGGGTGTATACTTTAGGGTTCAGGGTTTAGGGTTCCGGGTTTAGGGTTCAGGGTTCAGGGTTTAGGGTACAGGGTTTAGGATTGAGGGTTCAGGGTTCCGGGAGTAGTCTGCTACTTCAGCATAGCCACATTCTTGTCAGTCTCCGGGTCACGAGTGCTACATGTACGATCTTAAACCCCAAAACCTAATTATCCCTGAAGCCTACCCTAAGGGTCCAAGTACCTAATTATCATATACTCTCCAAAATAGTAACCTACATAACTACTATCCTAAACCCAAACACCCAATTATTGGATCCTTTGGACCCTTGGGGCTAAACCTGCCGGGTGAGGTTGTCATATTAGTCTGGGCCCGCTGAAGCCCTATCTGGGTGTTTCTTAACGTTTGGGTTCAGGGGTTGAGGTTAGGAAGATGTTTTTGGAACCTGATTTGCTGAGTTAAGGTCCAGATTGGCTCCTTGGAGGGCGAAGAATGGTTGAAGGTTGCCGGCAAAAAAGAATTTCGCACCAGCTCAACCATGTGAAGCTTTTCACGCTGCTTTGAAGCGCACAACAAAAGACGGCCCGGGTGATGTCGCGAGCTTCGTTTGTCAATCCCTTCTTGCTTCTGCGCGGCAAGCCGCTCACTTTTCTTCACGCTCCGCAGTGCAGCTACGTGCACGCGCTGGAACCTGCCTCCGATGGCTTGACAAAGGCACTTGGCAAACTCCAGGCCTGCGTTTGCTTCCAATCTCTGTCTTTTGCAGAGCAGCTTGGATGTCTGATTCTTGTCTTCCATATGCGAAGCGTGATCTTTGCGGAGTTCATGCTGGATCTAGAGTTGGGTTGCAACGGGGCCGGACAGTTCAGTTTGCTTCGTGTCGGTCCGCACTTCGTTTGCACACTCGTGTGGCGTCGAAGAGCAGCATCGATATTCCTAGAGCGGGTTTAGGGTGTAGGACTTTGCATTGGCATGCCTAAAAACGATGATCAATCCATTCGGCATCCATTCGGTGATGTCGGAAGTTTTCGACAACCACGGGCCCAGACTCGGACCGAAAGCAAATTGATCCTCCTTACGACTATTTCGGTTCATACCTTTGTAGACCCTCAAGGGTAGTACCTTGTTGCTGATAACCGTAGTTTCTTGCTATGTGATCCTACACAAAAAGCAGGTTTTATAGCCACAAAAGTATCATTCCCTAAACCTTCGAGGTTCTTGCATCCCTAGGGCTCCAAACCCTTCCGCCCCAAGCTCAGCAACCCGCACTTCCCAACTAACAGCCCTAAAACTGATCAAAGAACATATGCAGCCACAAAGATGAGAGCTTAAGTAAGATTAAGAAGTAGACAGTAGACACGCTATCAACATCATCAGCAGCCAGCCTAAGCCCTAAACCCTAAAGCCTAAACCCTAAAGCCTACCCTAATTTTTGGGATTACCTTATAGGATTCTACATATGCACCACAAAAAGGAACGACTTTGGGGCCTTAGGGTAACCCCTACACCCTAAACCGCAAAAAGGAACCATCACAAACGGCAGCCAAAATCCTGAGGTCCGACCGGCGGAAGCTGCTCATCGTACGATCTCTACGGCACGCAGCTGCATTCCTCTCTTTTGGGTTTTCCCAGAGAGCCCAATACCCATTTATTAAGGAATATAGCTTAAATCATAATATGAGGCCCTATATAATTTAAGCCATATATAATTTAAGCAATATTCAGGGGTATTCGGCGCTCTGGGTTGGGGTTTTGAATTTGGAGTTTTAGTGTTTAGGGTTTAGGGGTCTTGAAGTTGGGGTTTTAGGGTTTAGGGCCTGACATCGGGTTTCAAAAGTAATTGACAATTGAGGTATATGATAGATTAGGCTATAAGTTGCTGCAGCATGGAGCCTCGAGAAGTACTACCCTGAGTGTCTTGAGTGTTCCTCTAAGTTTCTCGAGTTTGATTAGGGCCTTACTGTAGGGTGCAAACAAGGCCTGTGATTCTTGTCTTTGCTGGGTTTAGCGGTTTAGCGTCGTAGGGTGTTAGGTTAAGGGTTACAGCGTTGTAGCAACTTTGGTGGTGTTGCAGGCTTCAGGGTTTCGAGTTTTAGGGTTTCGAGGGTTCCTTCAAAGACTTGCCTGAACGATTCTATGAGGGCGGTGCGGTTTGGGTTGTGCCTTGTAAGAGGCTCTTGTACATGTAGGTANGGCTTCAGGGTTTCGAGTTTTAGGGTTTCGAGGGTTCCTTCAAAGACTTGCCTGAACGATTCTATGAGGGCGGTGCGGTTTGGGTTGTGCCTTGTAAGAGGCTCTTGTACATGTAGGTAGGGTAAAACCGGATAGAAGAATGCAAGCGATTCTTACCCTAAAACCCTAGACCCTTAACCCCAAACCCCAAACCATCAACCCTGAACCCATCCGAGCCCTAAGCTTTGCATCATCTCCTAACCCAAAAAACCCACGAACCCTAAAATCCTAAGCCCTAAACGCAAAACCCTGAACCCTCTGAACCCGACCTTGTGAGGGAACGACCGAAAATAAAATTGAAACTCGAAGAGACTGCGAGAAACACTAGCTCACTAGCAGCACTCTAAAGAGGGTTCAGTTGGGAGGTCTGGGCAGCTTCATTGGGGTTTAGGTTTAGGAAGTTTTGGTCTCATGGTTTCGGGTTGGGGAAATTGGGTTTAAGAGTTTAGGGTGTTTAGAGGGAGCTCAGGTGCCAGAGTTTAGGGTTTAAGACTTTTGGGTTTCACGGCTTAGGGTTTTCGCAGGGTCTTACGGTTAGGGTTCCGGAATTAGGAGTGTGAGTGCGTCGGCTCATGACCGTCTCAGAATGCTCGAGAGCTCGCCTGCCATGCAGCGACTCAACTTGACCCGCTTTGCCGGTTCGCAATGGACATGCGGCCCGGGGCCTGGATGAAGTCCGGCGGAGGACTATGGGTCATCCGAAACGTGAGTGGAGTTGGAATTCGCATATGGACCCACGTAGACAGCACCCGCTGCTGCAGCATGCGGCAGTGGAGAGAGTCGCTGCAGTGCAAGGTTGGTTTCCGGCAACCTATGCCCTTCTCTTGGAGAGCAACAGCGGCTTCCACCCACGTGTCCCACACGGCAGAATGCACGCATCGTGTGAGTCCATGCATAGCATTGGCTTTTGGGGCTGCCTGATAGCAACCGCAAATCCAGCATTCTCGAACACTGTGACGGGTTGCTCCTGGATCTGGGAGGCCTTCCAGCGAAGACCTGGAAGCAGCGGAAGTTCCTGATTACAGAGGCCACGAAGAAAGGCATCAAGAACATGCTGTGTGAATGCCGCAGGCCGTTGGTGAGCTCGGCGGAGGCGTGCTGCACCGTGGAGATTCCGGGCTGGGCCGAGCCCACAGACCCTACTAAACCCTAAACCCTAAACCTTAATCATCCCAATACGTAGACTCTGCAAGAACTATAAGTCTGGTGTTTCGGGGAGACTCTAAGCCCGAGACCCTCAAGCTGCGAAATTTTCAGGTTTTAGGGGTTTAGAGTTTACCTAGACCCTCCATCTACCCTCTATTCGACCCTAAATGCCCATTATTTGGGGTCATATACCTCTATTTAAGGGCACATGGAGGGTCCTGGTAGGGTTGAGGGTTTAGAGTTTAGAGTGGAGGGCCGAGGGTTTAGGAGTTTGTCAAGTCTAGGGTTCGGATGGGGTCAGGGTTGGGGGGGGGGGGGGGGGGGCTTGGCGGTTTGGGGTTCATGGGTTTGGGGATTTAAAGCTGTAGTTTAAGTCGGGTGCTATTCTTTCGGGTTTGTAATACAGGCTGATATAGCCCTAAACCCTGGTCAAGTCCCTAAGACAACCTGACGCCTGCACAGGGGTCGCCTGCCATCGTGGCGGCATGTCGGGAGGACACTACACGTGCAAGCCTCTGGTGTGCTCTATACATGGTTATAGTTAAGCTAAGGCTCCAAGTAGCTAATGATCATACACTCCCCGCCATTAACCTACATAAGTTACACAAGTATATACCCATAGGCCCCTTTGTAGTTCCTTTTTGAGGTTCATATTTAAAATTCTCTAAGGTAATCCCAA
>BGNK01000233.1:62307-109807 GCA_003297005.1 Symbiodinium sp. clade A Y106 | reverse complement strand
TGTCTCTTCGGTGGGCGAAGATCCAGCTGTGGACACCTCGAACAAGGCAGGCTTCTGTGGGCGTCGTTGCATGCTCGACCTCGGACGACCTCGCCTGGATTCGGCCGTCTCTCTGTGTGTGTGTGTGTGTGTGTGTGTGGGTATGTGCCAGGCCTCCATGATCCCGACGTGGGCCCTTTAGGTTTGGGGCTTACCAAACCCTAATTTTTCGCAGGGTCCCTATAAATTCTATACTAGGGTTTATGATAAGAACGTACAAAGATTGAGAGTATAGGGCGCAGAGGGCTCCCACGGCTCACCTGGGACCTCTTTAACTTGGCTTGGGACTTGTCAAAGAGGAAACGATGTCAAGGAACCCTACCAAAGCAAGTGACCCAGAGACTCCAAAACCCCGTAATTAAGGAATATACCTTAAATCATATTAGGGTTCCTATTATAATTTAAGGAATATTCCAGGGATTTCGAAATCAGGGAGGGCTTCGGGCCATTTGTATCCGCGCTGCAGGGCTTTGGCAGAGGTCTCCTGTTTATCAAACCCAAACGAAGAATTCCTCATGCAAGGTACAACACATGTGAAGGCAAGAAACTCGAGTTCAGACTGTTTCCCCCTCGGGCGGACCGAACTAAGCAGCAACAGCGGGGTGTTCACTGCCAAAACTATGCTCTCAACAACTCTTGGTACCTACAACCACATTACAGTATTCCGATGCTGGGGCGAGCACAAAGCATTACAAACCAACAAGTAAACCCTAAACCCTAAACCCCTAAACCCTAAACCCTAAACCCTACACCGTCAACACTAAAAGCCCCAAACCCTGAACGACCATAAGCCCGACACCCCAAGAGCCCAAGTCTTTGTACCAAAAAAATCATATACTCTCACAAATAACCTAGATAACTACCACTATCCTTAACCAAACTACCTCATTCTTGCGTCCTCTGGACCCTAACCCTAAATCCTAAACCCCTAAACGGCCCTAAACCCTAAGCCCCTAAATCCCTGAACACCTAAACCCTTGGGTCAAGTGCCTAAAGATCCTAAAGACCCGAAAAAAAACCCCAAAGCCTTGAAAACCCTAAACCCGTTTAGGGTTTAGGGTTTAGGCTTTGAAGGAGCCGAGATGGCTGAAGTTTAACGACGACACTGTGTCCAGCGTTGATATCCACCAGGACGGCAGGGGAAATGGCTCAACTGTTCCTAAACCCCCGAAATAATAGCCCAAAAACTACTAAAGGCCATTATTCTACATACTTTTGGGGCTCAACTGTAGAGCTCTTTCAAGAGTTCAGGGCCTAGGGTGGTCTAGTTTTGGGTCTAGGGTTTAGCGCTTCAGATTTAGGTTCTAGGGTCAAGGGTCATCGGTCTGGGGCTTAGGGGTTTAGGGTTTAGGATTTAGTTTTTAGGGTTTAGGGTTTAGGGTTCCTTTGAGGGTTCCGCTTTGGAGGGTCCTCTTATGGGGCTGTTTAAGGGTTCTATAAGTTCTATAGGGCTTTCAGGGTTTAGAGGTGTGGGTTTGGGTTCATTTGCATGAGCCTGCAGGGTTCGAACGTTTAGGGGCAGGGCGTGGTTCAGATGTTCTGGACTTGCAGCTTGCAGCGTGTAACTGGACGTAAAATGCTGGCTTTGTGGAACTCCTGATAATCATGTCCTCTTCTAGTTCTTGCCCTAAGGCCCCATAGTAGTTCCTTTGTTGGGATTACCTTATAGGATCCCTAAACCCTAAACCCTAAACCGTGGCTCGTGAACCACAAAAAGGAGCTACTCTGGGGCCTTGTGGGTTCGGCTAGCTTTAAGATCACTCCGAAAGGGTTTCTCTAAGGATCTTTATAGGGAAGACTTGCCCAAACCGCAATAGCAACTGCTATCCTATTATAGAACCTAAAGGGTCCTCTAAGTATCTTTATAGGGAAGACTTACCCAAACCGCAAGAATAACTCCTAGTATAGAACCATAATTTCTACTATGTAGGTACCCAGAGACTCCAATATCCCATAATTATGCAGTATTCCTTAAATCATATTGGGGACCCTACTATAATTTGAGGTATGTTCCTTAATTAAGGGGTTTTGGAGTCTCTGGGTATGCCGGACCGTTTGGGAATGTGATGAGTTTTGCTTCGGACTTCAGAGCCCTCACGTTGCATTCTCCGAAACTGCATCGGGTTTGCGGTAAAGGGTGTAGGGTTTAGGGGTTTTAGGGGTTTAGGTTTTAGGGTGTAGGGTATAGGGTTTGGGAATGAGGGTTTAGAGTTTAGGGGTTTTGGTTTGGGTATCCCTAAACCCTGAAGTTGCTTCCAGGTCCTCGAACTTGTTGTTCTTGCGGACAGCCACCCTACAAAAGTTTTGGGGAAACTTCAAGTATCCATGTTCGGTGTTTTTAACACAACCGGCTTAGGGCTTTGGGGTGTTAGGGTTTAGGGTTTCGAGTATAGAGTATAAGGAAACCCACCATCAAGAGCTTCATTCCACCAGGAAAAGCTTCAAACTCCAAACATCAGCAGAGAGACCATGGGGCCCGAAAAGTACCTATGTGGGTACAGACATGTACATTATGTTCCCCGCTCATAGCAACAACCCCACTTTCTCCTATGTAGTTGCCTAGGGTTTTTTGCTCTCATAGAAACCCTGTAGTCAAAATCATTAGAACTTCGTAAGGGTCCAAGTAGTCTCTATTTATGGATCTCTAGTACCCGAAAGAGAAACACCAGTCATACAACAAGCGGAGTACTCGGACCCTCAGCCCAAAACCGCACAATGCCTAAAACCCAAACGCCAAAACCCTATTTTTAGCTGGCTATTCAGGGTTCTTGCCAAAAAGCTGCCAACAAAAAACCTCAGACACAAAACCCCAGCGGCGGAAGAAGCTGCAGAGGAGCTGCCGGAAATCGCCAAACAGCCATGGCCCAAGCGAGCCAACTCCACCATCTTGTTTCTGTTAAAGTTCTTGAGGGTTTTCGGGGCTATATGGTATATGAGGTAAGCTGTTATGAAAATTTGCCCTGACAGTGCAAAGCAGCCCTGTTATACAGTTCTTGGAACCCGAAACGGGGGCCTAAATGATTACCTGTACTATTTCGGGTGTTCCTTATTATGCTTATAGTATAAGGGTCCCCAAAACCCTGTTCTAATGATTGCTTTGTCTTAGCACCCATACGAAACACCTAAAAGCTCCATTGAAGACCAGCAACACACACCCTAATACACCAAAGCAAAACTAACGACAAACCCATGCAAACCCTAAACACTCCTAAACCCTAAGCCCAAATTAACGAACCCCCCCAACCCAAAAACAAATCGAAATTAACAACAAACCCTATACCCTCAACCCAAATTGCCGACGAAACCCTTCCCCAGAAAGCCCAAGACTCTCTTAGGAGCCTCAGGGTAAACCTGACTTTGCGAACCGAGGTGCCCTAAACCCTAAACCCAAAGTAGCGAACCGAGGTGCTCCAAAGCCTAAACCCAAAACCCTCAACACAAATTAGAGAGCCGAGGTGCTATGTCCTCTTCTACCGGAAGCGGGCATTCTCCTCCTCGCGGCTTCCTCGGGTCTCCGATGGGGAACCAGAGTGTACCAAAAGGCTTCCTTCCAGGGTTGGCTGCTGCAGTAAGTTCCATCGCCCCCTACACTGTGGCCCAGAGACGATAGAACCCTTGTAAAATTCCTACACAACCCTTAAAAGAACCCATATATACTAACACTCTTTAACCCTTGAAGGAGCCAAGCCTTTAAGGATTTCCTATAGAACCCTTAACCTCATATACTACCATTCTAGAACCGTTTAAGGATCCCCTAAGCCCTAAACCCTCTGGTTTGCTGACCTTCTGAGGGACGCGGTTTCGGATTGGAGCTTCGGAAGAACTGTTTCCCTGATGTAACCAGGGCCCATGTACCCCAAAAAAGGGTTCCTATAAAGAATTCTATAAGGGTACCATAAGGGTTTAGGGTTTGAGGGTCCGTGTACCCAAATAGTATGTACTTCGGTCTAAAGTAGTCCCTATATAGGTACTTTGGGGCCAAAGTATACTATGTGGGTACATGGACCCTTAGGGTAATGGTACTGCAATTGTTGTTACTTTGTGACTTTGCTTTTGATGCTGACAGCTGCAAGTCGAGTTCCGGAAGCCCAACACCCCGAAAAACAAATAAAACCCGAACCCTGAACCCCGGGCCCCAAGCCCTAAACTGCCCTAAACCCTGAACCTTGAAGCCCCAAACTCCAAACCCTAAGCGCATACTTATCTCGCCGAGGAAGCTCATCAACTACCTCTCCCTGTGAGCTGCGCGGATCGAGGCAGCCGCTGCGGAGCACTCCAAGCCCACAAAGCCTCCACAAAGCCCAAAGGCTTTAAGCCCTAAGAAGACCCTAGGAAACCCTGCTGTTAAGGATGTATATATACATATACATATTATGTATATATATATATACATATGTACTTGTATGGAGTTATGCCATATGCATATACGTGTAATTTTGGAAATATTGTTCCCGACGGAACTCTGAAAAGGAATGAACGTCTTTCGTTTGAACCCCAGCCCCTAAAACCCTAAGACTGCAAGCTCAAAGCCTCAACCTAATGTCTTTGTCATAGTTGGGTAACATTTTATATTTTTATGGGTACTTAAACCCAATAAGGAATATAAATGTACCTTTGTAATCCTATCCCAACCATGAACTAGATATGCGAGAACCCTAACCCCAACCCTGAACCCTGAACCTCAAGCCTTACGGCTCAAACCTTAAAGCCATAAACATGTCCAAGAACCCCAAGTGACCGGCGCCTACGATGAAAACCTCCATCGAAACGAATGCTACTCCTCCTGAGATGCCTTAAATTAGGGTTCCAGTATATTTATACGATAATATACCTCAAAGCCCGGTTTCTTAGGGCCGCTATATTAATTATAGTGCGCTATCGTCATCATGCTGGTGCTAGATTGATGTCTCAGAGGCTCTTGTTAAAGCTGCTTATGTTTTTGGTTCGGGATATGAGGTTTTGGTTTCGTTGGTTTCAGACTTAGCACCTCTTTTGACAGAGTTTCGGTGAATTAGTGCATATCCTGTACTCGCAGTTACTTCTACGTATGCTCTTAGTCAGTAGGCTTGTTGGTTAGCAGTGCTTAGAGCACTTCTCTGTCTGTTAGGTGCTTGTCTTTTGGTCCCAGCTCTGTGGCGCTTCGGTGCTGCAGGTAGAACGTGTCACCCTCTATGGAGGTTGTTCTACTATACAAGCCTGAGTAAATCCTATCAGCATTGCCCTCATAGTCCTTATATAAACCCAAGACCCTTTCGCGCAAGTTTTAATACTCTGCACCTCTATTTCTAGCCTTGGCCTTGGATTTGCGGAAGCTCTATTTGGGGTTGGTACTGGGGTACCTCATGCTTCAATCCCTGAAGTTCTAATCCTTTAGACTAAATGCAGACCCTGACACTCCTGTAATGAAGCCCTACATTCCTAAACTGTGCGGCCGAAAGCCTGAACCCCCCTACAATGAAGCCCCATCATCATCCCTGAACTGAAACCTTATGTTCCAAAGCCTAACATAACCATATGTGACCAATGCTGTACCGGGTTACTACTTGCAATCGTCATAGTATATACCTTTTGGGTTCCAGTGTCTAGGGGTTTAGGGCTTGGGGCTTTGGGTAGGTTACTCACCATATATTATTGATGTAATTAACCCAGCAACTCAGTATTTTGGTGCCCTAAGGTTCCTAAACCCTAAACCCTAAACCAGGTTCTATACCCCGACACTTATTTAAAAAAAACCGTGAGCTCTGGACCGAGTGCCTGGAAATTCAGGGCTGTGGTGCTAAGAACGCAGGGGGTTAAAGGTTTGCAAGTTTAGTGGTTCAGGGTTTTTACTAGGAAGTTCCGGGTGCGTAGCAATTAGAGGATTCAGGGTTCAGGGTTCTTCTGAGTACCTAAACTTACCCCCAAAAGTAAGTGAAAAAATGGCCCAAGACCCATAAAGGGCTATTATTCTACATACTTTTGGGGTCCAGGTAAAGGCCTTTTGGTGTCCTGGCTGTCGTGGCGTCATGTGAGCTTCGTACGCTCTTTGAGGCTTTGAGGTTGAGGGCCAGGGGCTCCTAAACCCTAACAGGGTTTTAGGGTTTAGGGGTTTAGGTTTTAGGGTTAAGGACCCTGAACCCCAAACCCTACACCCTAAACCCTAAACAGCGCACAAAGTTGGGGTTACCCTAACTTAGCAGAGCAACTTCCCTGTGAAGATGCAAAAAAAGTCGAGCGGAGACCTCGCATGCGCTGCACACCCGCCATGTAGACGCCTACTACAGGGGCCTTAATAATTAGAATAGGGTTCCTTTAATGGTTCCTTTACAGGGGTTACTGTACCGGGTTCTAGAAGGGCCACAATAATTAGAACAGGGTTTGGGGGCCCATCATTGCAATGCTTTGTCTTAGAGCTCCTGAGCAAAAGGAAGTTATTGTATATACCTTAATTCCTTAGGGGTTCTTATAATGGTGAAACTACGAAGAAATCCCGGACCTTCGTCTAACTGTTCATGCCCCTAGAGTACTGGTGGAGCTCATAGCGTTTAGCTGGGTTCTCGTTGAGCGGACAGGGTTGAAGTTAGCAGAACAGGGATGGCTAGTAAGCCGTTGCATTCCTTTGCGGCAGTAGTGGTGCTGGTAGTAGTAGTAGTAGTAGTAGTAGTATTATAGTAGTAGTAGTAGTAGTAGTAGTAGTAGCAGTAGTAGTAGTAGGAGTAGTAGTAGTAGAAGAAGAAGTAGTAGTAGTAGTAGTAGTAGTAGTAGTAGTAATAAGAACAATAGTACTTCAACCAAGTCCTTTAACTTGACAGCGGTTGACGTTGAGGTTTTAGGGTCCACGGTTAATGCCTGTGTGCCAGCGAATGTATGCAGAGATCTCGGCAGCCTGTGGCCCAGTCATTGGCGTTGGACCGTGCAGACGAACTGAGATGTCGAATATTCGAACACTGTTGCCTGAAAATTTTATCGTCTAACTCTTCAGGGCTTCTTAAGCAACTTCTGTAGTTGAAAAATCTGTTGAAATCATCAGCGCCCCTTAGAGCACCTGCCAGACGGAGCTTTTCTTTTTCTGTGCCGTCTCCTCTAAACATTCCTAGAGGCTCCACACAAACAACCATTATGGAGTTAGGTCCCAAAAGTAACAGACCATCCTTATTATGGTTTTAGGGACGTACTTCCATCATGGTAGTACATGAATATATGTTGGGTCATTTCCCCTCCCTTAAAGGGGCCTTATTAAGGGGGCTATTATAACTCCTATTACCCATTGTGGTAACAGTTACTGTAAGGGGGACCCAACTCATGTAGCACATCTTTCAGACGCAAGGCTTAAGCCGCCAGCCGTGATCGGTTTAGGGTTTAGGGGTTTAGGGGCGTAGGGTTTAGGGTTTATGGTTTAGTGGAATGTATAAAGGGGTTTGGGTAAGGCGGACAGCTGAAGCAAGAAATCCTCCATCTTCACTCGACCTACGGGGTTCTGCCGCACCCCTTTTTTGGGGGTTCCTACTTTCTTCAGTTAGGGAATCCTAGCCACAACACAAGGTACCCTATGACCCTTCGGAAAAGTACAAGATACCTTAAACTACCGTAGCCTGCTTTTGTTGTAGGTTCTTGTTACGAACCTCAACATAACATTGATAGGGACCCGACAAAAAAAAGCAGGTTTTGGGAGGTTAGGGTTGGAGACTGCCCCCACTCAGTAACACTAGGGGATCTCAGTGGGGTTGTAAGTGGTCGGGTACGGTTCAGGGTTTAGGGTTTCAGGGATTTAGGGGTTTAGCGTCTCAGGGTTTGGATTTTTAGGTTTGCTGATGGGCATGGCAATGGTTGTCTTGGACAATCACTTGCAACTGCAGCATCCATCGCTGTGGCCTTCCACTGGCACGATTTTCGGCCCTCCCCTACGTCGGGATTCCGCGCAACTCAAAGTAGTGAGCTGGCAGCAAACAGCTTTGTGCAGAGAGCCGGCAACAACTCCGCGGCCTAAACCCAAAAAGCCCTGAGCCCTACCTTCCCCAGATACCTGCATTAAGCCCTAATAGCCTAATAGCCCTATTTCTTAAAGCTATTAAACCCTAAACCCTAAACCCTAAATCCCAACTCCGTGCAAGACCCTGCACCGTACAACAGGAAAACCCTGGAGCCCCTCGAAGAAAACTCATCTAAGTGTTCCGCTCAGGGTTCTTATGAGGGCTTGGGGTTCGGGGTTTGGGGTTTCGGGTTAGGGTGTATAAACCCTAAGCCCTAAACCCTTAAACCCTACACCGTAAACTCTAATCGTTAAAGTTTAGGGTATGGGGTTTAGGTGCAACGGTGTTCAGAAGCAACTAATTGTAAGAGCGTTTACATAGTCAGAGGGGGAGCCCCTGAGCTCCCAAATTTTGACCTAAACTCTAGATTACTAAGCAACTAAAGCACTAAATCTGAAATTGGGTCTAAGCTCTAAGCAACTAAAGCTCAACGTATCACATAAGGTTATCTCTGCGCATCTAGCGCTTCATGCTTGCAGGAAGGTAGCAGACATACAGCCCTAGGGTTTAGGGTGAAGCGTTCCGGGTGCAGGCTTTACGGTTTTAAGTGGTCTAGGATGTTTCAGTTTTGCTGATTCTTGGGGTTGTCGGAGGAATACGAATACATATATATATATATATAACATATAGCCCTACACCTTAAACCCTAAACCGTGGATGCTGCAATTTGGTGATTTGCAGCCCCGACACCTGAGCCTTGAAGTCCAGAGGCCTCCATCCCGAGGAAGTGTCGACAGGGCCCAAGACAAGTAAACATGGTGGTCCCACCCCAGACCCCCGGGAGGATCTAGAAAGTAGATCCCCTAATTTGGGACCCTATGCTACTAAGGGTACTTGATAGGAACCCCATTAAGGGATCTACTTTTTGGATCCTCCCGGGGGTCAGGGACATGGACCCTGAAGAACCTACATTCTTAAGCACTTATATGCAGAAATCATAATCAGGAGCCATAGAATGGTAGGTTCTTTAGGGTCCAGGCCTGGCTTATGTTTTCTGAAATCACAGATATTGTGGTCCTTTTTAGTTCCGTACACCTAGGTGTCCCGGGGGACTCTAGAAAGCAAGGGAAAGGAACACAGATGTGCGAAGCTCTCTCCACTAAGAGAAGATAGCTATCTCCCAAACGTGGAGAATCTAAAGCAAACACGCTTGCAATCACTTTTTCGCAGTCAAATGCGCGGCTTCCGGTGGAGGGTTTGCTTTTATATATCTTATACTTAAGTATAGAAAGAAAGAGAGAGAGAGAGAGAGAGGTTTGAACGATCAGCATAAGAATATCCCAGTGTAATCCGTATATGTGTGTTCTCCATCTTCTGGCTCAGGCATTTTTCCAAAAATTCAGGCTCCGGTTTGGTGTTTCAGGGCTTCGGCATCAGGGAGTTTGGGCTGCAGCAGATACGCTTAAGGGTTTGGGGTTGAGAGTCTCGTGGGGCTTTTGATCGTCGAGATCAGAGTATCTCTTTTGGGACCCCTATATTTGTGTAGTTATGTATATATATATATATAGATGCATATAGATTTTTCTATTTTTAAGTAGCTGTATTCAGATTTCTTCTTATAGTTATTTATGCTATAGTATCAGGGTTAAGGTAAAGCTTAAACACTAAGTTTGCAGTCACCCGTCTAGACCATGTAGGAAGTGAGGTTTTGTGAACCTCCAAGTAGACTTGCAAGCCCTAAACCCTAAAAGCCCAAAGCCCTAAACCGTCTGTTATTGCCTAGATTTGCCTAGGAATTCAGGAAGCAAGAGGCCGATAAGCAAGGCTTTTTAACTAGTATACGGACCCTTTGAAGGGATCTATAGGGTTCTGTGAGGGTCTAGTGTTTAGTATATAGAAGTCTAAAAGCTTTACTTGTTCCTTAGAGTTCCTTATCATACTTATGCTACTTTACTATACTCGTGTGAAATCCGATCCCCCTAAAGCCCCCTACACTGTAAACCCTAAGCCCTAAACCCTACGAATACCCTCACAGTTACACTAGATCCCTTTAAGGACCCTCCCACCCCCGCTCCCTTGCTGCCCCACAGCACATGTCATCTTCTTTGTCTTTGGCTCGGGCTCCATCTGGAGAGCAGCTGTTTTGGGAAGGGCACAGCGCCGACCTGGCGCAGCCCCGAATCGCTAGGATCCCGGAGTTTAGGGTTTAGGGTTTAGGATTTTAAGGGTTTAGGGTTTTAAGGGTTTTAAGGGTTTTAAAGGGTTTTAAGGGTTTTGAGGGTTTTAAGGGGTTTAAGGGTTTATAGTACAAGCCAGAAAGTTGGAACATCATTCTCCTCATGCCCTTAAGGTAAAGTATAAGGGATCCTAGCACTAATCCTCCTAAAGCCATGTTCCAACTTTCTGGTGTTCACTATAAACGAACTTGGAAAAGGAACCCTAGATTCCTGGATCTGTATTAAAATACAACCCTAAATAGGAACCTTGTAGCACTTCAAGAAGTCTTTAACAGGAAGTCTCGTAATTATAGGACCAATGAACCCTTAGCAGGATACCCTTGCACGGACGCTTTTGTGGAGATCGGTTTGAGATTGGGGTTTGGGGTTCAGGATTTGGGTTTTTTGGTTGTTGGACATAAGGTTTTAATGTTGCACGGGATTGGCAGGTTTGAGAGTATATGTTTCAGTGTCTTCAGGGCTTATGTTCCCACGGGCCGCACAGAAATGGGTTCGGCAGGCAGGCACAGTTCGTAATGGAAAGGTATTCTTGACCATGACTATTCTGTGGGAAACCCTAAACCCCATATACCTTGAGCCCTACCCCCTAAACCCTAAACCCTAAACCGACCGTACGAAGACGGAAGCTGTCATGCAGGGCCCTAGGTGGATCTGGGTCCTTGGGGTTGCGAACTTCACCCGGCACGGGGCACTTGCTGGGCTTTCGGGGCTTACCTGAAGGGCCGAGCACCTAATCAATATAGCCTCCCCAAAAGACAATGCTAAGCTACAATTCCTGTTGCCTTGCGATGAAGGCTGCATAGATTTTACCTCAAGCACCCTACACCATAAACCCGAGCCGCCGCACCCTACACCATAAACCCGAGCCCTAAACCCTACTGCACCTACAATTAGATCCCTTCAAGGAGCCTCCAACACCCTTATTTTGTACGTCTGCTAGCTGCGTCAAAAGAGTGGCAGAGCCTGAGTCGAAAAGGGAGTTAAGTCGAACTCTTGCTGCCTCCTGCAACCATCCGCTCAAGCTTTGATGAGGGGTTTTGCGGTGTAGCTTAACCTACCAAAACCTACTTTTTTGTAGGGTCCCTATAAAATCCATATTAGGATTGATAATAAGGACCTACAGGAAAGTAGGCTATGGTAGTTTAAGGTAGGGTTCGGGCAGCATCCGACCCAGAGTTCGAGACGCTGAACATTTTGCGGCTACTCAGCGCATGAAACTGTGGAAAGGCCATGGCGCATCTCTACGATATTTAGGGGCCTTAATAGTTACCAATACTATTTTGGGGGTTCCTTATTATAAATATAGTATAATGATCCCCCAAAACATCCCCAAACCCTATTCTAATTATCAAGGCCCCTACATTACGGTACGAATTAGACCCAGTATGGAGCAGTGCTCTCACTGTAAACTCAAACACCGAAGTATGGGATACGTTGGACCTTTCCATCAGTCCTGACGCCCTAAACCTCTGATCTCTCGATACCATCCCTCTACAAACCTTCGGCGGTTTGGGCTAATATAAAGGTTTGAAGGAATAAACAGCAACAAGACCCCCTCGCATATGTATTGTTCAATATACCCCAAAACCTTGATCGATAAGCCCCCGGTATCAAGCCTAAACCCTCATAAAACCCCAGTCTCACGTAACTGTCTGGATCTTAGTAGGGTCTCCAATATCCATTCCCCCATTCCCTACTAAGAACCAGACAGATAATTGCAGGCTGCTATATCACGGTGAAAAGGCGAGGCTTCGTCCCCAAACCCCTCGAACCTGAAACCTTAAGCCCCTAAACTTACCCAAAGCCCTAAGAGAGCCGTTGACGAGGAATTGCTGGATTGTCGGGTGTGGTGTAATGCTGGGATGGATCTGCACAATTTACTTGCCCTAAACACCCGGAACCTTCTTATAGGAATAAATTGGAACTCGGGTTCAGCCCTCACATTGGATTAGGGTTCCTTTAAAGGGATCTATAAGGGTACTATAATGTGGGAGTTCCCGAAAACAGTGGACCCTAATGTAGTACCCTAAATAGTAGGATCCTTATTATAAGGACCCCAAAATAAGGTACCCCTAATTTTCGGAAACTCCCATGTAGGGGCCTTAGTAAGAATTAGCGCTGAGGCTGCTTTGGGCCCTCATGCGGCCTGCAGCTGCTGCTAGCGGGAGACTACGCGTTTGCCACGGGGTTTAGGGTTTAGGGGTTTAGGTAGGGGGTTTAGGGTTTCGGGTTTAGGGTTTAGGGGAGTTTAGGGGTTTAGGGTTAAGGGGGGTTTAAGGTTTCAGGGTGGAGGCTTTTGTAAAGGGCTTCTACGGGGTTCTTGGTGTTGATAAGGGCTTCTAGTTAGTAGGGTTGAAGCATTTGAGATGTCTTTCAGGGTTTGAGGCTCAGGGTTTTAGGACGAGGAAGGAACTTCTGAAGCATTGGATTATGTGTGGTCCTGGGGAGGGACAGCTATTTGAATCTTGATAATTACAGTGTAATATGTTCCGAAAACCCTGTTGGCCTCAATAAAGGTACTGGAGCTCTGCCGCCGGATCACGATTTTGTCATGTTTGGGTTGGTCACCTTTACCTGCCCTCAGGGTCCTAAGTACCTTTATATGGCGGGGGGTACCCAAATCATAGTAATGCAACGTGCAAGGGCTCAATATATCAGAGTGTTCCCTGGTGCACAAACTCCAAAGCTCCTGGGGCACGATGTGCCCCATAACCGTCAGAGTATCATTGTGGAGATTTTCTAAGATTTTATGGGCAATCCTTACGTACGCGACTTTATACGCACCCTCAATACCTAGATTAGTAGCTGAATGACGTGAGTGCACTACGCCTTTTGGATAATATTATACCCTTTGCCCTATACTATAGAACTGAAAATGTAGACCTTCTGGGGCTTATGAACTCAGCAGCTAAGCTAGGCATAGACCCTTGTGGTATCTGGTTATGTGTGAACGATAGGCCTCCCCGTGGGCTGTTTTTCCCTTTTTGTAGTCCTAGGTTCCTTATAAAGTTACCCAGTACCAAAAAGCGAGCCCTTTTTATTCCTAGGTTGCTGGATTACCTTAAGGACCCTAAACTATGGGAAT
The DNA here is from genome assembly GCA_003297005.1 of Symbiodinium sp. clade A Y106. Classification (NCBI taxonomy): domain Eukaryota; class Dinophyceae; order Suessiales; family Symbiodiniaceae; genus Symbiodinium; species Symbiodinium sp. clade A. The sequence continues at coordinate 96,497 of BGNK01000233.1, read as the reverse complement.
TGTGGTATATGGAATATTTTATTATGGACAATGCAGGACTTGTATCATCAACCGTATGGGAAGGATTGACCTGAGTCATTTTCATTCTCGAACCCGAGTCAAGAGGAGCTTTCGGAGTCTGCAAAACCGGAGCTTCAGAATACCAGCACCCCGAATAATAGTAGTCATATGTTGTACCCGGAATTAACATAGTATTTTTGAAGACACGAAACTGCAGGATCGCAAAATTGAAGAGACGCCTGAAACCCAACTCCAAGACCCACGGGACACTGCTATTGATCTCAATTTGTCCATCTAAGGCCCTAAACCCGACACCCCCACCCAAACCTGTCCCTATGCCTCCAGGGACCTTATTATTGGGTCCTTAGGGGTTCTAGGGCCCTAACTATGGGGTCCTTGGAAGGATAGGGCGTTGCTCTCCGAGTGCGTGCTACATGTCGTGCTGATGCTTTCTGATCAGAAAACTGTTTGTGTGTACATAGTGCAATAGTGCATGCATGCATACATACATATACAGACATACACACGTAGATATGTACATACTTGTATATGTGTAGATGTAGACCGTGCGTGTGTCTATCAACGTTTATGTGGCGTACAGTACGTACGTACATCCATACATTCCTACATACATATGCTTATGTGGCGTTGCGTAGAGAACATTTCAATAAACTTAGGGCCTAGGGTTGCACGTTTGCAATGCAAGGATGCGAATCCACGAGTCTGCCACTCTCTCTCCCTTTAGGTATACTTACCTTACTTGTATACTCATGGTATCGTTTGTCACCCTATCGATTCGAGTGAACACGATTGTATATACACATACGTCACACTATTTCATCAAGTGTAGTTCTAGACTGGAAACCCAACGGTTGAAGTACCCAGTACTAGCCTATGCTCCCAAATACTAACCTGCAAAACTACGATCCCCAACCAAAGTACCTACTTATCACGCCCTGTGGACCCTCAAAGGGGGGCCCTACTATCGAGCCCTACAGTACCTTAAAGGGGACCCTATTCTAGAACCCTATAGTACCCTTAAAGGCAACATCCCAGCCGATCGAAATATACCCTAAACCCTAAACCCTAAAACTCTAAACCGATATTGCCAGCATCCAGGAGCCTTGGTTTCGCCGACCCAGGTGGAGGAAGCAGCAGCAGCAGAACCCTGGCTGCCACTGGTTCTGGGGGCATAGACCGGCATACTTAGATAGTGAACGGGGGAATTTTAAACTTTTTGGCCTTATATATTCGCTCTATCTTGGAAAGTTTGAACTTTTTGGGGCCCGGTTGTTGAAGAAGAGAGCATAAGGATCATACCCTAAACCCTAAACCCTAAACCAACCAACCAAACTGAGCCCTAATCGGCAGTGTCTTTGGGTTGGAAATACTGAAGCCCACATCCTGAGTTTGTAGAATCTTGGCTTTCGGAGGCTTTCGGGTTAAGGTTTAAGGCTTCGGTTTCTACATTCCCTCCCTTAGGGCCCATGTGCCCAAATGGGCGGTTGTCAAAATTATGGTCCCTTTTTGGGTCCCTATTATAGTACGGCACCTATTATTTAGGGTACCCAAAAAGGGACCATAATTTTGACAACCACCCAAATAGTATATACTTCGGGCCCAATGTACCGAATAGGGACTTCTTTTAAGGCCGAAGTATAAATATACTATTTGGGTACATGGACCTTTGGGGATTATAGAAATGGGAGTTTCCGAAAATAGGGGACCCTCAAATAGTAGCCCTAAGTACCTTATTTTCGGAAACTCCCAAATATTGGCAGAACGCAGTAGTCCGAGGGCAGCCCACGCCATGTGGTAAGCCTGCAGGCTTTACGAGGCACGGGGTACGACCCTCACGGGCGAAGAGGTCTGTGCACAGCAGATAAACTGCATCACCCTTAAAAAGAATCTTTCTTTGTCATAATACAGTACAATATTATACAGTCATATTGTATAATACGGTATATAATGCCGTATAAGAAAATAGAAATATTGCATAATTGTATAAATGGTATATAACAGTATATAGTGCTACTATATGCCCGAGCATGTTTCCTCGGGGTCAGAGGGGGACGTGGATCGGGCTCTCGGCCCCTAAACCTCAGAACCCCCATGGGAATCCCAAACAAAGTACTACAGACCTCAATTCAACCCTACACTAAAGACCCCAAGCCCTATAGCCTGAGCCTAAACCCCTTGGGATCTAAGGACTCATATATTAAGGCCTTTTGGGCCCAAAGACCATTTTTTTAAGGCTTTTGGGCTATTTTGATGCCCAGGGAACCTTAACGCCCTCAAAACACAAAACCAAAGTCAACCCTAAACCCTAAACCTCTAAACCTAAAGTCGCGAAGGGTCCTAAACCCCCTAAGCCCGAAGCGCCGGTTCAGGGTGTAGCGCTTACCCTCAGGCCCCATAGTAGTTCCTTATATTTAGAATTTTATGAGGTAATCCCAAAAAGGAACTACTATGGGGCTTACTTACCCAGAGGGTCCATATATACTACCATTATGGAAGTAGGTCCCAAAAGACCATCCCCATTATGGTTTTTGGGACTTAATTCCATACTAGTAGTGTATCTTATGGACCCTCTTGGTTATAAGCGCAAAGCCGCAGAGGTACGCGCCCGCGACGAAAATTGGGTCGCGTCGCCGTCGCCGCAGCCTTAGGAAGGAGGTCGTGACCTGAACGTGTTGATATAGGTTTCGGCATAATTAGTAGCAATGTTCCCATATGTTCCCATGTATAGTCTCTAGCCCTAGAGAGTAAGAGTTTGTAAGACTTATAGGAGTGTCTATGAATGATGAAGGTACCTACATTAGTATAGGTACGGAGTATTTTCAGTTCCGTCGTGGTGAATTGCCATGTCCCTGAACAAACATTCTGAGCTTGTGAAGCCTGCAACTGGTTTTTTCACGGCACTTCTAGTCTATGGGGTCAAAGTAGCCACACAGTATGGTTTCGAAAAGTAAGTTTGGAGGTTTACAGATTCCGAGGGGTTTGGGGATTATGATGTAGAGAGTTCAGGGTTTAAGAGGGGGTCCACCATTAAGCTTAGCCCTGTATGGAGGGAACGTTGAGTCAGCACTACGTAAGACTGCCTTAGCCGTGAAGGGCCCGCAAAGCATCGGTCAAGTCGTATAGACCCTTTCGGGAAGCTTAAGTTACATTAGACAGTCTTTAAGATTCTTCATTAACTAGCTCCCAAACACCAACTACAGAGTCGCTGGCTTTTCAGTGCAATAATTAACAAGAGCCCTGCCGTAGAACAACCCTCAGAGAGCTACCTTAAATCGCAAGGCTCTTTGGAGCCTTGAACCAGAGCAAATCCCAATAAGCACAACTAACGACACGGAACAACCAACCAAGCAAAGCTCAAGCAAGAAAGAACCGGTGAAAGAGCATGATTGACAGATGAAGCAGAACTAGACCGTCCGTATGCCCAAGCAGAAAATCAACGTAAACCCCGATCCCTCACCCTTAAAACTCAAGCTATCCCTGAGCCTAAAACCCCCAAACCGGAAACCCCACAACCCTGAACCCCAAAGCCCAAACCCTAAACCCCGAATGCCAAAGCCCTAGCTAATCCCCAAGACCCAAAACCCTGTAAGACTTGCTGAAACCCAAGGTATGGGCTATTAGACCCTAAAGATCCCTATTAGGACCCTATTAAGGGTAGATTAAGGTACCCTTAAGGTCTAACAGCCCACAGTGGTAGCTACCGCCTTAGCTCTATCAACCCTATGAGCATGAAAAAGAAACCCTAATATACGGGCCTAGATCCCAGAGGGTCCATATATACTACCATTATGGAAGTAGGTCCCAAAAGACCATCCCCATTATGGTTTTTGGGACTTAATTCCATAATGGTAGTGTGTATGGACCCTCGTCGAAAGAAACCCTAACATACGGGCCTAGATAATTACCTATACTATTTTGGTGTTTCCTTATTCTAATATAATTGGGCCCCAACACCCTATGAGGCCCCTATATTAAGACTTTCGCAGGCGCCTGAATAGCTAGCCCTATTCTACGGATTAAGGCTCCTGTATTGGAGCCCTAACCCTTAACCCGCTAAAATCCTCTAAACCCTGCAAACCCCAAACCCTCACAAAGAACCCTTGTGCGGAGTTCAATCCCAATCCATGTAAGCCCAAGGCAGCGACCCCTAGATGATCAAGCCCTGGACCCTAAACCCTAATTGTATTCTTTCATGTCAGACCACTGTCTGGTTCTTGGTAGGGAATGCGGGAATGGATTATGGGGGCTACTATTGGGGATTATATAATATAGGGACTACTTCAGGGATCCATTCCCCCATTCCCGACTCAGCACCAGACAGACCAGGGTCAGTTTGAGCAGAATGAGTCTTTCAACGGCGACCTGCTCGGACTCTTTAGTTCCCCAGCAGAGAAATCACGATGATTACCACTACTATTCTGGGGGGTTCCTCATTATAAGTCAAGTATAATGGGCCCCAAATCCCCATTCAAATAATCAATGCCTTAACCGATTACAGCGTTGCAAGGACCCATGAACGACGATTCACTTTAAGTGATGTCAACAATCTGCAGAAAGAGCATCCCAGACCTAAACCTTGCAAGCCTTAAACCTTAAACCCAAACCCTAAGACTTATATCCCGCCCCAAAGCCATCCAAAGCCTTAAACCAAGCCCGAACATTGAAACCAAAAACCCTAAAAGCCTTAAAGCCCAAGGTAGACCTAAACCTCATAACTAAGCCCTATACTTGAAGCCTAAACCCTAATCCTTAAACCCTAAACTCTAAACCCTAAATCCTAAACCTCCAGAACCCTAAAAGCTTTAAAGCCCAAGGTAGCCACTCTTGGATTGGCCTGCGCTTCTCTGCGCGGCCACGGTGCGAGCGAAGCCTTCGATGCCGGTCGAGAGCTCGGAATCTGAATGGCTCTTTACTTAGGGACCCAAAAGGCACATAAACATTATCGTTTAGGGATTAGGTAGGGTTTAGGGTTTAGGGTTTACGGTTTAGGGGTTTAGGGTTCATATTTAGAGTCTTATGAGGTAAGGCCAAAAAGGAACTTGTGTGGGGCCTCTGGGTAGGGACCCAAAAGGCACATAAGCATAAGCATTTTATGGGGATATCCCTACCTTATTGGGCTTCATTATGAGGGGGTTTATATGGGACATCCCTATCCTTATGTTTGCTTAGAGAGCTAGGGCTTCATATTATGATTTAAGCTATATTCCTTAATTAAGGGTATTGGGATCTCTGGGCTCTTTACTCGTTATCGTTTAGGGATTAGGTAGGGTTTAGGGTTTAGGATTTAGAGGGAACTACAGGCCCAGAGAGCCCAATACCCCTTAATTAAGGAAGAGGCTTAAATTATATAGGGCTTCACATTATGATTTAAGCTATATTCCTTAATTAAGGGGTATTGGGCTCTCTGGGCTCTTTACTCGTTGTCGCTTAGGGATTAGGTAGGGTTTAGGGTTTAGGGTTTCTGGTTGGCTCTTCGTAATCGCTTCGGGATTAGGGTTTAGGGGTGGAGGGTCGGTTCCTTTAAAGGGATCCTTAAAGGGGTCTATAAGGAATCTATAGTAGGGTTCTATACTAGCTATCGTTTAGGGATTGGGGTTTAAATAGAGTTCTGTATTCCGTAAGGGTTGGATTAAAGGGTTTATAAGGGTCTATAAGTTCTATAAGCTTTATTGTCTAATGTAGAGCCTTATCTATATGTAGTTGTCGCTTAAAGGGGCCTTAATAATTAGAACTGGTAATAATTTAGGCCCCTACAGTACTATAGGGGCCTTAATGGTTACCTATACTATTTTGGGGGGTTCCTGATTATGATGATGGTATTCTGGGCCCCAAAACCCTATTCTAATTATGAAGGCCCCTATATTGCGTTTAGGGTTTAGAGATCAGGATTTAGGGATTAGGATTTAGGGATTCGGGTTTAGGAGTTTAGGGATTTGGGATGAGTTTTTATTTCTTATATTGCTTAATATAAAGCCCTAACTATAAGTATGTAGTTTCGGGGACTGTTGAATTCGACACCCAGTATAGCAGTCTGTAAGGGTTCCATCAGAGTTCGATAAGGGTTGATTAGGGCCTATAAGTTCGATCATTGAAAGCTCTAAAAAAAGTTAAAGGGTTCTATAAGGGTTCAAAGAGGGCCTCACAAGGGTTCTACAAAGGGTGCCTAGAGGGCCCAAGGACCCATCAACTATGTTCTTTTATGGGAGAGCCACTGATTATTGTATTCTTTTATGGGAGAACCACTGATTACTGTAGTCTTTTATGGGAGAACCGCTGATTATTGTAGTCTTTTATGGGAGAACCACTCATTATTGTAGGCACGGACCGTTCGGACTACAAAATAAGTAGCTGCATTTGTTGGGCTCCAGGTGTACGTGCACACCAGGGAAGACATCAGAAAGGGTTGGCCCTACTTTAGGAATCCAACACATCTGTTTGAGGGCTTCCGTTATATTGGATTGTAGAAAGTGTGGCATTATACACAGCCTTGATTCCAGCCCCCCTAAACCTAAGTTTTGGGTTCTGCAACCGTGAGCCCGAAACCTCAAGCCCCGAACCCCAGACCCTACAAAACCCTGATAACCACTCCACAAACTCTGCTTTCGAAGTCCTTGATCACCCAGAACGGTCCTCGCAACTCCAATATCTAAAGTGTTCCGGAAGCTTTTCAAGACGTGGTTCTTGTTCATCGATGATGTTGTGATTGCGACGGGCCAAGGGGATTCCCTTGAGGAAGCAGTTTCGGAGGACCTGCTTGCTAAAGCCTTGGAGGCAGTTAGCCGCGGGAGGATCGCGAGGATCGAGTGTGAGGGCGAGAGAGAACAGACGCCGCACTCTTCTAGTGCGTGCTGCTCCGCATTACTGGGCTCCTCCCATCCTGACCAGTGCAGCAGACGTGCCCATCGTGCTGGCCTTGCATGCGGAGAATGAGCGCTTGGACGAGCATATCAACGACTGCACGCTGACTTCGTGCATATGGACTTTATCGCCGAGGGAGGCTTTCAGGTCGACGAACCGTGGATAGCCTTGACACTGTTGTGAGCAGATCGGTACAATTATGGGGGATACTTACGCAGATCTGAATATTCATTCCTAATAAAGAGCCCATATTTCTGCTATATAGGTACTTACGACCCTTTTGGTGTTCACTAGGCCCAGACCTTCCAATGTCCCTTACTTAATTCCAAGGATTATACTTCAAGTTATAGTAGGGTCCCGATCGGTACTATGGGAATACTTCCACCAAATCATAATATTAATTCTGAATAAAAACCATACGTTCTACGTATATAGCTACTTAGGACCCCTGAATCGATCGTTATAGTACCCTTATAGAAATCCTTAAAGGGACCCTTAAAGAAACCCTTTGGGGCCCACTGTCTCAGTCGCCGAGCCGCGTCCAGTGCCGTGGAGGGTCGGCTCCTGGCAGCTTTGCGCCGCGGAGGCGGGGACCCTGAGCATATACTTGAAGGGGCATGGGACTTAGTAAGCTGGTTATAAGTAGGGTTATAATTAGGCTAACTCCATCTAGGGCACTTATAACTCTACATATAACCTACTTACTAAGTCTCCTGCCCCTTCAAGTAGGGTTTGGGGTTTAGGGCTTTAGGGTTTAGGGTTAGGGACCCCCAAAAGAGCATATAGCTACCGTAAGGCCTCATAGTTGTTCCTTTTTGGGTTTCATATATAGAATCTTATGAGGTAATCTCACAAAGGAACTACTATGGGGCCTCTGGGTAGGGACCCGAAAAGGACATGAGCATAAGCATTTTACAGGGATATCCCTACCTTATTGGGTTTCATTGTAAGGGGGTTTATATGGGATATCCGTATGATAGTACTATACAGGCCCAAAAAATATAGTATAATGGGCCCCAAAACCCTATTCTAATTATTAAGGCCTCCATATTATAACACTGTTTACGGGTATAGTGGTAAGGATTTAGGGGCTTAGTGTTTAGTTCTGGGCTACACGTGAGAGCTTCGTTCTATGATTTGACTCCGCTCTTGTGGGATATTTGTGTAGAGCTTGTGTTCCATCTTTGTGCCCCCAGGATAGCCCCGTTACCTACGCAGTCCCGCACACCAAGACTCGGTCCGCAAAATCCGAAAACTGATACCCTGACTGATATGCTCCGTCAATATAATAACTGTAGCCCCCAACCCTACAAAATAGTAGAGAATGCTACGTCTCATGCCCCTTATTTGCACGGGGTAGCCCTTCAAACAGCAGGTTATTGAACCCCCCCCCCCCCAAATGAACCACAATACTGCCAGGGGCGCAGCTGCTACTGCACAGGGACGGCTGCTTTTCATAGCCTGTGAAGTCCTGAGGTCTAACCTACTATAGGGGGCCTTCTTTGGGTTCCTTTAAATTACAGGGGTCTATAAGGGTTCCTAGGCTTCCTTTAATCCTTCTTTGGGTTCCTTTAAATTACAGGGGTCTATAAGGGTTCCTAGGCTTCCTTTAATTTAGGTTTAGGGGTCAAATGAAGGCGCTGACAGGCTTTCAAGGTTTGTAGTAGGATATACTTAGGTCTTGCAGTACCTAGACAGGAGCCCCTTTTCGGCCTACCTTGCCTAGACTGGTGCTATATGGGTACATAGAGCCTTCGTGTATATTTCAGCCCCGACTTTCCAAAATCCCTTAATTAAGGAATGTACCAGGTTTCCTCAAAGGGCTCTGTAAGGGGTTCTATGAGGGAATTAAGGAATATACTTGAAATCGTAATTAGGGATTCTACTAGAACTTAAGGTATATTCCTTACTTAAGTGGCATGGGAAGGTCTGGGGGTATTAAGTGCCCTAAACCCTTCTAGAATCCTTGTAGATCCCTTTCACAAGGAACCCTATATTCCTCAAATAAGGGACATTGGAAGGTCTGCGGGCATACAAAGATTCAGTTTAGGCTTACGTACTGCCAGGTCTGCCGGGTTGATTACCCTAACTCTAACGGTCCAGAGGGCCCAATAATACCTAGACCCTCCTTCTACCCTCTATTAGACCCTAATACCCACCATTAGGGACCATATACCCTTATTTGAGGGTACAAGGAGGGTGTTGGTAAGTTAAGGGTTCCTGTTCCGGTCCTCTATAACTCTATACCCCCGAAGGGTCCGAACCCGAAGGGTTAAGGACTTAATGGATTAGGGGTCATATAAGGGTTCCATAGAGGGATCTTTCGGGGTTGTAGGGTTTTGAAAGGGTTTTCAGGGTCCAAAGGGGCCAAGAATAAGTTGTACTTGGGTTTAGGTTATGTAGGCTGAGACCTAGTAGTGGCGTATGTAACCTTTAACTTACCTTTAACCTTTTAGGGGGAAAAAACCCCTATATACTCCCAATTAACTCCCCAAGGTTAAGCCAAACAGGCCAAAAGTTGGGAGAGGATACGATTATTAGGTACTTGAACCCGTTGGTGTTAGTGTTTTCGAGTCGAGGAGCCAGGGTTTTGGGGGCTGAGGGTTAGGGTTTACAGGCTTTTTAGGTTGAGGGTGGATAGGGTTTAGAGAGATTACGCTGTTTTGTCCTCTCTTACTTTCGAGCACTTAGGGTTTTGCGGAGTAGGGCTCGCGCTGATGGACACACTCATGTGCATCACCTGGAGTACCCTACCAAAACCCTAAACCCTGAATCCTAAACCCCAAACCCTAAGCCCTGAATCCTAAACCCTAAACCCTCAACCCTGAATCCTAATTAAACCCTAAACCCTCAACCGTGAATCCTAAACCCTAAACCGTGGCACATTCTTCATTGTGGCTATGGCTAGGCCAGGGTTTTGTTCATCAGCAGTTCGATCTGGAGGTCTGGGGGAGGTTGTTGGGATTCTCGCATGCTCGAGGGCCCAAAGAAACCAATATTACCTTGGTGGTTCCTCATTGCAAGTATAGTTTCATGGGCTCCAAAACCCTATTCTAATTATTAAGGCCCCCCTATATTACATAAACACCGATGGTTCTCATTTAGGATTCGGGGTTTCGGTGTGTCTGGGGTGTATGAGACTTTCCTGGAGGTGGAGATCACCTTGAGATACTGTCGCAACTCATGTGGAATCGGTAACAGAACCTGGGCAGCGGGGCGAACAAGTCCGCTCAATTCTAATTACAGTACAATGGGCCCCAAAACCCTATTCTAATTACTAAGGCTCCTAGATTATCCAGTTCGTGAGCGAAGTTTCCATTCGCAGCGCCTCCCGGTCCACCAACGGAACGTGATCATCACTTTGTCGTAGAAGCCAGAAAGTTGGAACATCATTATTCTCATGCCCTTAAGGTAAAGTATAAGGGATCCTAGCACCAATCCTCCTGAAGCCATGTTCCAACTTTCTGGGGTTCACTATATGTCCGACTCGACAGAGGACTGTGGTTGGACCGTCGCCGTCGCCTGGACAGGGAAACTCGGAGAGGAGGCAACATGGGAGTTTCCGAAAATAGGGGACCCTAGTACAGTACCCTAAATAGTAGGATCCTGATTATAAGGACCCTAAATAAGGTACCCCTAATTTTCGGAAACTCCCACATGGAAAACTCGGAGAGGAGGCAACATGAACACCGCTTGGCACTGCAAGGACGGGGGCACCGTCTGACGTCAGAGTATGAGTTGCCTCCTGCAGACGCCGCAAGAAGGCAAGGCCGTTTATTTGAACCTCATGTTCTTACCCAACCTGTATCCGAAACCCTAACAGCCTAAACCCTAAACCCCAAAACCCCTGAACCCCTGAACCCTAAGAACCCTAAACCCTAGAATTAGAAGAAACGGCTCAAGGTCCTTCCGACCCTGAGTTTTGATTCGATAACCCGAAGAGCCCTCATTTGTTTCGGCTTCATCAAGGGTTCCTTTGAGGGTATCAGAAATACGCCACTAGCATACGCAGTGGCCCCAGAACGACTTCTCAGATCAACGCGAATCCAGCATGCTGTTTAGTTTGTTTTAAGCTATAGAGGTACCTCTTGGTGAATTCTCTTGGGGACCTTCAAAGTATTGCCAATACTGCAGCATTGGCTAACTAAGCCCGTAACACTTTCTACTACTTAAAGCACCCTGGAATACCTTGAACCATTTATGAAAAAACAGCCTGAGCCCTGTAAACCTCATCTATAAACCCTACAGCATAGTGTCCCTTCTTCACGCAAGGCTCGGTGATTGGGCGATGCTCCGCCACGTGAATGGTGGTGTCCTCATTGCCTTTGTTAGGGAGTTGTTGGGTTTCGATCTTAAGGTTTAGTTTTTTAGTAGGTTTTTGAAGGATTTCTGTTTCCGCTGTTCTTTCAAGGGTTCTGTTGGTGTTCTATCAGGAGTGTTGGAGGTCCCACAGACTCCAAAACCCTCCGTGAAAGACTGTACTTTGAGTTAACGAAACCAGATGAAGGATACGGTCAGAACACTACCTGGAGTTTTAGGATACTTAAGTCCCCAGGACTACACTCTAACATAGTACCTACTTTGACTACTTTGGGCTATTGGTAGGCTTCGGGCAGTGAAGTCTCTGTTAGCATCGACAGCTAGTACCTGGGCCTGGACTTATATAGCTTGCACCTCGGTCTTCTGAAGATTCTCACAGGTTTCAAAAGGGTGCTTGCTAGGATTTCCGAACCCTAAGCCCTAAATCCTAGACCCTGAGCCCTAAGGCTTGTGAAAAGCTCTACGTCTGGTTACTTGCCCAGTCAACAGAGCCTCCGTGTTGCCAACTAGAGAGGCTCCATCCCATGTTCAGCCGCCTTCTTCGGCGATGACCCGCGGATGGGTTTGCCAAAGCTCTGCAACTTTGGCTTCAGAGCCGTAACGGGATTTTGGCCTTTGGGAAGGATCTCAGAGTTTGACGGAGCGGGGATATTCAAGTAGTGCTAGACTTTGGGCCTATGAGTAATTTTCCTGTTTGGGGTCATCCTATATCCCATCCCTAAAGCCTAAAACCCACATATCCTTTTGGAGCTGGAGACTTCCGGCAACCTGACTTGATCACGGCCCCGACTCTAGGCCTATTAAACCGACCTGTAGCTGAAAAACCTACCTGTCTAGGGCTCCTGGGTACGGTTTGTATGTGTATATATATACATATAGACACAAGAACACATATTTTTCAATTGAAAGGGTATGTAGAAAAAAGGTATGTTTGGGGGCCACAGGCATACCCAAGCCTTAAACCTATCAACCCCAACTGTTCAAGAGTATGGTAGACCCCTTGAAGCTACAGGCCCTAGACTCTGAACCCAGGAGTGTGAACAACTCGTGAAATCCACGGCCATCAAATTTCTGGGCATGGCTGTCCTGTCTTGAAGCGCCCAGAGAAGAATGTAGATAGATCCTGAAAGGAACTTTTGTGAAAAAGATGCCTATGACCACTAAATGGACTAATGTATCGGACAACAGTGCCCTAAACCCTAAACCCTAAACCCTCAAGAAAGAAATAAATATAAATTGCTTGTCATTGCTGGCGTTGAGCCCTCTAAACCGTCAATTTCAAGTCCAACCCAACCCAGAACCAGGTTCCAGTCGCAAAAACCAAATTCAAATCAGTTTCCAGTCGCAAAACCCAACTTCAGAAAATCAGGTTCCAGTCGCAAAACTCCTGCCCCCGCCCCACCCCCTGTGTTTCGTTTTTGAATCCCAATCGCAAGACGCTGAAGCACAAACCCATACAATCTACATCCTAAGCTTTATAAGGCTTAGTCCGACGCACGCCCGAAGCCACTAGATCCTAAGCCCGGAGAATCCTAAGCTACGAGCCCTATGCCCGAACCATGGGCCTTCGGCTCCCAAATCCATATGGGTGGTCGTCAAAATATGGTCCCTTTTGGGGTCCCCATTATCATACGGCACCTATTATTTCGGGTACCCAAAAGGGCGACCATAATTTTGACAACTACCCATATATCCGTAAATCCTAGCTACGTACCCTCTGCAATCAGCTCAGGTAGTTGCATGTCGGGTCCGGCATGGCTCGCTCCCAAGTTAATGTGCGCATTTGTGATTTTCTAGTGTTTAGGGTATCAGGGTTTGGGGTTTAGAAAAATTTTAGGGGTTCAGGGGGTTCAGGCTTCCTACAAGGGGTTTCTTACAGGAGTTCTTTTATGCAAGGGCTTTTTCTTGGGATTCTGGTATGCAAGGGGTTCTTTAAGGGTTCTTACAGGGATCCCCCGAGGTTTCTGAAAAAAAAGCTAGATGTGGTGCTTAGGGCAGTCTTTGTGGGATCCTTCCCAGAGGGTCCATACACACTACCATTATGGAATTAGGTCCCCAAAACCATAATGGGGATGGTCTCTTAGTGTTAATTCCATAATAGTAGTGTATATGGACCCTCTGGGCTTATAAGGGTGGGTGTTCATGGATTTACAAAGCCTTAGTGATTAGGGCGGGGCTTGCCGGTGTAAGTCCTACATATATATATATATATATATATATATACATACATATATATATATATATACATACATGCATGTCCAGATGCTCCAATGTTGCCCCCTATTAAGCGACATTCGCCCACGTAGACGAACAACGGACACATACACGAATCATGAGCCAACGTAGCCGGAAATCGGACACATACAACTTTCAAGGTTCTCAGACCCCAAAGCATGACATTCATGATTCTTTCATCAGTCCGGACAACCCCCTGTCTATGCATATGTGAAGGCATAAAGACAGAAACAGAGAGATTGATGAGTTAGATACACATACCTGTCTCTATAGATTCACATAGTATACATCTATGTATATAACGAAAAGAGTTGATTAGTTAGACAAAGAGCCTCAGGCCAACCACAGTCGTCGACGGACTGAACGAAACCATCGCCAGGCCCTGCACAAACTCGCCATAAAGGCATAAAGCCTAGGGGTTCGATAAGGGTTCTAATCTCTAGGGATCCATAAGGGGATTATAGGGCACTGTACGGTTATATAGGGGCTTGAAGCCATGAAGGCATACAGCCACTGTTTAGGGTGTAGGGCAGTTTAGGGTGTAAGGTTGAGAAGGCAGAGACCCCCCTACATCCCCAGGGTCCTTAGTACCTACATAGTAGAATGTATGGGTTTTTATATGAGGAATTGCTGTTGTGATCTGGGGTCTAGTATCCCCCAGAATAGTACCTAGGACCTTTCGGGTATGGACTGGCATTCAGCATTTAAGGGGTTATTCTGTTTATTGGTTAGTGTGAACAAGACCGCGGAAACCCCAAATCCTGAAGCCTGAGCCAAACCGCCTTAGTGGTCGGAAAAAAGCACGTAAATAAACACACGCATGCAAAGCCTCTTGCTCGAAATCTTCTGCGAGTCCTTCAAGAGAGCCTACAAACCCTAATCGCATCCTCGCCTAAACACCCTGGGAAAACCTTTCTGGAAGTCTGTTGAACCCTTGTAGAATTTGTAAACAACTCTACGAAACCCTATTCACATGTCTTGCCATAGATCCCCTGGGGGGCAGGAAGCTTCTGGTGCGCGTGGAAGCCGGTCCTGCTGATGCCGGCTGTTCGGCAGAGGAGCAGTGGGCCCTTAATTAGGGACCCAAAAAGCACATAAGCATAAGCATTTTATAGGGATACTCCTACCTTATTGGGCTTCATTATAAGGGGGTTTACATGGGATATCCCTATCCTTATTTTTGCTTATGTGCTTTTTTGGGGCCCTACTTGAGCTTTCAGGGCTCTTTCAGGGTTTCCTCCTTTCAGGGCTCCTTTCACGGCTGCCTTCAGGGCTGCGTTAAGGGCGTGCTTTAAGAGAAGGGCTCCCTTGAAGCTAATGTAGGAACCTGATTAAGAAACCTTGGGTCTCTTTAGGGTTCCTTTAAAGGGTTACTATAAGGGTTACTATATGGGATCTATAATAATAAGGGTACTATAATCATGTAGGAACCTGATTAAGAAACCTTGGGCCTTTATTAGGGTTCCTTGTATGAATCCTACTATTTTGGGGTTATAGGCCCAGGGTTTCTTAATCAGGTTCCTACATTAGGTGTTGGCATTTTAAGGGGCTCAGGGTGAAGAGCGGAACTCAGCAAAGCAAATAAATGCGTTTGACAAATCCTTCATCAATCATTTTTCTTTCTCCGGTCCGCGTTGAGACTATTATCTCTCTCTCCCACGTCTCTCTCTATATATATATATATTTATGTATATACATGCAGGTTGTACTATATGTAACTGCGCATGTGGACAGGGTTTGGAGGGACGGTGTGTGCATGCCTCAGAGGAAATGACAGCCTCTCATAGACGCGCAGGACCCTAAACCCTAAACCCCTAAACCCTAAACCCTAAACCCTAAACCCCTAAACCCTGAACCCTAAACCCCTAAACCCTAAAGCCTAAACCCCTAAACCCTAAACCCTAAACCGCGGCAGGATGACGGCAAGTGGACGCCGTGCTCGGTTATGTCGAGCCGTTTCGATGCCAGCCTCATCCCGGATAGGCTCGGGACTTCGTCGCAGTGTCCTTACTACCTTAAGGACGAAATGAACCCTAAAAGGGTTTAAGGTTCATAAACCATATAGGGACTTATAGTATAAGGGTATACGGCCATTACTTCTAAGGGTCTTTTCGTCCTTAAGGTATGGTGTACTTTACTCTACTTTTTTATATTTCTAGACTAGACTAGACGGTACTATTGTATACCATACTATACCATACTATACTGTACCATACTATACTGTATTCTACTATGCTACACTATATTATCTTTCTTTCCTGTACTCTACTATACTATACTCTCACATTGTATTTCCTGTTTCGAAGCAGGAAACTATGCTGTATTCTCTTATTTGTTGTGTGCGTGTGTGTGTGGATCTTGTTCGTAGCTGGCCCTAAGGGTCCAAGTACCTAATAATCATATACTCTCCTAAATAGTGAGCTACATAACTACTATCCTAAACCCGAGTACCTAATTGTTGGGTCCTTTGGACCCTTAGGGTGGGTCCGGGCTTTCTGAAGTGCTCGGGCCAGGTCTTCACGTTTCACCATAAGGACCCTTAGGGGGTAAGGGGGAGGGGGTTAGGGGGCCTTCATATCTATAATAAGGACGTAATAAGGCCTATTTAAGGAAGTATAGTCCCCTTCCCCTCCCCCTTACCTTTCTAAGGGTCCCTATGATTTCATGTCTTCGAGCTTAGTCAGGTACTCACGCTCTTCCTTTCTAAGACCCCCGCCGTGGGTACGTGTAGCATCCAATTACTAGGTACCGATGTGGGATACCATTGATGTCCCGGGTTGTTTTTATGCAAAATATATACAGCCCGATCTGCAGATAGTTTCGAGGGCCGAGTAGAAAATCAAGCACACGATGATGCAGACCCTGTAAAACCTTGCCTTAAACCCTAACCCCGTAAAGTCTTCAACTCTAAGCCTAAGCCCTCATGCTGAACCTCGTGGATTCTTCTCAGGATCATCCCTCGTCTCCCTATCGAGGAGCAGCGCGATGTTGCCCCCTGCCTAAAATTGCGGTCAATACTGCAGTCACAGGCCTACTATGAACTCGCGAAAGACCTTGAAACATGTAACCCCATAGATCTCAAGCCCTAAACCGTAACTATATCACTTCAACACCCACAGCCCAATGCCCAAGAGTTCACTGTGATGAGACTGCAACGTTCGAGTCGGAAAGTTTCCTGTGCCAGTGGTTTAGGGTTTATAGGTTACAGGGTTTCAAGCATAACTCGCGATTTGCAGCTTGAGCCGTGAACCCCAAACCCTCAACCACGAACCAAGTGGGATCCAATCCCAGGCTCTGCGAAAGCTAGATCTCTGCCACAACCTGGCTGGGCCGGATCAGGCCCGATTCTTCTCCGAAACACGTAGAACACTTACTCAACGACCAAACCCCCTGTCTTCCATGGCCCAACTGCCCATCTTGTGGAGTATCGCCACTTAAAGGTCGTGGGTAGGGCAAGCGGGTTTCTAAATCAGGGGCCCACCTTAGGCTTCAGCGTTCAGGGTTTGTTTAGGGCGTATAGCTCAAGGTTTGTCCCTCACAACCAAGACCAGAATCTTAAACGTGCATCTCTAAATATGAACAGCCATCCAAAGCCAACATCCAGATTTCCGAAACTCGTTTATAAACTTCGGAACTCAGCCTAAGGCTGCAGTGAGTCTTCGGGCCATTTGTATCATTTTCAACCGTGTGATTAGATTGCTGCAGGTGAGGCTCTGAAGTTCCTATATATCTCAAGTTAAAGGTACACCAGATCCTATTAAAGTCATACGTACGGCTCCTCCTATACTTTAGTATGGTCTCCGTTCAGGATTTCGGGCGTTCAGGCATTGATCCTGCTGAGCGGCAGAACAGTTCTTGGGGGGTGGCTCCTGAGTCCGACCTAAACCCAACATTGTTAACACGGGAGTTTCCGAAAATAGGGGACCCTAATCTAGTACCCTAAATAGTAGGATCCTTATTATAAGATTATAAGGACCCCAAAATAGGGTACCCCTAATTTTCGGAAACTCTCACATGGTTTCGGGTTTTGGGCTTAGAGTTGCGGAATTGTCGGGTTTGAGTTTTACGACTTCGGGGTTTGGGGTTTACAGTAGAAGCAAGAAAGTTGGAACATAGCTTTAGGAGGATTAGTGCTAGGATCCCTTATACTTTACCTTAAGGGCATGAGGATAATGATGTTCCAACTTTCTGGCTTCTACTGTAGGGTTGCGGGTTCGGAACTGGATTGCGGTTTTTTTAGGATGGATCGCGTTTATGTAGTGAACCCTCTATGCTCAGGCCTTGTAAAACCCTGTAGCACCTAGTTGTGAGGCCTTCATTTCCCTTGCGTATCCTAAAGCAGTTGAAGACTTCCCTCCGAAGCTTAGGGGTATGAGTAGGTAACCTTCCAACTTTCGGGGCTGATATAGTCCTACGATACTTTGGAGGTTTGAAAGTTTAACCTTTTTTGGTCCATGTTGGGGCTTATACAACCCTACAATATTTTGAAAGTTTCATTCTTTTTTTGGCTAGGATGCTCAAGCCCAAGAAGCAGGCGCTGCGGATTCTCGGCGTGTGGCCGTCAAGCATCCCTCTTGGGGTGCTGCCGATCAAGGCATGGGGCTTTCGGATTTTAAGGTTTAGAGGGGTTTAGGGTTTTAGGGTTCAGGGTCTAGGGTTCCGTTACAGGCTCTGTAATCTGTGATTAAGGCTCTACAGCGAGTGTAGACTGTAGATAGAATTCAATAAGGGGCCCTACAACAAAATTAGGGCTTGAGAGTGTGGGGCTTTGGCGTATTCGGCACGGCACTCGGGGTGCATGCGGTGGTTCTTATGTTATGCAGCATCATGACTTTGCCTACTTCGTCAACGAAGTGTTGTTGAACTTGCAGGGCATCGTCTGACTTTTTTGGGGGCTTGATAGTAAGGCCCCTATGTAATGCCGAAGGCTAACCTTTAGTTCCCCTAGGATCGCGTAGGTTGACGAAGTTTGCACGTTTGCTGCTATTCTCACTGTCCTCATCATGGTACGTAAGCCGCAGGCCCATGAACTTCATGGACCAAAATGCAGCTATGAACTCTCATAGACATAATTAAACCTCAAACGACCTTCAAGCACAGAATCAAATTCAAGATTGCAGGCCCTGAGATTTCTGAACGCGGCTTAGATTTTGAGGTCCAAAGGTACCGAAGAGGAAGACTTCCGGGGCCAAAGTATCAACTCATTTGCGGGTGGAGGGTTTCGGATTTAAGGCTTTAGTCTAGGGTTTTAGAGTTTAGGGTTTCGGATTTAAGGCTTTAGTTTAGGGTTTTAGAGTTTAGGGTTTCGGATTTAAGGCTTTAGTTTAGGGTTTAGGAGTTTAGGGTTTTAGAGTTTAGGGTTTGTAGTTTCGGATTTAAGGGTTTAGGACTTAAGGTGGATTATTTAAGTGCTTGGTCAGCATGTGGAGCTTGGGGGGACGGGGTAGGCATTCAGCTTGTCATAATATCCTAAGAGTCCACAGCACCTCACAACTAGGTCCCAGACCCCCGGGAGGATCTAGAAAGCAGATCCCCTAATTTGGGGCCCTATACTACTAAGTTACTAAGGGTACTTTATAGGAACCCCCATTATGGGATCCACTTTTTGGATCCTCCCGGGTGGAGGGCCGAGGATGGTGTTTACTAAAGGAAAGCATTTCAATTCGTATCTGAATATTGTATGGATATGGACTTTCGCATGTCCACCCCGGCTGCTCGGAGCAAACCCTGAAAAAGACGCCTTCTAGGTTCCTGAGTAGTACCCTTTTGCCCCTTTTTTCGGGGGTTCCCCTAGGAAACAGGATACCTCTGTCTAAAGGGGCTACTGAGAAACTTTGCCTGAACCATACGAATCTTAAGAACAAGAACTGTATTGTTAGAATAGTATATGCTAAGCATACGAGTAAGCTAAACAATACCGAGGATCCCGGAACCCTTACCCTAAACCCTCATGTATGATAGGGTATAAACGTGATCTATAAGCAATCTATAAGGTTCAGTTTCGGCTCTATAAAGATTTTGGGGTTAATATAGATGCTGCATCATTGCCAGCATTATTCCATGGGGTACCGTAGTACAAGTATACTATCATCTACCCCAAAGCCCTTTTCCAATTATTAGCGCTCTTATGCTACATTCTCACCCCTGCGCGAGATGTGGAGCACAGATGGTGCGGAGAAGAAATTGAAAGGGCCGCATGGACACATCCTTTCGAAGCAAGCCCTGCCGGTGTCGGTGGCCAAGTCGGGCAAGCGAGGTCTTCGCTGGGACCAACGTCTGTGGTTCCCCCTCAAGCAGAAGACCATGATGTTGGTGCGGGTTGGCTGCGATGATGAACGCTGTCTGAAAGCTGTACTTCGCCAAGGACCACAATCTCCACCAAACAAATCATGGACCAGCGGAAGGTTGGTTGGTCTGAGGGCACATCGAGGTCGCTATGATGGAGGCTTTCCGACTCGCCTGCTCATCTGTGAACGGGNGGACCACAATCTCCACCAAACAAATCATGGACCAGCGGAAGGTTGGTTGGTCTGAGGGCACATCGAGGTCGCTATGATGGAGGCTTTCCGACTCGCCTGCTCATCTGTGAACGGGATGCCAAGCCACAGGCGCTGAACCCTTAAAGGCAAAACTGCAAGCTGCAGAACCCCGAACTCTAAACCCTAAAACCTACACCAGATCTAAACCCTCAGAAACCCATCACTTAAGTCTAGACCCTAAGCACTAGAACCTGGAAAATCCGTGAATCCCTGAGCCCTGAACCTTAACAACACTGCTAAACTGGCGTCTTGAGCCCTAAAATACGCCGAACACCCAAAAGCCCTGCAACCCTTCGTTCCTACAACCTTACTAAAACGGCCCAAAGAATTAGCAATACTATTTTGGGGGTTCCTTGTTATAATTGTAGTACAATGCACCCCAAAGCCCTATTCTAATTATTAAGGCTCCTACATTAGGCCGTTTCCGTGGATGAGAGCAGCCTCCCGATCCGTTAAAAACACCCGGAGCCCCACCACTTCCAGAACTTTCAACGGACCCTTACCCCTGCCCGCTAAAGCCCGACCCTAACACTCCAAAGTACTCCCATAGTTGTGGGCGTTTGTTTGGGCACCCAAAAACCATGCATAAGGATTCCTCCGACCCTTGGGACCCCAAAGCCCTGGAGCCCGACCCAAGCCTTAAACCCCTGAAACCGTAAAGCCCGACTTTCAAGTCGATGAGGACTATGGGCCCCTTAGAATATAGAATGGTAGTATAGATCCCTTAAAGGAACCCTCAAGCCCTAAACCCCTATACACCCTATAGATCCCTTGTTAGAACCCTTAAAGGAATCCTGGTGGCCCTTTAACGGAACTCTAAACCCAAAACCCCCCACGTACACCCTGAACCCTCTGTAGACCCCTTATAGTCGATGAGGACTATTGACCCTTTTTAATGCCTAATAATTTAGGATCCTTGCTTAGGGTACTGCGGTCCCTTATAAAGAGACGGACCAGTCATTGAGCTTCTCATACCCTAACCCTACATGAACTTCAAGCTTCAAACCCAACCCCTACACCCTGAAACCCTAATCCTTGCACGCTAATCCATCGTATGGTCTATACACCCTAAACCCCTGAACCATCCTAAGACCTAATCTTAAACACTGAACCCTGGCCCTAATCCCTCAACCCTAAACTCTATACCCTGCCTCTCATGCTGTGCATTCGCCAAAGGGTCCTAATTGCCTACATAGCAGAAAGTAGTGTTTCCATCGTAGGAAATACTATTGTCCTCGTAGTAGGGCAGATATCCTTTAACCTTTGTGGGGTACGATAATGCCTACATAATCCCAATGTACTCCTTAAGGTTTACGTTTAGTTCCCCAAGATGCTCGACAAGTAAGTTGTGATTTGGGCAACTTTCCCCCGAATAGGTACTTAGGATCCTGTGGATTCGCTGAAGGCATCTTCGGCGCCTCTTTGCGCAGTGGCCGTCCGAACACGTTTTCCGGGGACCCAGGGCTGGGCGCAGGGTCAACAAAAAACCCTCTCAGGATGACTTTAAAGAGCTCTAAGCTGAACGTTGAACCCCTTAAACCCCAAACCCCTTAAACCCCAAAGCCCTAAACCCCAAGCCCTAAACCCTAAAATCCCAAACCCTCAAAGCCTAAACCCCAAAGCCGAAGCCCTAAACCCCGAAGCCCTGAACCCTAAAGCCTAACCCTAAAGCCCTTAACCCTAAAGCTTCAACCTTGAAGCCTTCACCAAGCTTCGAGGACCCCAAAAGCCCTAGAACCTAAAGCCCTAGTATAGGCACCTATTAAAAACCACTATAGGTCAAGGTATATATTCCTTAACTTAAAGAATTTGGAAGGTCTGGGTAGGTTTCCCCTTCAGACGCCGATTCTACGGCAGACTTAAGCTGGCTCCCTAGAGACTCCAGTATGCCTTAATTAAGGAAGGATCCCGAAACCATATTAGGGTTCCTAATATAATTTAAGACATATTCCTTAATCAAGGGGTTTGGGAGTCTCTGGGTGCCGCAAACCCTAAACCCTAAACTTTGCTTGGGCTGTTGTGCGAGTGGCGGCCTGCTTGCGATACTTCAGCCCTCGCCCCCTCCTCTTCAGCTCTTTCTTGCGGATATGCGACGTTTCGAGGATCGATGTTGCAGGTTTCAAGAGACTGCAACAGCCTTTACTTGAAAAATATACCTTAGATTATAGCAGGATCCCTAATATGATTTAAGGAATATTCCTGAATTGAGGGATATTGGAGTCTCTGCATGGGTTTTTCGGGCTCAGGATGCTCATCGTGATCAGGAAGACAAAGCCTTGCTGGCATTCCAGGCCACGTGCACGTGCGTGCCCCTATAGTCTGAACATATTCGCTGGCAGGGCCGTGCCTCTACCAGATGTACCAAGAGGCATGTCTAAACATGGCTTACTAGCGCGACCAGGCGCTTCAAGCTCCACCGCCAAAGAAGCAGTGCAACGTGCACGGCTGGAGAGCCATCGCCGAGTTCAGACTCAGGCACCGCACTTCTGAATCTCGGACGACCTGTAACCGATTGCTACTGTGAGGCAGCTGGACTTCCTCTCCAAGCACCGGACTTGCCAAGAGGGTCCATATACACTACCATACCTTAAACCCTAAACCCTAAGCCCAAAACCATAATGGGGATGGTCTTTTGGGACCTAAATCCATACTGGTAGTATATATGAACCCCTGGGTTCGTAAGTAGTTATTTTACAGAGTTGTGAGTACCTGAAAGGGACCGTAATTGGGGATGTGGTACTTTATCCTACTGCTCTTAAAGTAGCTAAGCTACGAAGTCCCCCGACCCTCCCAGAAGGGTTTTCGCCACTGGGGTTTAGTAGGAACCTTCAAAATGGGTTTTCTGGACTCAGAGACTCCAATATCCCTTTATTAATTGAGGAATATTCCTTAAATTAGAGTGGGATCCCGAATATGATTTAACGAGTATTCCTTAATTAAGGATTATTGGAGTCTCTGGGACTCCCCTTCACAGGCTCCCTTTCATCCCATGATCGGGATCCTGATGCGGGTTTTTTTTCAAGAGTGCAAGCTACTTCCATCTACTATAGATGGCCATAAATGACTTTGTGATAAAAGGTTTAGTATTATCCTGTAGCTCTCCGCCACACCCCAAGAAGACCCGTCGATCATTCAACAGGGAGCTCTTTTCCGATTATTCAGACCCCAACCCTGCGGCTTGAGGCTCCATGTACATAGTATATACTCTTCTAGATACTAACCTAAACCTTAAACCCCTAAACCCTAAACCCTAAACCCTAACCTAACCTGCAAGGAACTATATCCCAAACCCACGTACCTTCTTATTGGGACTTTGGGGCCGTTCGAGTCCTTAGAGCCTAGTTAGGGTCTGGACCGGGCCAGGTCTATAGCCCCACTGCCGGAGCCCAGTGGGGAAGCCGTGGCACGATCTACTGCCCAACGGACCCACCGAAGTGTCTGGAGGAGGGGACGGGATCTGGAACATTGGTTTTCGGGTTTAGGCTGTAGGGTGTGGGGCTTTATGAGTTATGGGTCACGGTTGTGCCGACGGGTCCTGCGGTTAGGGTCCCTCTTTCCTTCCGGGTGTCATCAATCTATAGGGCTTAGGGACACGAATTACCCGTAGGCCCCAAAGCAATTCCTTTTTGGGATTCCCTTATAGAATTCTAAATATGAACCCCAAAAAGGAACTACTTTGGGGCCTATGGGTAGCCCGAACCCGGCGAACCCGACCTTCTCGCCCTACAGCCCAGGAACCCTCAACCCTGGAATCCCCCAATGTAAACAGCCCACCAAACGAACGCTTACACACCAAAAACCCTGAAAGCCAATACCTGAATCCTTAAAGAGACGAAAGCCCCCGGAAGAGCCCACCGGAGCCCTCACAGAAACCCCCAAAAGAGGGACCTTGAAGCTGCCACCTTACAGCCCCAAACAATACGAACTTTGTTGGGAACCCCTTCAGAAGCCTTATAAGCCCAAATCCCTCAAGGCACCTTAACCTCACAAAACCCTAAACCCTATACCCTAAACCCTAAATCCCTAAACCCCTAACCCTAAACCCTAAACCCGATATGAAGCTGTCCTGTAGTCCCTCAGCCTGAAACCCTCGAATCCTAGAATCATAGAGCCCTAATTCCTTAGCCCGGAAGCCCTATACGTCGTTGGAGTCTTTGTTGGTTAGGGTTCAGTTTCAGATTTGGTGATTTGCGGCTATTGCTTGAGTTTTAATTTGGCTTGCCTCTGGGGCATTGTCCTGTAGTTGTGTTCTTAATCAGTGTCCAGCTGCCTTGAAGCTTTGCCTGCTGCGTGCGAGTTGCGAGAGGCGAAGCCCCTAAATCCTACATCCTAGAACCCTTACAGCCTATGATCCTTCAATGGAACCTCTATGTGTTCCCTTTTCTCAAAAAGCCTTCAACAAGCCAGGCCAGGAAAGGCACGATATGCTACCTGTATCATAACATTCTATAGTGTTAGTACTCTATACCCTAAGCCTTTTCCCAAAAATTGCCTTAAACCCTAAACCCCTAGAATGGCTCTAGACCCTACTAAACGCTAATATGGCCCTAAGCCCCTTTTAAACCCTCAAACAAAGAACAGAGTAGCTTCAGCTAGATGTGATGTGTTCTCTGCAGGGCAGCTGCGAGTGCGCAGAAAGCTCCCAGAGTCGAGCCCGCAGGATCGTATGTTTAGTTTGCGTGTTCTACTTTGTTTACTGTTGCTTTTATACTTTGTTGTTGTCGTCGTTGTTCTTCTTTACTCGGACAGTTTTCGTTCTTTGCTTTAAACATGTTGTGTGGTTATGGTTTTTTACTTTGTCTCTCTGTGTGTGCGTGTTGTGTTTTGGTTGGTTCTGCTGGTGGTGCCTGGTTTGTTTGTTTGTTGTTTGTTTGTTTGGTTGTTCGTTTGCTTGCTTGTGTAGTTGCTTGTGTGTTTGTCCGTGTGCGTGTTTGGTTGTTTGTGTGTTGGTGTTTAGAGTTGGCGTGTTGGATTGCGGGTCTGTTTGTTTGGCATCTGCCGTGTAATGCTCATTGCAGCTCTAACTACCCAAAGTTTCAAAGGTCTGTTAGATTGTTTGTTTTCTCTTGAAATCTTTTTTGTCTGTCTTAAGATCATGCTTTTTCGTTTTGCCATGTGAGTCTCGCTTCCTTGGTAACTATTTGGGAGGCTTGGCTTGGCAAGGTTGGACTTGTTAAGTCTGGCAGAAGTGATACACAAGGCCATAAACCCTAAACCCCTGGCCCAAACCCCCAAACCCTAGACAGCAAGGCATCTATAGTAGAAGCCAGAAAGTTGGAACATAATTATCCTCATGCCCTTAAATTAAAGTATAAGGGATCCTAGCACTAATCCTAAAGCCATGTTCCAACTTTCTGGCTTCTACTGTACTATAAGATGGCCTGTGATCAGCTCTCCCCCCGTGATCTAGTTTGTGACACTACGTTGTAGTGTACCTTCCCCAGGTTCGCTGATTCATTGTTGATGCAGTAGACGTAACTGAACCGAGTAGCTACTCTGGGACACTTGGGTCCCAAAGAAGGATGGGATCCGACAGTCCTGACCCTGACGGCCCAAAGGACCCACTCATACTTACTACTAGTAGCTGAGTAGGTAACCTTTAACCTTTGGGGTTTTTTAATCCTACCATAATTGAAAGGTTAACCTTTTTTGGGCTAGGGTACTCAGCTGGGACACTTGGGTCCCAAAGAAGGATGGGATCCGACAGTCCTTATCCTGACGGCCCAAAGGACCCACTCATAAGGTACCCTAAACCCGACTACTCTTAGGGTTACGGCCCTCATAAGGTACCCTAAACCCGATTACTCTTAGGGTTAGTAGGAGTTTCCGGATTGCGTGCAGGAGCTAGGCTGAGTCAGATGAGGGTTCCAGACAGTAGTAGTAGGCAATATCCCTTAAGGAATTCTAAGGGTTCCTTTAAGGGATCTATAAGGGATCTATAGGGTTTAGGGGTTAGGGGGAGCGTAGTATAGAACCCCAGGACGTAGGTTCTAAGCCGGAAGCCCCTGGAGCATCCCGACGCCCTAAACTCCTAACCACCAAAAGCCGAAGCATTTTCTGCCCCTCGCCCTCTCAAAAACAACATCGATTCCGAGTCTTCTGAGGCCGAGTAGACATCCGACATCGCGATGGGGCGAAAGCGGCAAAAGAGGACCCGCTTCTCAAGGTTAGAGAGTTTAGGGGTGTAAGGATTCCTTAAAGGCATTCCTTCAAGGGTTCTATGGGGATCTCTAAAGGTTTAGGGTCCTATTTAGGATTTTATGTGGTGGTTTAGGCTTCAGTCTTCAACGGTTTGGTTCTTATTCAAGGTATTGGTGTCGGGTTGAGGGGTAAGGTTCAGGGGTTAGTGTGGGGGTTAAGTCTTTAAGTAGTGTGGTGTCACCATTGTCGGTCATAGGAAGCACAGCCCAGATCAACGAAGTATACAGCATCGAACAAGACGGGTGGTAATTAATGATCAGGACGACGTAATGGTACAACTCGGGAGTCAGGCCGGAGCAATTGCCTTTATGAATATGCGCGAATGTCATGTCGGAATCCTATGAATGCGCTGTAGGGATTGCAGGGCCTTCGCTGCGACTTAGGGCTTAACATCCAGGCCAATCATGCGTTGTCCTTGATCGAACGGCAACCCCTAAGGGTGCATGTACCCAAATAGGATATACTTTGGCCTTAAAGTACTCCCTATATAGGTACATTGGGCCCAAAGTATACACTATTTGGGTGCATGGACCCTTAGGGAACTCGATCCCTTGGCATGACCAGGACCCTCCCTGTGCCAGCCTCAGCACAGAGAGCTTTCCTGACTTTGGCCTGGGTCAGTCCTTTGCAATTGATAAAATGGCATCATGCTGTTTCAGCGTACTGATTAAGTATAAGGTGACCCCTAGCCCTAAACCCTACCTTCACCCTTGAACACCTACATCTCTAGAGACTGATATAAAGAATTAGTAGTGAGCCCTACAAAAAGAGGTTACCTAGGGTTCAAGTAAACCTAATTAAATCAAGTCAAGGAGCCCTTTGAAAGAGAGGCTTTAGAATCTCCCTTGGGTTTAGGCTTGTGGGTCTAGGGTATGGAGTATTATGTGATGATATGATACAGGTAGTTAATATGGTTCCTTTACAGGCTTCTATAACCCTAAGGGTCCACGTATCCATATGACAGATACTTTGTCTGTAAAGGACCTACATAGGAAGTACATCAAGGCCAAAGTATATACGATATGACCACATGGACCCTTAGGCCCTAAACCCTTATGGTACCCTTATAGGGAACCCTTAAAGGAACCCTATTTGGGTACATGGACCCTTAGGGACAGGTTTGTTTCCCAGGTTGGGCCTGCCTTCCTCCTGGGACCTCCTTGGAGGACGCAGCCCCGGCGCAGGCCAGGCGAGGAGTAGTGAGTAGTGTAGGGGCTTGTTACTGTTGGTTAGAATAGTCCTTTAAAGGGGTCTATAGGGGCTACTATAAGGGCTATCATAAAGATCCAATATAGGGGCCTTACTAATCAGAATAGGGTTTAGGGGGGGGTTCTTATAATTATAGTATAACATACCCCCCAAACCCTATTCTAATTATAAAGGCCCCTATATCAGTGGTGTTTTGGTTGCCCATGAGGCTGCAAGGACTCTTTTTATATCAGGGACCCTGCAGAACCTACCTTTCGAAGGGCGTATGGAAGATCTTAGGAAGACGAAGAGCACCGGCTACCTGAGACCTGCACCCAACCCTGAAGCCCTAGGCTCCACACAGTACAGCCATAGGTCCTTACCCCAGTGTCAACATGCTGCAACCTTAAACTTAGATCGTGAACGGTGGAACTTTAAACTTTTTGGCCTTATATATTAGCTCTATCTGAGAAAGTTTGAACTTTTGGGGCCCGGTGGTTGAAGAAGAGAATAAACCCCAAATACCAAGCCCCAAGCCCACACCCCAAACCCTAAACCCTAAAGCCCCAAGCTAAAACGCCCTAAAGCCTTCAACCAGGGGCAGCATGGCGGTTCGACGGCAAGCGGAAGGAGGGCCGAGAGAGCCTGATACCCTCTAACCATCCGCTAACCCAAAGAATCCAAATTAAGTACTTACATGTTACACAGCAGGGTGTAGGATTTCTGTCGTAGGAGTTACAATTCTGTTTGGGTAAGTATCTCCGATATAGAAATCTAGGATCCTTTGGGTAATTCATCGGTAAACCGTTTGAGGAACAGTGTTTATGGTAGCAGCATCCGCTTCAATAGGGCTTTGCCATCGCACGAAGGATCTAACTGTGTACATTCCCTCTAGACACTATACCCTCAAACCGAAGCCCAAAATCCTAAACCCTTAAACCCGAAACCCTAAACCCTAATCCTAAACCCTAAACCCAAAACCCTAACACCCTAAACCCTAACACCCTAAACCCCAACCCCAAAACCCTAAATCCTAACCCTATAACCCTTATAAACCCCCCAAAACCCTAAACCCTAAAGCCCAAACGGCCCTAACTGTTACCGAAACCCCAGAGCCCCCCCCAGAGGCCCAAACCCTTGACTCCTGAATTACTTTGCCTGGGGGCGTCCTTAGTTACACGGGTTCCCTTAAAAGGGTTCCTTTAAGGGGCCTACAAGGGTTACTATGGGGGGGGGGTATTTAAAGGACCATGGGACTTAGTAACTTGGCTGACATAGATCTTAAGGACGGCCATAGATCTTATAAGGGTTTAAGGTTCATGTACCATATCAGGATGTCTAGTATATTGGTATAGGGGCTGCAACTTATAAGGGTCATTTGGCCCCAAGGGAAGCCTGAGAGATTGGCAATACTGTTTGTTGGGGCTCCTTATGTCAGCTACCGCACATGACCTCCAAAGCCTTTCTATACTTGCATGCGACAGAGGCTTCCAAGGGCTTGCAGTTCGCTTAGAGCTGCCGTCTGCTGTCCGAAAACCCAAGCCCCTGTAAGCCCCGAGCACTAATCCGAAACACGAATTCCTCAGAGGTGGATCCTAAACCCAGACCCCCAAAAGGATCCAAACAGTAGATCCCTTAAGTATTAATGGGGGTTCCTATAAAGTACCCTTAGTAGTATAGGGCCCCAAATTAGGGGATCTACTTTCTAGATCCTCCCGGGGGTCTGGGAAACCCCTCATGCGTTGCATATGCTCGAGTATAATATACTTCTTTTGATTATCTGGATAGCCCATAATCACAAAGTTCTACTACCTACAAGAAGCACTCTGGAGACTATAGGTACGGTTTGCCCGCAACCCCAAAGTCTATAGAAACTTATAGGCTAGGACCCTTTTACTGTAGGGTGAAATTCGCGCCGACAGCACTATATACTAGGTATCGATTTTGGAATGGTGTTTCATTTCTCTTATTGTTGAATATAAAGCCCGAATTATACATATTTTGGGGGACTGTTGAAATCGACACCTAGCATAGGGTTCTGGATCCCGCGTAGATTTTCAAGGCAGCGGCAAACCCCCAAAACCCTAAACCTTAAATCCCCAAACCCCTAAAGCCCCTAAACCCCAAAACCCCTAAACCCCGTGTCTCTGTGTCGCGACTTCCCAAGTGCCGCGAGGATGTCATCGGGCTTGCCCACGGGGGCGCGAACTCAGGTGTACCCGCCGGCTGCAACTCAATTCCCAAGAATGTCCATACATACATACATACATACATACCTACATACTGTGTCCCCACATACATACATAAGTGCATACATACATGCATACATACAGTATACATACTACGATTGCGAAGTTTGGTCCCATGATTAGAATCACGGATTTTTCGGTGATTCATTCCATAATGGTAGTACTTTTGGATCCTCTGGAATCCGAGGCTCACCTCACATCGGTTCCCACATGTGGATTAGGGCTTAGGGATTTTAGGGTTCAGGGTTCACCCTAGCTTAAACTGGTTTAGGGTTTGGGGTTTAGGGGGGCTTAGGGTTAGGGTTTGCAGGGTTTAGGGTTTAGGGTTTAGGGGGGCTTAGGGTTTAGGGTTTAGGGTTTGCAGGGTTTAGGGTTTAGGGGGGCTTAGGGTTTAGGGTTTAGCGGGGCTTAGGGTTTAGGGTTTAAGCCGTCCAATAAAGCAGGTGACACATTAGACCCTGAGCTCTTACATCTTGACTAGACCCTCATGGACCCTCCGCCCGTTTCTTTAGTGGTCCTCGCTTTGAGGACACTTCCGTCTGCTGGAATCATACCTTCCTGGTAGTTGATCGTGCAAAACGCAGATTCAGGAATCTAGAGATGGTAGAGGGCCCTCAACAATTACAATAGGTATGTTGGTCCCCAGTTTATTGTCGTTTTCGGTTACATCAGAAAGACCGTAAGTAGATATGATCAATGATTGCTAATTAGTCCGACCACAGATGAAGCGTTTAGGGTTTGCGAAAATTTAGAAGGTTCCGATTTCCTCTTGCTCCAGCGCCGAAAGTAGCCACTTGGCTGCCTGATATATGTAGCAAGTTACGCACAAGTTCTCGCTTTGCTGCTCGCTTTGTCGCCGCGTCCACCTGGTTCACATAGTTGAAGCATAGATAAAACGAGAAAGCAAACACAACTTTTGCCTTTGGGTACCTTGTGGGACCCTCAAGCCATGAAGTAGGATACCCTAATTTCTAAACCCTCAACCCGAACCCCTAAACCCCCCTAAAGTCATCTAAAGTCTTAGGTACCGCTGACGTACATCCTCGAGCCGACTAGCCTTCAGTAAGCCTCTTAGCTAACCTGATTGGACCCTAAACCCTAAACCCCTAAAGCCCTAAACCCTAAACCCTAAACCCTGAAACCCCTAAACCCCTAAACCCTAAACCCCTAAAAGCCCTTTTACAATCCAACACCCTTCATCACTCCACAAGACAATTGCAAACCCGATGATTACGCTTAACCCCAAGGGCTAAATCCTGCACTATATACTTAGGGGTACTTAGAAATAATTTTTAATGTTTGGTTATTAAAAACCCTAAGAAACGGCTAAAGTCATAGTTTTCGCTAGGGGTCTAAGTTCAGTAAAGTATACCCTAAACCCCCAAAACCCCGAAGTCTACACTAAACCCTAAAACTCCGAACTCGACACTCTACCCTAAAGCCCCCGAACTCTACACTAAGGGTTTGGGGTTCCCTAAACCCTAAACCCTAAACCCCTAAACCCTAAACCCTAAACCGTTAAGCCCGAAGATCCGAAACTCCAGCGCCGGACCTCGCCATGTGGCCGCCGGGCTCCGGGCACCAAGCGCCCTACCGGCCAGGACCTGGTTCCC
Organism: Symbiodinium sp. clade A Y106; assembly: GCA_003297005.1. Classification (NCBI taxonomy): domain Eukaryota; class Dinophyceae; order Suessiales; family Symbiodiniaceae; genus Symbiodinium; species Symbiodinium sp. clade A. Next base: position 65,273 of record BGNK01000233.1, on the reverse strand, counting down.
TTAATCCGGGTTTAGGGTTCGGGGTTTAGGGGTTTAGGGGTTTGGGGGTTTAGGGTTAGGGGTTTAGGGGGTTTAGAGTTTAGGGTTTCGGGGTTTAGGGGTTTAGGGTTTAGGGTTTCGGGGTTTAGGGGTTTAGGGTTTATTCCCTAGGATCGCTTCTTGTGTTTCAGGTGTTTATGGCTCAGGAGCTTAAGGCCCGTTAAGGTCTGGCCCTAAGGTTCCAAAGGACCCACTAATTAGGTACTCGGCTTTAGATTACAGTAGAAGCAAGAAAGTTGGAACATTAGTATCCTCATGCCCTTAAGGTAGAGTAGAGGGGATCCTAGCACAAATCCTCCTAAACCCATGTTCCAACTTTCTGGGGTTCACTGTAGTAGTTTCATAGGTTAACATTTGGGAGAGGAAATGAGCATCACGTACTTGGACGGGTTCGGCAAGGGCTACTGGGGTATGAGTTTAGGGAGTTCAGGGTTTGGGGTTTAGGGGTTCTTGTTAAGAGTTTCGTAAGGTACTGATATAAGGAAACCAATTCATGTACGATAAATCCACAATGCGCTTCTTTTAAGTTACCATAAGGAATCCATGTTAAGGGGGTTTAGAGGTTTTCAGTACCATAATAAGGAAGCTCTCTTATTTACTATAGATCCCCATTATGATACCTTGAGTCAGATTCCTCTACACATACTCAGAGGAGGTGCACCCACACCAGGACAGACACCGTGGGGGGCCCAGCACAATTTCTTCGGTGCTCTTAGGAAGCATTGTGTATTCTTAAGATACTATTTTTATTCTTAAGGCAGCAAACCGTAAAACTCCAAGGGATTATTGAAAACAATTGTCTATTATGCTTCTAAAAGCACTTAAGTTTTCAGGGCTTACGGTTTACTAAAGCGCCTGTAGGGCTCGGAATAAATACCAAGACTATCCCTTCATAGCCCCGCTCCAAAGCCGAGTTCTAATTATGAAGGCCTTGTGTTTTAGCTTACTGCTTCACCTCAGAAGCCTAAGCCCTAAACCCCTAAGCCCTAAACCCTAAGCCCTAAACCCTAAACCATCTTTAGAAGGGCTCTTTAAGGCATGCCCTAAACCCTAAACCATCTTTAGAAGGGCTCTTTAAGGCATTTAAGGAGGTTAAGGGTTCAGGGGCATCTGTCTCGGGTCCATGAAGGTTTAACAAGGGATCCCTAAGCGCTGAGGGACTCAGCCTCACGCGGATATCAAAGTTCTATGCAGGCCCTTGTGCGTTTTGTTTTGTTTAGGGCTTCTACCTGGGTTTCGGAGTACAGGTGCCTTGTATCGAGATTACAGGGTGTCAGCTTGCTCTTGTGATAGCCTCACAGGACACAGACGGGCAGCATATTCTAGGATCTGGGGACAACTTTGCATTCATGTTGAAAGCGCACGGGGCTTCTTGTGGGTTCTGATCGGGGTGGATACGGCACCTTACTATGTTTCCTGATCTTCCAAGTGGATCCGAACCTCCAGGCATGCACCCCTCCCCCCAATTCTACCACAAACAGCCACAGGGGCAATACAGGCGCCTTCATACTTTGAATGGGGTTCCTGGGTATACGCGACTATGAAAATGACACGAAACCCAAAGAAGAGTATCAGCATTTGACGGATGCTAAAGAAGAGTATCAGCATTTGACGGATGCTAAAGCACAGCCCATCCCCGCTGGTATGGGAATAGGAAGCTGGGAGAAACTTCGTTTTTCCTGCCGAAGCTTGTATTGCTTTGCGAAACCTGCGTCTGAACTCTAAGGGTTCCTTCCATGAAGCCAAGAATCTAGCCTCCCCAACCTTTGAGTTTGAATCCTTCGGATAGCTATGTGCCCTCCTCCCAGCATCATTGAGGCCCTTGCAATCCTAGACCCCCCAAACCCGTTTACAATCCTTAACGACCCTTGAGAAACCCTAGTCCAACCTGAGCCCTAAGCTTTAAAACCCTAAACCCAAAGGCCCTAAAAGCCCTAAAGCCATTCAGGCCCCAGCACTATGTCCCGGGCCAGCCTAGCGGACCAAGTGCTGCTGCAGGACCCAAGGGAGAAGGATGCGGGAGCTTAGGGGCTATACACCCTACACTCCAAACCCTAAACCGCCTCAACTCCTAGACACCAATTAACCTCCTCCTAAACCCTAAACCCCTAAAGTCCAAACCTTTTAAAAGCCTCAACTCTGAAGCCCTAAACCCCAAACCTTCAAATTCGATCCCCTAAACCCAAAACCCTAAAACCCCTAAACCCCAAACCTTCAAATTCGATCCCCTAAACCCAAAACCCTAAAACCCCTAAAGCCCAAACCTTCAAATTCGATCCCCTAAACCCAAAACCCTAAAACCCCTAAAGCCCAAACCTTCAAATTCGATCCCCTAAACCCAAAACCCTAAAACCCCTAAGCCCCAAACCTTCAAATTCGATCCCCTAAACCCAAAACCCTAAAACCCCTAAAGCCCAAACCTTCAAATTCGATCCCCTAAACCCAAAACCCTAAAACCCCTAAAGCCCAAGCCTTCAAANCCCCAAACCTTCAAATTCGATCCCCTAAACCCAAAACCCTAAAACCCCTAAAGCCCAAACCTTCAAATTCGATCCCCTAAACCCAAAACCCTAAAACCCCTAAAGCCCAAGCCTTCAAATTCGATCCCCTAAACCCAAAACCCTAAAACCCCTAAACCCCAAACCTTCAAATTCGATCCCCTAAACCCAAAACCCTAAAACCCCTAAAGCCCAAACCTTCAAATTCGATCCCCTAAACCCAAAACCCTAAAACCCCTAAAGCCCAAACCTTCAAATTCGATCCCTTAAACCCAAAACCCTAAAACCCCTAAAGCCCAAACCTTCAAACTCGATCCCCTAAACCCAAAACCCTAAAACCCCTAAAGCCCCAACCTTCAAATTCGATCCCCTAAACCCAAAACCCTAAAACCCCTAAAGCCCAAACCTTCAAATTCGATCCCCTAAACC